>SJYA01002117.1:410186-593853 GCA_006410615.1 Neotragus moschatus | reverse complement strand
AAAAAAAAAAAAAAACTTCCAGTAAGAATTACTTTTTCTGAAAATTCCCTGGCTGTCCAATGGATAGGACTTCATGCTTTATTGCTGAAGGCTTGGGTTTAATCCCTGGTCAGGGAACTAAGATCCCACAAAGCCGCATGGTACAACCAAAAAAGAAAAAGAATTACTTTTTCTTAAAAGTGTGGGCCCCTGAATATTTTGCATGTTTCTTCTACTAGAGCTTATAGACCCACTGGACTTTAGGAATGGAAAGGTTCTTAAAAGTCACCATCTAACTATGTCAATATAAAATGACGTAATAGGACTCCTTCTACTATGAGTAACAGAGCCCAAACTCAAACTAGCTTAAGTGAGAAACAATTTATTGATGTACAACCAAAAAGTCCAAGGATATATCTAGTTTCAGTTGAGTTTAGTCGCTCAGTTGTGTCCAACTCTTTGTGACCCCATGAATCGCAGCACTCCAGGCCTCCCTGTCCATCACCAGCTCTCGGAGTTCACTCAGACTCAACGTCCATAGAGTCAGTGATGCCATCCAGCCATCTCATCCTCAATCGTCCCCTTCTCCTCCTGCCCCTAATCCCTCCCAGCATCAGAGTCTTTTCCAATGAGTCAACTCTTCGCATGAGGTGGCCAAAGTACTGGAGCTTCAGCTTCAGCATCATTCGCTCCAAAGAAATCCCAGGCTAAATCTAGGAGTTCAGGACAAGTCCCTAAGATTCTGTTTCTCTCCGTCTGCTTTCATTCTCAGATACGTGTGTACTAAGTTGCTTCAGTTGTATCTGACTCTGCTTCCTTATGGACTGTAGCCCTCCAGGCTCCTCTGTGGGATTCTCCAGGCAGGAATGCTGGAGTGGATTGCCATGTGCTCTTCCATGGGGATCTTCCTGATCCAGAGATCGAACTCATGTCTCCTACATCTGCTGCATTGGCAGACACCCTTTACCACTAGCACCAGCTGGGAAGCCTCATTCTCAGATAGCTGTTTCCTATGTAGTTGTAGCAGCTCAAGACCAGCTCCAACCAAAGTCCCAGAGCTAGCTCTGATTGGCCTGGAGTGGGTGACCTGTCAGCCTGTGGGCCAGTCACTGAGACTTGGAGCCTCAGGTTGAAAGGGACTAGTAGAGTCAGCAGGACCTAAACTACAAGTGCTGAGAGTGGGATAGGATGATCCCCAAGTGAAAACTCAAACTCTGTTAGCAGAAGGGGTGGGAGATGGGGGGAAGATGTCTCCTAGTGCTGGATAGAGGAAGTCCAAAGAAGCTTTTTCTTTCTCCCTCAAAGCTTTGGGCTTTCAGGGAAAAGTAATGAGTACATGGGGCTTCCCAAGTGGTGCAGTGTTCTTTAACATTGGTAGGTAGCACAACCTACCAATTGCAGGAAATGTGGGTTCAATCTTTGGGTTGGGAAGATCATCTGGAGTAGAAATAGTAACCCACTCCAGTATTCTTGCCTGGAAAATTCCATGGACAGAGCAGCCTGGTGGGCTACAGTCCATGGGGTCACAGAACATCAAACATGACTGAGCACACAGCACACAGGAGTAGCGCACAGACATGAAACGTGAGCTTGCTTTTCTCAGTTTCCATACCTGTGTTAAGGCTGACAGGCCGGCACCCATGAAAAAGTAGACCTGTGTTAGGGGTTGTATTTTCGCTTTATATTGACATTTTAACCAGCTCCCTGACTGGATGGATTCTGCCTTGAATCTGTGCTGACTGTTGGTAGTTGAAGTTCTGAGGTTGTTGCAAGGACACCTGAGGTCTGGCCATTGAGATATAAATGCAGCAGCACCTCTGATGTTCGTCTTCTGTTGAACCCACAGCCTTGGCCATTTCACGAAGAGATGGACGTCAAGGCCAGGACCTTTTTACCAAGGAGTATAAGTCGACTGGCTGCCTGTCCAAGGGTCCCTGGTAATTTTTCCGGTCCTCTTGAGCTAGGTTGGAGTGTGTTCCCCTGCCTCCTCAGTCTAAATTCTGCTAAGCTTATGGAGCTCTGCTGTGTTCCTGGTGCCAAGTAATGAGAATGCAGATACAACTTGGACTCAAGGAGGTGGGAGAGGCAGCTTCCAGTGGGAGATGGGCCATGGAAGAGGCTCTCTTCTCTATGCCCTGGAAGCTCTTTAGCCTCAGCTCACGTCCTCACCTGCCACCGCTACCCCCTTCTCTATAGTTTCCAGGTCTGCATGTGTGCAGATCACAGACAAACAGATGGAGAGGCTGTAAAGAGTCATGGCTCCAGAACTTGGACTCTGCAGTCTGCCTGGAATTAAGCCCTGGTGCCTCTTTTTCCCAGCAGGATGGTCTTGGGCAAATCATTTATCTTCTCTGTGCCTCAGTTTCCTTATCTCTGAAATCTGACTAATAATACTTCAGAAAATTGTTGTTATGTCAGTGTTCTTACATTCCTGTTGGAGCAGTTCCTTGACAAGATAGATAAGTGGTCATATAGAGATTGCATGCTGACTCTTCACTCAGCATCTTGGAGGACGGTTAATTATGCTGCTCATTGTATTTTGGGCTGTGCTGGATGCCAGCGGGGGAGACCCTGGACTCAGAAACTTTCTATCCAAGCTAACCTGCCCCAGACAGACAGGTGGACAAACAGCAAAAGGGAAAGGCACGAGAATGTCATACACATACCATTTATTTGTTCAGCAGTGTTTATAGAGCTCCTATCCTACCATCATTATGTAGACGTTCTGGGCATACAATGAGTGGCCAGCTGGGCCTCAGGCCTGAAGGAGCTCATAGTCTACTTGGACACTAGACAGCTAAACACGCAGTTATGGTCCAGTGTGATTAGTTTGACAGTGCAGTCAGCTAAGATCCTAATCTAGACTGGGACTGTGTATGGGGGGCTTCCTGAAGGAGGTGACATTTAAGCCAGATCCCAGAGGAGTAGAAGTTATGCCAGCAGCGTAAGGGAGTCGGCATGAAAGGGGCTCCAAGCAGAGGGAAGAGCCCATGCAAAGGCCTGGAGGTAATTGGAGTGTAAACTGTGTTCTCTGGAGAGTCTTGGTTAGGGGTTCCAGTTTGGGCTGGGCTGAACGTGCTGTTGTCATTGCAGGGACTCGGAGAAGGTGGAGCGGCAGGCGGTCCCCCAGGCCAACCACACAGAGTCCTGTCGAGAGTGTGGCCGAGTGGGACCCGGACATGCGAGGGAATGTCCTCATCGCAGCCACGAGGATTCCTTTGGATTCGAGAGACGGGAGCAGGAGGAAGACCGGTACCGCTCCAGGGACCCACTGGAAGGCAAGCGGGACAGGAACAAGGCCAGGTCCCCATACTCACAAGTCGAAGAGGACTCCTTGTTTGTGGATTTACCCAGCGGCCCGAGAGGCCAGCAGGCTCAGCCCCAGCGGGCAGAGAGGAATGGAGTGCTGCCGGTCACGTCTGGACCGGGAGAGCAGAACGGGACTGCCGGGTACCAGCGGGCCTTCCCTTCCAGAACCAACCCTGAGAAGCACAGCCAGAGGAAGAGCAGCCTGGCCCAAGTGGAGCAGTGGGCAAAGGCCCAGAAGGGGGACGGCAGGAGGTCAGTAACAGCTTCAGGATCGCTGCTGCTATTGAGCGTAATGACATCGTAACAGTACCTATCACTTCCCCAGCACAGGCTGGGTACGAGCTGGCCTTAAACTCTTTATCCCATTACTTCCATAAATCTCTACAACAACCTTGCAAGGAAGGCTAAGAGCCTTAATTTATAAACAGAGAAATGGGCTTGGAGCAGTAAAGGAACTTACCTGGGGCACACAGATCAGTGGCAAATATGGAGTTCAGAGCCTGTCTGTGAGCCTGCCAAGCTCACCTGAGATTATATACAGAGTGGGGGTTACTCATGCCCCAGGGAGCATGCCTTGAGACTGTCAGCTTATAGATAGTAATTGGTCTTCTCCTCTTATTTCACTACTTCTCGGCATCTGGGATATAGTTGTAGCAATTAAGAGTAAATAGAGATCCCTTTTTAATTCCAGGTGTAGGGAAGTGCTCAGGCACTGTTGACATTTGGCTTTATTATACCCATTCCTTCAAGAAGTGGTTTTAATTATTTAGAGGGAAGACATCGCTTGCTATTTGCAAAGCACTGTCTGTATTTTATAATTTTAGATTCATTAGGACACATTTCTGAATATGCAGAATTCAGGGTCACTCAGCTTTCCCAGCGACCTTAGAAGCCACTGTGTGTTTATCTAAACCGCGAAGACAACAGGTCCCCTTCACCATCCCCAGGCTTCTAAAACAAGCCTCGGACTGGAGACAAGACAGCAAAGTTGTGGTCCATTCACAAAGTCTGTAATCTGATCCAGGTGGTCTGTTGTGAGGTTAAATGGTGGAGAACTCACAATGGAAGCTCCCTGAGCAGTTGGTAGACCTTGTTGTGGGTCAGGTGAGGATAGCCCTTGGTGTTACAGCTGAGATACTGTCCAATTCCCTCCTGACACAGACCAGGTGTCAGTTCTGTTTGATCAGAGTTTGCGTCTTATTGAAAACAGCTACTTCCCTAGGACACGTAAGGGGAAAGCTGCTGTTCTTGGTGCCAGACTCGGTAGACCCCCTAGGAGGTAGTTCTGAGTGACTTTGCTGCTGAGTGAGATTGGAAAGCTAGCAGGGGTTGTATCATGCAGATCCTCGCACGCCAAGGTAAGGAATTTGGATTTTATTTGAAAGAGCAATAGGGGAAGCTGTTGGAAGGTTGTGAACAGGTAAATGGTGTGCTCTGATTCACAAAGAAGATCAGNCCCCTAGGAGGTAGTTCTGAGTGACTTTGCTGCTGAGTGAGATTGGAAAGCTAGCAGGGGTTGTATCATGCAGATCCTCGCACGCCAAGGTAAGGAATTTGGATTTTATTTGAAAGAGCAATAGGGGAAGCTGTTGGAAGGTTGTGAACAGGTAAATGGTGTGCTCTGATTCACAAAGAAGATCAGAGCCTAGGGAACAGGCTATTGCAGAAGTCCAGTATGGTGACACCTGGTGATGGTGGAAACAGAAAGAAATTTGAGGTACTTTGTGAAGATTGAGACAGAAAAGCCTGTCCATGAATTGGGTGTGCAGAATAAGAGAAAGGGAGGAACAAGGATGATTCCTCAACTTTTAAATTGAACAAAATTTGTTCTGAGTGGTTGCTGGGATGGGGAAGTCTTAGGAACAAGTTTTGGGGGGCAAATCAGGATTTCCGTTTTAGACTTGAGAACCTATTAGATTTAAATTTGAGAACCTATTAGATCTCCAGTGGGAGAGACGTCTGGGAGGCAGGTGGATGTGGATTGTGGTGTGGAGGTTTGGCATCTGGTTGGACATGTTGATGGGGAGCTCTGAGTGCATAGGTGGTATCCCAGTACTTTGTGTTACAACAGAAGGGAGCTCCAACAGAGGAAATGGTGTGTCAGACAGAAGCTGCTCATGGAAGTTAGCTGTTTCCTCTTACATATAACAACTCTTAGGAACTGAAATCAGTATGGGGCTGACTTGGGAAGGTAAAAGCAAGAGAAATCAGAAGTAGAAGCAGAGAGGAGGGGCATGGATTTGGCCCTGATAAGCCTGAATGAAGTCTGGATTTAATCTTGAAGGCTGGTGAAAGCCACTGATGAACTTAAAATGGAGTGTGGCATATAGCTTTTAATATTTAGGACAGTGGTTTGAAGGGTATTGGCAGGGAAGAGGAATCAGGATAGCTGGGGAGAAGTTTAAGACTAGGGAATCTAATTTAATCTAATTACCTAATTTTAGGGTTAGGTACTCCTTACCTTCTAACACAGCATACCCACGCACATGGTGAAGAAATTTCCCAGGGGATTCTGATGTACCACCATCCAAAATGAGACTACACAGTCAAGT
Source organism: Neotragus moschatus (assembly GCA_006410615.1). NCBI lineage: Eukaryota > Metazoa > Chordata > Mammalia > Artiodactyla > Bovidae > Neotragus > Neotragus moschatus. The sequence goes on along the minus strand of SJYA01002117.1, from coordinate 588,013 downwards.
TTTTTTTTTTAGTAGTTTTCAGTATTTATGTCTGTATTTCCAAATAAGATATTTATACTGTTTGGTTTCTTGATTTTTCAGTTTTAGTTAGCTATTGACATTCTAGAAAAAAAAGATTTAAGGCTCTTATTCCCCTCTCTGCTTTTCCTTTCCAAAAACACACTAACTCTTATTCCAGCTGTATAATATAGTTGTAATTTTTATTTAGATCATTAGTCAATTTTTACATAGTTACATAATGTAAAATATAAATATTCACTGCTGGACCATAGTTTTCTCTGTACTCAGTACTAATTTATCACCCAACTCAGAGCTAGATGTGTAAATCTCTTTTTATTCAGGGCCCTCAAATAGTAATTTACTAATAAGGTAAAAAATCAAAATAACAATAATGGGTAAATACTAAAAAATAAGTGCCCTTCTGTTTTATTTCAGATACCTAGATCTACTCCCCGACAACCAACAACTGTGTTAAAAACAAAACAAAAATCCATGTTCTTCATCTCGCTTTGTTTCACTTTAATATATCAATGAATATACAGATATTTTAATATATCTTGGCCTACCTTCCATATCAGACATATAGACTTAGATTATTAATTTGAAATGGTACAGAATATTGCCTTATATTCATCTACAGTGATCTTAATACCATTTCTCTGTTGATGGAAAATTAGGTTGTTTATTAACATTTGCTATTATTACAAACCATGCTGCAGTCAATGTCCACGGCCAATTGTCTTTACAAATAAGTGCAGGTATACTTGAACAGATTACTTGAAATAGGATGACTAAGTCAGAGGATATATGTGATTTTGATTTTGATTGATTTTTACAAAATTGACCTTCAACAGTGTTATTTCAGTTTATACCCCCGCCAAAAGTGTCCCTGTTTCCCCACCCTCATATTGTCTCTGAAAACTGTATTCAGTTAACTCCTTGCTCTGGTGGCCATATAAAAGATAGTTAAGTGGAGAAGAGTCTGAAAAGAACCCGGTCAAGTATGAAGTGGTCGTATTTTGGGTAGGAGGCAAGGAAGACCTCAGTGAAAGCAGTGAAGATGGTGAGGATTGTGAGGATGGGATGGATAGGATACATGGATGCTGAGATTGGGTAGGTACAGGGCTTGGTGAACTGATTTATCCAGGGCTGGAAGGGGAGGAGGGCCACAGGTGGAGTTGAGATTAACCTTAATGTTTGACTTGGTTAATAGCTAGGTGTGGTACTGAACATGGGAGAGAGGAATAAGCTTGAAGAGGAATGTGGTACCTGTGGAATGCCCATGTGGAGATAAGCAATAGGTTCTAGGAAGTGTGAGCTCAGGTTAGGGGGAGATTTGGAAGTCACTGCCATGGAGGGTGGTAGCTGATGCCCAGGTAGTAGTTGAGGTCACCCAGGGCTGAGCGCTTCAAGCAGTTGGTTTTTAATTCTGGCTGCACAATTTGGTCATTTGAGGCCCTGCCCAAGAGATTTTGCTTTCTTTGGCAAGGTCAGGACACCAGTCTGTTTTAAAGTCTCTCCAGGTGATACCAGTGTATGACAGAGGTTTGACATTTACTGAGGCCCATGTCCCCTGCCTGGAAATCTGATTCTGATGGTCCCCCTTTCAGCCTGGACATCGGCAGTTTTCAAAATACCCCCTGCCCCTGGTGATTCTAGCATGCACTCAGGGTTGAGAATAACTGGCTTGGAGGAAATGGTAGAAGAGGACCAGCGCAGACTTGCGTCTTCCTTGGTGGTTCAACAGGTAAAAATCCTCCTGCAGTGCAGGAGCGGAGAAGGCAATGGCACCCCACTCCAGTACTCTTGCCTGGAAAATCCCATGGACGGAGGAGCCTGGTGGGCTGCAGCCCATGGGGTTGCTAAGAGTCGGACACGACTGAGCGACTTCACTTTCATGCACTGGAGAAGGAAATGGCAGCCCACTCCAGTGTTCTTGCCTGGAGAATCCCAGGGACGGGGGAGCCTGGTGGGCTACCGTCTATGGGGTGGCACAGAGTCGGACACAACTGAAGCGACTTAGCAGCAGCAGTGCAGGAGATGCTGGCAGACGTGAGTTCCATCCCTGGGTCAAGAAGTCCCCTGGAGGTGGGCATGGTAGCCCACTCCAGTATTCTTGCCTGGAGAATCCCATGGACAGAGGAGCCTCCCCAGTCTATGGGGTCATGAAGAGTCAGACACAACTGAGTGACTTTCACTTTTCAACCACAGAAGCCTGAGGATCTCCAGCCCCAGGAGGTGGGCAAAAGCAGAGACTGCTTAAAGAAGTCTAGTAGGAGACGGAGGAGGAAAACTGGGGTATGGTGAGGGGGGATTCATTTGGAAGGAGTCCAGTCGGCAGCTTGCTTCCTAGGTGGGGTGCTTTCTGAGGGGGATGGGCACCTGGAAGGAGAATCTGAACATCAGTCTCTGCTGGTCTTGTGGTCAGTAGCAGAGGCCTTTGGTTTCACTGAGCTGCTTCCAGGGCCTTAGGTGGGTAGACCTTCATAACAGAGCTAGAGTTTTGAAGTTAGGTCAGAAGGCAGAGTACTGGGAGGGCAAGGCAGAAGGGAACCAGAAAGAAGGCACGGCCAGTGATAAGCCTTTGTGACAGGGATGCAGAAGCGACTTTCAAAAGCTGTGCAGCCGATAGGCAGTTGTAAGTTGCGACTGAGAAATGTGCCTGGCAGCCCACAGACCTAGGCTATTCTGCTACACATGTCGGGGGCTGGGGGCGGAGCAAGGAGCTAAAGGATGAGAAGCCAACTGCAAGGAAGTAAAGGTGGCCGGGGAAGGTGTTGAACTGTCCCTAGGATGTGGAGCCATTCTNCAGTTGTAAGTTGCGACTGAGAAATGTGCCTGGCAGCCCACAGACCTAGGCTATTCTGCTACACATGTCGGGGGCTGGGGGCGGAGCAAGGAGCTAAAGGATGAGAAGCCAACTGCAAGGAAGTAAAGGTGGCCGGGGAAGGTGTTGAACTGTCCCTAGGATGTGGAGCCATTCTTATCTAAGGGGCAGACATGAGGTCTGTGGATGAAAACCGCTCATTGGCCTCGGAGGTCGTTGTGCACCCGGTGAGAGGAATCTCAGCCTCGTGGTGGAAGCAGTGCTCAGTGGGCTTAGAGCTTGAAGACGACCCTTGGAGAAGAAAGCTGTCAACCTCTGAGGTCAACAGAGCGCTCAGTCTTTGATTATTCACGTGTATCTGGGAGGGATTGCATATTACATATCAGAGTTATCTTTTTTTCCCCCTTAACCCTTAAAGATGTTTTTATAATCTCTTACAGTCAAGTAATAAGTAGATCTGGTTGCTTAATAAAGGAAGCTCCTCTCTTTGAAAATACAGAAGAGGGATATCCATGCTCTGTCTGATGGAGACTCTGCTAATCTCATTAGCTGGTGCACATTGGACTTGGCAAGGAGGGTTATTTGAACTGTAATATGATCTCGTATTCGTGACTCTAGACCTCACGAGGAATGATTTCTAACAGTTCTTTCAGTACATGGACGTGTCTATTATATTTCACTTTATTAAACTCCTTTAGAATGGTGCTTTGCAAGGGCAGACTGATACACCCTTAGAATCTTACCACATTCTATGAAGTTGATTTGAAATTCTAGCCTTCCGTGTTTTCCTGCTGCTGCTAAGTTGCTTCAGTCGTGTCTGACTCTGTGCGACCCCATAGACGGCAGCCTATCAGGCTCCTCCGTCCCTGGGATTCTCCAGGCAAGAACACTGGAGTGGGTTGCCATTTCCTTCTCCAATGCATGAGAGTGAAAAGTGAAAGTGAAAGTCACTCAGTCGTGCCCAACCCTTAGCGACCCCATGGACTGCAGCCCATCAGGCTCCTCCGTCCATGGGAGTTTCCAGGCAAGAGTACTGGAGTCGGGTGCCACTGCCTTCTCCGTCCGTGTTTTCCTAGTATTTAAAATAATGCATACTTGTATAATAAAAGGCAGGGGTGGGGGTAGAGTCAGGGAGTGCAGACATTACCATGAGGAAACATGAAAGGCCTGTGCAGTCGGTGTGGAAGCTCAGGTGAGAGCCATCTGCTGCATAAGTAACTGGTTATAAGAACTGGTTTCACGTTTTGATATGACTATTTTATAGGGACTGTATCAGCCATATATAGGTAGATGCCTTTCGGAACAGGGAGGGCCCATGGCAGAAGGCAGGAGGTGTAGAGTCTTCTTTTTGGATAAGGCTGAGGTTGGGGTCCAGCAAATGGGTCTGCTCTTAGGACAGCTGCTCTGGGTGCTCCTCCCTGCTCTCGGGGGACCTTTACCTCATCTTACAACCCTATCCACTGTGTCCTTCCCTCTACCATCTGTTAGTGGTGGTTTGGCCTCTGGCACCAGGACTTACTATTACACGAGGGTCTTTGGAGTTACCCCTCTAATGGCCAGCACTGAGGGGGTGGCAGGCAGTTTATTAGCAGAGGGCACAGGCTAGAGGATGAGCTGGGGTCTTTGGGGCACTGCCCTGTGTGAGTGAGTGGGTGAAGGGGCTCTGACCATCTGGACGGCATAGGCAGGCATGAGGAATGGGCTGCAGAGCCAGACTGAAGGGGTTTACAGGGTGAGCATGGCTGGGACGTGCTTTGCAGAGTTTGCATTTTGCTTCAGGCAGAGGAAACGGTGGTTAGTACAGTCATGAACTCCCAGGGGGAAGCCCCTGGCCTGGTTTCTGCCACTGCTGCCACACTGCCCCTTCCTCAAACACAGTCCCCGCTGAGAAATCCGTAGCAAACCTGCCACCTGGTGGCAAGGAGACATGCTCGAGGAGGCTGTGCTGAAGAGTTCTTAAAATTACCTTCCATAAGTGCAAAGGTGGTCTTCTCAGTGGTAAAGAATCTACCTGCCAAGGCAGGAGACATGGGTTCAGTCCCTAGGTCTGGAAGATCCCCTAGAGGAGGAAATGGCAGACCACTCCAGTATTCTTGCCTGGAAAAATCTCATGGACAGAGGAATCTGATGGGCTGCAGTCTAGGGGGTTGTAAGGGTCAGACATGACTTAGCAACTAAACAACAACAAATTGCAAAGGTAACAATAAAAAGAGAATAAAGTCACTATTTTATTTTTCTGGTTTCACCATGGGGCATGTGGGATCTTACTTCCCCAATAAGGGATCAAAATCTGCACCCCCTGCATTGGAAACTCAGAGTCTTAGGCACAGGACCATCAGGGAAGTCCCGAAAGTCACCATTTTTGAATGACAGCTACTTCTAATCCTGAGAACAGTCTATTAAAGGGTTCTTACGAGCCCCGTTTTACGATAAGGAGAGTGAGGACATAAAAGATACTGAGGTCCTATAGGTAGGAAGTGATGCAGAGACTTTAAAAACAGGGCAGCACTTCTCCAACATGAGCCCCTGGAGGGCTTGTTAAAACACAGGTGACTGGGCCTCAGCCTCAGGGGTTCTGATTTTGGGTGGGTCCTGATAACCTGCATGTCTAACAAATTCCCAGGTGGTGTTGAGGATCCTGGACTATGCTGTGAGTAGCACAAAGTCTGGCACCTGGTANAACATGAGCCCCTGGAGGGCTTGTTAAAACACAGGTGACTGGGCCTCAGCCTCAGGGGTTCTGATTTTGGGTGGGTCCTGATAACCTGCATGTCTAACAAATTCCCAGGTGGTGTTGAGGATGCTGGACTATGCTGTGAGTAGCACAAGGTCTGGCACCTGGTAAGCACAATATAAAGGTTTGTTAGGTAAAATTGATAAAGGCAGAGTCAGGATTCCAACCCGGGCCTAATTTTTTACTTTGCCTAAAAGGAAAACCTCTCCTTTTTACATCATGCTGCCTCTCAGACTGGCTTAATAAATTCAAGGCTTAATAAAACCCTCTACTTGGCCCCTTGCTGAATTCTTCTTTTAGAAAATAAGATGGCTGATTGGTAGTGGTTTTCATGATCCTATCCAGCTTTTGTGTGCCGGAGTATTTGTTGAAGGGCTGGGTATGCGTCAGGACTTTCTTAGACCGTGGACAGCACCACAGAATGTGAGACAGAGTTCCTGTCCCCCAAGGATTTATGGCTTGGCTGGGGAAGAGACCGCTTACAAGCAGGAAAAGGTTACATCAGTGCAGGACCTTGGAAAAGTTACAGACCGTATAGTAACTAGGTCAGAGCAGGGCAGGAACCCCGAGGTCTGCGGCATTGCAGAAGGCCTCCATGGAAGAGGCGTGTGTCCTGAAGAATGAGTGAAAGTTGGCAGTAGGCAGGATGAGCCCATGCAAGTAGGGGAGAGAGGAACAGTACTATGAGAAGAAGGAGAGGAAAGCTGGGAGGGCTCACCCCCTGGTGCAGGTACTGTCTGCGTCTCATGGAGCCTGCAGTCTCTGCTTGTCTCATTCATTCTTCAGCTCAGCCTTAGGAGGCAAGTAGTTCCTTTCTCATGTTGTAGGTGAGGAAACTGAGGCAGAGCAGTCAGGTAAGTTGCCTAGGGTCACACAGCCAGTGGATTCAAGTTGCCCAAGTATGTAGGAGGCCGGACAAGGTCAGGGTGAGGCAGGGGTGCAACTGAGAGGGGCTGCCTTTTTATATGTTGGCCCTTTGGTGCTCACCTTTGATCTTGGTCTGGTTAGGAGGAGCAGTGAGAAAATAGCAGGACAATGAGGGTTGAAGTCAGGTGCTAGAGAGCCATGAGTATCAGGAGAAGGGGTTTAGAATTCTCTTCATAAGCAGCAGGGAACCCTTGATGGTTTTGGAGCACAGGAGTGGTTGGATCCAAGCAGTTGACTGTGTACAACAGGGAGACTAGACAGAAAGGTCTCCAAGTTTTCTGAGAAGTGAAAGTGAAAGTCACTCAGTTGTGTCCGACTCTTTGTGACCTCATAGACTATACAGTCCATGGGATTCTCCAGGCCACAATACTGGAGTGGGTAGCCTTTCCCTTCTCCAGGGGAATCTTCCCAACCCAGGGATTGAACCCAGGTCTTCTGCATTGCAGGCAGATTCTTTACCAGGTGAGCCACCTGGGAAGCCCAAAAATACTGGAGTGGGTAGCCTATCCTTCTCCAGGGGATCTTCCCGACCCGGGAATCGAACAGTGGTCTCCTGTGTGGCAGGTGGATTCTTTACCAACTGAGCCAAGTTGTCTGGGAGGCAGTAATTAATCAGTATCTGGACTAGAATAATGGGGAAAGGAAGGAACCTATGCCAGCCACGTCCTTTAAGAAGCTCCAGAACTTGGTGCTGGGAGCATCTTGGTGACTGGAGGGAAGTGTGAGGCGTTTCCTAGAGGTAAGCACACCCGTGGGAAGAGCTAAGTGATGGAGAGAGGGAGAGAGGCAGGTTAATTGTGCTGCACCGGAAGTGGGGCGGCCAAGTCGGCCTGGTGGGGGGGTTGACACTGCAGAGTTGATGGAGAACGTGGTTTAGGAGCGCTCTGCTCGGGGAGGAAGCGAGTGAAGGGCCGGCCGTCTGTGTTGATTGCTCTTTGGGGTTCCGGCAGGGCTCCCTCAGGGGCCGCCTGTGGCGTTGCCCCGCTGCGTTTCTGGCAGCCCCGCAGACCCCTTGCAGGTCCCCTGACCTGTCCTCTCCTTTTCCCTCAGCCTGCCCCCGGAGCAGACGCTCCCTCGCCAGGGCCCCAGCCAGCACCTGTCCTTCCCAGAAAACTATCAGACCCTTCCGAGGAGCAGCCGCCACCCCTCCGGGGGCTCTTCGCCCCCTCCGCGCAACCTGCCGAGCGACTACAAGTACGCGCAGGACCGAGCCAGCCACCTGAAGATGTCGAGCGAGGAGCGCCGGGCGCACCGGGACGGCACGGTGTGGCAGCTCTACGAGTGGCAGCAGCGCCAGCAGTTCCGGCACGGCAGCCCCACGGCCCCCGTCTGCGCCGGCTCCCCCGAGTTCGCCGAGCAGGGCCGGAGCAGGAGCATGCTAGAGGTGCCCCGCTCCATCTCCGTGCCTCCGTCTCCCTCGGACCTCCCTCCCCCGGGACCCCCGAGGGCCTTTCCACCCCGGCGGCCCCACACGCCGGCAGAGAGGGTCACTGTGAAGCCACCGGACCAGAGGATGAGCGTAGACATCTCGCTGGGGGGTTCTCCCAGGAAGGCATGGGGCCCCGCCACCAAGGTGAGACTCCGGAGGCCCTGCCAAGCTGCCGGGCGGCCCCGCCTTATGGCGCTGGAGCTTCACGTGGTTTGAACACACCCATTCCAGCGGTACAGGGTAATGCTAGGTAACACTTCTGCGGTTCTGTACTGCAGCACTGGGCGCAGCACTGAGGCTTTGATTCTGGCCGCAGCCCTGTGAGGCGGGTGCTATTTTCTCAGGAGTCCCTGCTCTCTGCAGGTAGAGCATTCCTGTGAAACCTTCCCTAAGCCAAGATGGCCTAAAGTAAAGAAGCAATTACCTTTTTCTGTAAAAGCGAAAATCTCCTTTGGATTTCAGTTATCAAATAACAGGTACTAAAGGTAGGTCTTTTGTAAAATCAAAGTGGCATATAACAAATTTTTGGAAAGCAGGAGATCCCTATGTGTCCATTTCACATATGAGAACTTTTGGGCCTTAAGGGGTGAAGTTACTTGCACAAGGTCACACAACTCAAACTCTACTTTCTTGCAGCCTGGAAGGCAGGGAAAGATGTCTGTGTTCAACCAGTTCAGTTATTTATAAGAACCCGACTTAAGGTTGAGCCTTTGAGGGTCTGTCACAGTTAAACATTGTCGGAACCCGCTGCCTTGCCTGGCTCTCTGTGTGATGTCTGGTCTCCTCTCCTGCAGAACTCCTCTCATGTGGACCGACGCTCCATGCCCTCCATGGGTTACATGACCCACACTGTCAGCGCTCCCAGTTTACACGGAAAATCGGTAAGCAGAGCCTCTTCTCCCGTTCAGGGTGACTGAACTGATCCAGCTTGCGAAGGGCTCGTCTCGTCAGGGTTCTCCCAGAAGCCAGTCAGAGGCAATCTGTATTTTAGAGATGAGGAACTGAGGCTCAGAAGTCAAACGAGCTGCCCAGGCCCATCTCGCCAGGACTGGGTCCTCCCAAGGTCGGCAGGAGAACTTGGGGAAAGTGGAAGAGAACATGGAATGGAGGAGGTTATGGTGTGTCTTCTTTCTGGGGCAGCATTCTCCAGCCACCTGCCTTTTCCCCCACTGTTGGCATCTCTCCTTTCTTCCCCGCGTTTGCTTTGATGAGTTTCCTGTCTTCTAAGTTCAAGTCTGGGTGAGGCTGCACTGCTGGAGGCTGTTTCCTGATACACACTACTTCCTGCATCTCCCTTTCTGCCGGTGCCTTTATTTGTCCTAATGACAGAATTAGTGCCATAATTACTCACCTACTCACCGGTGTCGCGTCAGTGCTGTCCCGGCAGCGGGGTGAAGAGTAATGATAGCGTCGTGCTCCCGCGGTGGCTCATTTCCTCACGATGTGTCTTGCACACCCGCAGCTGGAGGAGCTGTCACTGCTTCTCGCCCAGTTACGGCAGCACCAGGCCAGGTTGGCCAGTGTGCGAAATTTCGCCATCGGCCAGTTACTGCAGCACCAGCTGACCTTTCCTTCCTGCCAGGTCAGCGCTGGTGGGCCCTCTCAGGGCTGGGGGCCACCCTGGGGACCAGGGAGTGCCATGCTGGCCTGTGCTGCCTCGTGCCTGTGCTCTAGTCTGTCCTCTGTCTGGCTCTCTCCCTTATTCCTGCCTGTTTGCTTCTGGATGCTACTGCCGGACACCGTGCGGCCGTCACGCGGCCCGCACCTCTAGTGCTTGGGGGGGGTGGGGAGGGGCTGCATGGGGTGTGAGGGACCTGGACCGTGGCTTCTTTGCCTGTGAGTAGTGACTGCCAGGCTGGTGTGTGGTCACGTCCAAGGGCTGTGCTGGTTGTCATCCTTGTTGCCACCTTGGGCACTCCTTGCGATGCTGAAAGGTGTGTGTCAGCCCAGAAGGAGAAGGCATCATGCCCTCTCATCTGGACAGTGTCCTGCTGATTGACAGAGCATCCTTACACCCCTTAGCCTGGTGAACTTCACAGTAACCTGGAACAGCTTAGGTGAGACAGGTGGGGAAGTGATTTGCCCAGGATCCTGCAGTCAGGGGCATGCAAGGCCAGAGCCGAATTGCAGGTCCTATCTGGCACAGTGTTTCCAAGACATGGGTGGTTTCAGGCAAGCTCCTTGCGTGGCCAGGCAGTTGTTATCCTGGGCATCATCCTAAAGAAAATGCTGGTCCACACAAGGCTGGCCTCCCGGCTGCACAGAAGTAGGTAGAGGACAGATGAGGATGGTGAGGGATTGTCACCTTCCTTACCTGTCCTATTTTAATGGGACCTGAAGGACTCAGGAAATGTCTTTGGAAAAATGAATCTAAGGCAACATATGCAAAAATCCTAAGTTGTGAATTTGGGTGATTTTTTAATAACATTGCTCTGCGCTATCCCTCTTACTGCTGTGGAACTGGGCTGACTGAGGAAGTAGGAATGGGTGAGGAGACAGTTTAGAGTCAGAAATAAGATCTTAGAAGCCACTGGTGTCCCTGGCCATGGTCCTTAAGGCCTTCTTATGCTTTAAAACACTGCCTAAACATTTAGCATTATTTATTTATTCTTAAAAAATACTTCAGCAAGCTTGTAGTCTATTTTTTAATTTTGGAGATTAAAAAAATTAATCACACAACTTTTGGGATCTTAGTTCCCTGACTGGGGATCAAACCCGTGACCCCTGCCGTGGAAGCACAGCATCTTGACCACTGGGGAAGTCTCTGTTTTTGTTGGTATTACATCAGAGCTGTAAACCCAGACCACCCTCGCAGCCCTGGCTTGCTGGGAGGCCTCTGAGCTGGCTGAGAAAGTGCCGGGACTGTTTTTCTGAAGCTTTCATAGTCCCTCTGCCTCACAGTTAGCTTCTGTAATCCGTTACATGGACCAGTTCTAGGGAATCAGAGTCTTTTTCTTATTCTCACTGCGTCTGGTCATTATACTGAAGAACTCAACAGACTGTCAGAGATGATGCAGGCAGGGCAGTTTGCCTAGACCTTCCTGATCTAGCTACCGGCACAGCCACCTTGACTTCATGCTGAGCAAATGGAGCCAGAACTTCCAGGGGACTTTATGTAGCCTCAGGTGCTTATCCTCCTGGAACCCAAGGTCTTAAGGGGACCTCCCTGGGTCACCTGCATCATCTCCATGCCTCTTCCAGGCATCAGTCTGCACCGATCAGGGGTCATTTTCCTCTGCATGGTTCAGAGGTCTGGCGACCAGGTTTGGAACGTAGCGTGTCCCCCAGGCAGACCCCTCTAGCTCTGTGTCCGGAGCTCACCTCCACCTCAGCTGCGCTGTTGTCCTAGCCCTCTGATGGGAGGTGTGCTGGCCCCCTGCTCCCCTCAGACTGTCCCCAGCCCATGGTCGGGGCACGCTGGCCTTCCCCACATGGTGCACCCGTGAGATCCGCCATGCTGAGGGGCTCTGAGCTGCACCAAGACATCTGTGCTTCCTCTGTGGCTCGGATATGTTGTTCTCCTGTGGTCTCTTGTCCCTGAAGCTGCACCGTGTAAATGATTCACACTCGAAGGGACACCTTTGGGTTTTCATAGCTGGATTTTTTCTCTCTCTGCTTCATTTGAAGGCTGACGATACCTACCTCCAGCTGAAGAAAGACCTGGAGTACTTGGACCTAAAGGTGAGTGGCCTCAGGGGTCTGCTTTCCTTGGCACTTACCTTTCTGAGTGTCAGCCTCATCGGAGACCAGCCCCAAAGCCAGAGGCCTTGCAGGTCTTATAAATCTGGGTTTCAACTGAAGATGTCTCCTATCTGAATTGGAAGGCGGAAATTTTGTTTTGATGTTTTTGATTTTGTTTTCTTTGGTTGCTGTGGCTTTGAAAATTTCATTTTTCAAATGGAATATAATTAACATATTACATTGTATTGGTTCCAGGTATACAACAAAATGACATTTGTATGTATTAGGAAGTGACTGTAAGTCTGATTAACATCCATCACCATTCTTGGTTTTGAATTCTTTTTTCCTGTGATGAGAACTTTCAAGATCTACTCTCTGAGCAACTTTCAAATATGCAATGTAGTATTAGTAACTATAGTCACCATGCTGTATGTTACTGCCTCATGATTGATTTATTTTATAACTGGAAGTTTCTCCCTTTCAGAAGCGTTTTATTTCTTATAGCCTCGATGCTGAGCTCTTAGTTTCTTAAGAATTTTGCTGTCAGGTTTCTTGTTTATAAAATGAGGGCACGCACTCTTGCTCTCTTCCTGTCCTTGGTTAGAACCACAGGGTCTCTCCAGATGATACCAAGCTGCTTCTTCAGAGCCTCCAGTGGAGTGGGGGTGGGTTGGGTTCACAGGGTGTCCCTGATGCGAGTTTTCAGGCACCGGTGGTTTAGTGGCTTCAGTTTTGTTGCCGGGGGAGCAGGTACCACACAGAATCCTGTGGCCCTGAGGGGTACTGTGGTCTTCCACCCGTGTTTAGGAGATGAACACCAGACCCCTCCCTGTAGGTGATGAAGTTCAGGCTCTAAATCAACCTCCAGAGCACAGAGAGAGCTGGGCAAGTTGCTGGAGAAGCGAGAGGCATTCTGCCGGGAAGAGAGCAGCTATTGTTTTGTTCCCACAGCTCTCTGAAAGCTCCCACTGCGAAAAGCACTTTGTATGCCTGAGCCAGGCCATAGACTGAAAGAATGTGACCTTTAATTTACTGTGGGTGTGAGAGGGCGGGCAAGGGCCCCCAAGGGAGGACGCCCAGGTGACGGTCACTGAGGCATGCCTCCCTCAGCCTCCAGGGTACCTGGCTTGACATATTTTTAACCCAAGCTCGTCATCCAGCCTGGCAGAAGCAGGACTACGAGCGCTAGGTCCTCAGGCGGCAGGTGAGAGGCCTCCCCACTCTGAGGCAAGATGGAGGCCTTTGATTAGGAATCGCTCAGTTAACTTACCTATCTGTTAATAACTTGAGCATTTGTGCTATACCCAGCTCGGAGAAACTGGGGAAGAGGCAAGAGAAAAACTGAAGCTTTCTTTCCTTGAGAAACTTCCAAATGCTCTGGGTTGGGGAAAGAAAATATCCTGAAATAACACAGATTTATGGCAAGGAGTGTATAAAGATGTGTCTGGCTCAGTGCTCAGATCTGAGAGAGTGAGGATCCCCATGGGCTGACGTGTCAGCAGGGCTTCTGGAGGAGACGGCATGTGTCTGGAGCCTTGAAGAACCAGAGGGCTTGGGTTTGTTGAAATCAAAGGGAAGGAAACAGTGGGAGCCAGGGTGTGGCTGGAGCTCCGGGGACTTGGGGGCAGATTGCTCAGGTTCCTGAATCTGTCCTAGGCTATAGGAAGGAAGGTGCAGTGAACAAAAGTCAGACTTGGCTTTCATAGTTGAGCTAAACAAAGAGGGTTCTCTCAAAACCAGGATGTCTCTCAACACCAGGATGTCTCCTCCTAGCTTATGTGGTTGTTAGGTCATGCAGAACATGAGTGAGTGTCGTCGGTGGTGGCAGTCAACCCTCAGGATGCCAAGTGTTCAGACATGGTGGCATAGAGCCAGATGGGCAATCCAGCCCAGACTCCAGTATTCTGATCCTGGGCAGGTCCTTCCACCATGCCCACCTTGCCCATCTGACCAAGAGCGAGGATCAGCAGCCCCTGATCTCCACCTGTTCTGGGTATCCCCACATCCTTGTTCCCTGACCTCACCGTGCCCCCATTCAGTTCTTCTTTTAGTGCGGCTCTAAAAGTTGGCTTAAAGCTCAACATTCAAAAAACAAAGATCATGTCATCCGGTCCCATCACTTCATGGGAAATAGATGGGGAAACAGTGGCAGACTTTATTTTTCTGGGCTCCAAAATCACTGCAGATGGTGACTGCAGCCATGAAATTAAAAGACGCTTACTCCTTGGAAGAAAAGTTATGACCAACCTAGATAGCATATTCAAAAGCAGAGACATTATTTTGCTGACTAAGGTCTGTCTAGCCAAGGCTAGTTTTTCCAGTAGTCATGCATGGATGTGAGAGTTGGACTGTGAAGAAGGCTGAGTGCCAAGAATTGATGCTTTTGAACTGTGGTGTTGGAGAAGACTCTTGAGAGTCCCTTGGACTGCAAGGAGATCCAACCAGTCCATTCTGAAGGAGATCGACCCTGGGATTTCTTTGGAAGGACTGATGCTGAAGCTGAAACTCCAGTACTTTGGCCACCTCATGTGAAGAGTTGATTCATTGGAAAAAACTTTCATGCTGGGAGGAATTGGGGGTAGGAGGAGAAGGGGACGACAGAGGATGAGATGGCTGGATGGCATCACTGACTTGATGGACATGAATCTGAGTGAACTCTAGGAGTTGGTGATGGACAGGAAGGCCTGGCGTGCTGCGGTTCATGGGGTTGCAAAGAGTCGGACACGGCTGAGCGACTTAACTGAACTGAACTGGGGCCATGCAGCCACACAGAAATATTTGTAGAGCATCCGTGATGTTATCTGGGCCTGTGGGAGAGGCGTGGCTCATGGCAGCACAAGTGTACCTTGTAGAACTCTTCAGTGTGCTTGGTGCATGGTGCAAGGGAACTTGACAAAGCGCCTGAGCCAGAGTCACAGGAAATAGTTGTCTTCTGATTCCCATCTGTGTGGGATAGCTGATCTCACAGTGGGTCCTAGAGAGAAGATTCAGCTCAGGTTTGTTTAAAGATTGTAGTAGTGTGTGTGCTAAGTCTCTTCAGTCGTGTCCGACTCTCTGTGACCCCATGGACTGCAACCCACCAGGCTCCTCTGCCCATGGGATTCTCCAGGCAAGAGTAGTGGAATGGGTTACCATGGCTTCCTCCAGGGGATCTTCCAGACCCAGGGATCAAACCTGCATTGAGCTAAAGGGATTGAGAGAGAGGGGAGGGGTAACTGAGGCATAGGATAGTGGAGCAGAGCCAAAGGCCCTGTGTCCTGACTCCCCACAGAACTGAAGAGCCACAGAGGGGGTGTGTGTGCCAGTCACCATGTATTACTTCACTTNCAGACCCAGGGATCAAACCTGCATTGAGCTAAAGGGATTGAGAGAGAGGGGAGGGGTAACTGAGGCATAGGATAGTGGAGCAGAGCCAAAGGCCCTGTGTCCTGACTCCCCACAGAACTGAAGAGCCACAGAGGGGGTGTGTGTGCCAGTCACCATGTATTACTTCACTTCTATTCAGTTAAGTAACCCCTGTAAGTAGCCCTATAAAGGAGGTGGTGGTATATTTTTCACTAAGCGAACCTCAAGGAAATAAACGACTTTCCCAAGGCTGTGTTGGTAGTCACTGAGGAATCCGTACTTGGGTGTATCACTGACTCCGAGACTGGTGCTCTTAAGCCCCCTGCCTCCCGGCCGCTTTACAATACCACCTCTACTGCTGTGGACCCAAAGGCATTTGGTTTTTTTATGGAGCTGAACTGGGATTTTTCTGCCAGGAAATGTGCACGATGTGTGATAGAGAGAGACAAGGTGGATCCTTGTGTCTTTACCAGCTAGGAGCCGTGCATGACCAAAACAGTAGCTCGTGGTTGGAAACTGTCACTGTTTGCCATGAAAAACAGCTGTGTCGATGCCAGCACTTCCCTGCTCTTACAGTTGTTACTCCAGTTGCTAAGCTCCTCTTAGAGAACCCGTCCCCCAGTGACAGCACCAGCAGGTGAGAGACACTGGCTTACCAGCAGCACGTGCAGGGAGAGATGCCGGGGTTTGTGCTGTGAGTCACTTTCAGAAAGGTTGACATCTGAATGGGTGTGTAGCCCAACCTGGGTGCGGAGATGCTGCTGAGCACACCCCTGCTGTGACCAGCTTCTTGGGAGGGGTTCCTCCTGGGTCCTCATGAGGAGAGCTAAGCCTTTCTGGGGAAAGATGAGTCTCCCTGCCCCCACCAGGTGGGCCTAGGGTCCCACATGTCTCTATCCCAAATGCCACAGACTTGAGGGTCCCAAGCCCATTTCCCATCAGCTGATCTACGTCTTCCAGAACCAGTTGGTGGTGTGTGCTTGCCCATGTGTTGTGGAGTCTGATCTGAGCATTCCTTCTGGGCTGCCAGAGGATCAAGTAGAAGCAGACTCCACTGTCTTAAAAAATGCCATGTATTAGTGTTCTTTGGAAATGTTTATTTCCCTGACATTTTACTTGATGTTGCCAGTGTGGAAAGGATTTCATGTTGATTAAGCATCTGCTCCTGCCTGGCATTGTTTGGGCACCTGATGCTCATTGTCTCACTTAAATCCTCTGCGAGCAAATACGAATTATTATCCCCACCACACTAATCAAATTACCCAGAGCGGTAATTTCTGCTAAGTTAGGCAACTGAGATTCGAACCCTGTGACCAACTTCACACCTGCCTCCTTTCTCCCCTGTGCCATGCACTGATACTAAGCCTGCCCTGAAGTTGTGTTCACTGAGTTGTATTTTTGGCATTAATGTTCTGCTCTTCAGAACCCTGCACCTAAGCCAGGTCTAAAAAGCAGGTGTGAGGACTTGCAGTTATTGACAGCTTGAAGTATTTTTATGTACCTGGAAAGCACAGCTGGGAAAGTGAGGTGGGAGAGAGGGTACCTGCAGCCACATTAGGTGGGGCAGTTGCAATCAGCCCCAGAGGGGCTCTTGTCCCGGGTGAGGGACATTATCAGTGGCTCCAGGTGCCTGGTCTCTGGACTTTCTCCTGACTGAGCTTGAGATCGGGGCTTCTCTGTTCAGAGTCTCTTTCCGGAGCAGAGTCTCTTAAGTCATGGTCTGGGACGTCATCTGTCTCAGGATGGCCAGGAGCTTGATTTAAAAAATTGCAGGTCTGGAGGATGCTGGGCATCTCTGGAAATGATGCCCAGAATTCTGTGTTTTTAAAAATCAAGCTCTGGGGGGATTCTTGTGCACAGAAAGTTGAGGTCTGTTATTCTGGAGAGAGGTTGTTAACCTTGGTCAGAAACTAGAGCAACCAGGTGTTTTTAAAATGCATATGGATGCTTGGGTCTTACCCTTTAGAGACTGATTTAATTGGTAGTACTCAGGTATCACCCTTTAAGAAGGAAAGAATGGGAGGGAAGGAAGGAAACAGAAACTCCCTAGGTGTTTCTCATGCGTAGCTGTGGCTGAGAAACACGGTTTCAAAGCAGTGATCCTAAAAATGTGATCCCAGATTGACAGTGTCAGCACTTCTTAGGAATTTGTCAGAAAAGCGAAATGTTGAGTCCCACCCCAGAGCTGCTTAGTGAGAACCACTGGTGATGGGGCCCAGCAAATTTGTATATTCACAGCCCTGCACGTGATTCTGAAGGATGCTCGAGTTTAAGAACCCCTTTTTAGTGCAGTGGCTCCCACTCCTGGCTACCTATTAGACTCACCCAGAAGGGCTTTTAAGAATCCCAGTGCCCAGGCCCCACCACAGACAAATTACATCCAAATTCTCTTGGAGTGGGACTCGGGCATCAGTATTTTTTAAAGCTCCTGTGTGATCAGTGTTGGAGGCAGAGATGAGATCCAGTCTTAGCAGGTGGGGAGAGTGGTCCCTCACGGGAGCTGGAAGCATTAGGTGTCATTGGTAAGACAATCGTTTAGGTGTGGCAGCGAGAGTCTGAGAGACTCAAGGTAGAAAATGTTGGTGGGGCTGAGACTAACGCATGGCTCCATGCTAAACCACAGATTCACTATCTTTCAGTATGTGATGGGGGAGGACACAGGAAGAAGCAGAGTCCCCTCTTGCCTTCAGAACCAGGAAGGACATGGGCACTGAAATCAGTGCTCTCATGAAGACCCTCCAGGCAGCGCTTAGGAGGCCGGTTTACAGATGAGGGAACTGAAATCTGGAAAGGTCCACTGGCTGGGAAGCAGCATAACCAGCTGAGACCCACTCGTTAAAGCTGCCCAACACATATCCTCCCAAAGTTTCCCCTTGCCACATCCCCAAATTCTGGCTCCTTCAAATGTCGTTTGATGTCTTACCTGTTACGTTTTGTTGTATTTGCCTTTCTGTTTGGAACAGATAAAAAATAATGAACCTTTGATCAACGTGCTTTACAAAGTGCTGAAGAAGTCAGCACGGGGCTGTCGGCCCAGGAGAAGCGTAAGATGACCTGATCTGTGTCTCCAGGCGGGGCCATTCCATTGCTTCTGGCTCAGTGCCCGACTCCATCACTTGCTTAAGCAGGGGCTCTCCTGACCGCCCCCAGGCTTCCTGCAAGTCATTTTCGGTTTATTTTCTTTCTACTGAAACTCCCTCGGCGTTTTGGCTGGTGCACCAGGCTGAGCCTCTCATCTGTAGTGTTTTGTGACTCCATCTTTTGTGCTGCTGTCGGGGGGCGGAGCGGGGGCTTGCCTAGCTTGCCACCAGCTTGTGTTGTGTTCCCATTCTCACTCGTCTGCCTCCACGGTGAGGGCTGCCCTAGAGCATGTGTTCCTGGGGAGGGAGCAGCAGTTCCTGGTCACCTTGTAGGAGCCGGGGTGTCCTGAGATTCTACCATAGCCCTGATATTAGGGTGGCTCTACTTTGGGACAAGGTGTTGATGTTTGAAAACATTCTAGATCTGGACTAGAACAAAGCACCCACCTGCCCATCACCCTCCTCTTTGAGAGATGCAGAGGCAGTGGCTGAAACGTGGCCAGCTCTTATAGCATCCCACGGGAGGCTGCAGGTGGGAATGCAGGAGCTGTGTCCAGCCATCTTAAGCCCTGAGCGTAGGTGTCTTCGGGAGTACGGGAGGGGAGTCAGATGCCTGGGTGACCGTTAATTCCTTTCTGACGCCAAGACTCTTTCAAATGAACGAGTGCCCACTAACTTCCCTTTTTCTGGTGACTTAGTTGGACCCACAGTTGTGGACTCATAGTTAATGTTCTGAATGGATTTAAGCGTTGCTATCACAGAGTGCAATTGGAAAAGGAAAAGTAGATGTAATACTGCTGTGACTATGTTTAGTAGCCTCGATTCTCTGGAATGAAGCTAAATTTAGAAGCTTAAAGGGCCTGTGAGCTATCTAAACACTGTCCTGTAGCCTCTGCCCTGAAGCCTATGACCTTTACCCCACAGAAAGAGGACTTAGGCCCTGAGCACAGCCAGCACACCTGGTTTTGTTACATTCACAGGCTCACTAAGGAAACGCTTCTCAAATATCCTCAGTATTTGGGGCCCTGGGCTGGGCTTTGAGGCTACAGAGAAAATAGGTGACACTCCCCACAGTTACTCCTAAATAGATTACTGTCAAGTGAGGGGAAACAGATTGTCTACTAAGGCCCCTAGCAGTGGCAGACACCAGGTGTGCGAGGATGTCCCCGGATGGGCACCGGGCCCAGATGGAGGGAGACAGAAGGGCAGCAAGTGGGTCCCGTCAGCTGAGTTTCTAATCTTAATAGACTTGGTCACTTGAATTCCTAAGATGTAGCACCTTAAAAGCTGCACATTAAGAGGGGACAAGAGAAAGTTATTTCTTAGAAAAGAGAGAGTCCTAATATCTGGAGAGAGAGAAGAAACATTTTATGTCAATCTGAAATGGAAATGAAAGCACAGAAATTTGGGAGCATTTTGCTAGATAAGCAAATAGTCTTGAACACTAACTTCTAAGAAATTCTGTATTACTGATTTTTGTAATGACTCTGATTCATCCCCAGAAAGGTCACATTTATATTCAGTATTCCATGAAGACAGTGAAGGACATACTTTCAGAAAGCTTTCCATCAAAAAGTTTAAAAGCTTTCTGAAAGTGCCCTTTTTGTGTAGAAATACCTCATTCCTTGCCTGACGGTGCTGGATAAATGAGGCATTGCTCAGTTGGACTCCCTGCCTTTGCTATTTCAGTATCAAAAATGTATCATCCAGAAAAAAGATTCAGTGACAGGAAAGAGTTTTTGCTAAGAAGAAAAAATCCCCAAAGTATATCTCAATTTGAAACTGATTTCTTCTTAGGAAGCGAGCCAGGGTCAGCCCCTGGGAGAGCAGACAAGCACACGGTCCCTCACTTGGGCAAAGGACGGTGACACAGAGTGAAGGACCCCACCCTCTGCCCGCTGGGTTCCCATGTCCTACCTGGGAAGTTCAGCTGTCCCTGGTTCCCCAGGGTTCATTCCCCTCCCTCCCTTCCCCCATCACATACCCCCTGCCCCTGCAGGAGCCAGCGCAGTCTGTTTTTGTGAATTCTTGTTGTGGTCAGTGTGTTCTGTGACTGTATGTGACTGTGTATGTACACATAATTTGCCAGTTTGAAGAGCAGAATTTGGCTGGATTCTACTTCATTCTAGGTTTGACCTACGTATATTTCCCTTTCACCTACCTGGGAGGCAGTGAGCAATTTGCCTATTGCCTTCCAGAGTGCCANGTTCTGTGACTGTATGTGACTGTGTATGTACACATAATTTGCCAGTTTGAAGAGCAGAATTTGGCTGGATTCTACTTCATTCTAGGTTTGACCTACGTATATTTCCCTTTCACCTACCTGGGAGGCAGTGAGCAATTTGCCTATTGCCTTCCAGAGTGCCAGGCCTTCCGTCCAGGGCTGACTTCCCCCAAAATAAAGAAGACAGTGGTTCCTGTCCTCCAGTGTGCCACCCAAAGAAACAGGGGAACAGGTGGGGGTGGGTCTGTAGCCCAGACTCTGCCCTCAGCTCAGGGCGTGAAGACAGCTTCTCCCCTGACCTTGACCTTTGGATCTGGGTACACAGATTTTGAATTCTGAGGGGGATATTTGCTAATCTATTTCTGCTGCTGCTTCACACTCACAAACTGGATAGAGTAGGGAGGAAGTGAGGGCCATTTCTCCAGCAGCTGTGTGTCCGTCTGTAGTAGGACCCTTGGCGTAGTGCACACACCATCTCTCTCTGCTGTAGCTAGCTCCACCCTCCATTTCTCTGGCCAGATCTGCAAACCGGAGTTCAGCAAGATAGCCTCCCCTACAAGGGGAATTTGACCTGGCCATCCCTGGCCATGGTTTGGCCATCAGGGTGCATCTGTGAAAAAGGTCCCTCTGTTCCTGCAGTTTTTGACAAAGAAGGAGACTTAGTGGAAATGAAAACATAGCCTAGAGAGTTACTGTTTAATTTCGTAGAGGCCAGTGAGTGAGGGGGACATGTTGCCCACACTATCCAGGAAAAGATGGCAGATCCTGTGAAATTCTGCTGGCCCCTAAGTTTGGGTGGTTTTTGTCTGCCGTTTTGTGATTTCTTTTCTTGAGAGGGCAGGGTAACTTGTATTGCAGGTTCAGACTAACCTTAGCTATTCAGGGATCAGTTGAAAACCCCAGCCAGGAATCACCCAGGTGCTTCTTCCTTTGACTAGACCCTCTTGCTAAACAGTGGGAAATGAGGAAAGCTGGTCGTATTCATGGGGTGTGGGCTGCTCAGACTTCCTTGAACTAAGGGCTCAATGATGCCCAAGGGATTTGCTAGTTCTTCTTGGTCCACTCACTCCATAGCCCCGGGTTGGGGTCATGGACTTCTGTTAATTATGTTTGACCCCAGATTTAGTAGCAAAACTCTCTCTTATCAGTGGCAAATCTTCTGTGATTCATAATAAACTCATTTGGACCAAATTTAAACCTTTACTATTGATTCTTAACTTGAAAGTCTATATTTTCTTTGAGAAATTTGTAAGTACTAGTAAGATCTCATTAATTTTTTCCCTGAAATGAAATAAGCATAAAGTTAAAGCAGATATTGCCCATGTTTCTTCCCTTTCCGTGCCGTGACCCTCCCTACCACTGCTGAGATCTCCATACCTGTCTATTGTAGAGCGAACTTTCCCTCCTGAGTTCTGATTCTGAACCCCATGGTTAAGTCTTCTCTAAATTGTTCACCTCCCAGATGACAGGCCGGGATCTCCTCAAGGACCGAAGTCTGAAGCCGGTGAAGATCGCCGAGAGTGACATTGACGTGAGTGAGCAGGGTGACAGGCTGACCCCTCACCTGCCCGCCGCCCCCAGGCCCGGGTGGGCTGCTTCAGGCAGGGCTTGGATGGTTCCGTAGCCAAAGGCTTTCGGGTCACTCTACAGGGCTGTGCCCTTCCCTCGTGCTCCCAGGCCCTCTTCAACCTGTTCTTGTTCACAGGTCAAGCTGAGCGTCTTCTGTGAACAAGATAGGGTCCTCCAGGACTTGGAAGACAAGATACGAGCCCTTAAGGAGAACAAAGTGTGTATCAGTCTTGTGTCGTCTGGGGCTGGGTGGCAGGGCTTTTGTCATCTTGTCTTTCCTCAAAACAGACTGGACTCTCGTTGTAGTATTGGACAGCAGGTATTACTGTCTAGAACAGTGTCTTTGAATTTTAAGGGTATCTTGTGGGGTTTCTGTCTGAACCCAGAGAAGGCCTTGTGGGGAACCTCAGCCTACTTATTCTAAATACCATGTCTCCAACCTTAATTCTGCCCTGACCCAGCTCTCCCCAGCAGCCCTGAGAGGCAGGCCTGGCTTGCAGTGATGATGCCACACGCCTGAACCTCAGGGATGGGGGCCGCCTTGGGGGAAGTGGCCAGAGTCGCAATGTGGCAGAGGTTGCCTCTTCCCAAGCTTCCTTTCCTCTAAGGATCTTGGCTATAGAGGAAGCAAGTGTGGAGCGGAGGAATGGGCTGGTAGCCACCGATATTTGGTCTCTTAGACACTGTGTGTGAACTTTTTCCTGCATTTTAACAAGGCATTATATTCGTGATACTCAAAAGTTTATAAATAACATGGCTTTTTTTTTTAATAAAAAGGGTTGGTTTACTGTTGTTTAAATACATAAATTGAACATTCAAACATCTTAAACTTTAGAAATAAAAATTTAACATTCAAGCAGGAGTCTAGTTTATAAGGAACACCCAAGAAAGGTAATTTGTCATCTAATCCAGAATATTGAAAAGATCACTTAATGGTGAATAAAATGGTTTAACCAGCAGTCCTAGCCTGGCCAAGATGTTAATTATGACAGTGGTTCCATACCTGAGAAGAAATTACTAAATAAATCTCTTAGGCTAAACAACAGGACTTGGCTTATAATTTTCTTCTTCAACAGCTTAGAATTTTCCATCTGTTCTTTGATTTAGCCTCATAGTTTATCCCCTTAAGGAGTGGATGGCCTTATGCCCACTTTATAGACTTTATAGACGATGAAACTGAGGCACAGAACTGTTAGGCTGTTTGTCTTAGAAGGCCTCCCAGTGGGCAGACAAAGTCAGAGCTGGACTCAGAGGCCTTGACTCTCAGGCCCCTAGCTGGTTGCTGGCCATTCAGTCTTGCTTAGATGCAGCAGGTTTGTTTAGCTTCTGGCCTGGCAGGGGGCCACCAGAGAATTGTCTTGCTATCCTCTTGCTCTTTGGCCCTGGTCCGGCTCAGGACCAGCTAGAGTCCGTGCTGGAGGTGTTACACACACAGATGGAGCAGTACCGAGACCAGCCCCAGCACCTGGAGAAGATCGCCTACCAGCAGCGGCTGCTGCAAGAGGACCTTGTCCATATCCGGGCCGAGCTCTCCAGAGAGTCCACTGTGCGTAGATGCTCCCCCGGCCCCACCCCTGCCCCCCCAGAATGGGCTGGGAGGGGGCTGCTTTTCTTGTCTCCCAACCTATAGCTGAGAAGGTGACCAGGGGTGAGAGTCTTGGCATAGCAGAACTCCTCCAGACTGCCTCCTAACGGTAGCTTACTTTGCCAGGGGTGACACGTCCATCTCTTCTGATGCCTTAAGATGCATGCTGTCAGTGCCTCTGGGTGTTTGCAGTGACACCCAAGGGGTCAGCCGTATCAGAGCAGCCTGCACGGCTGTTCCCCTGATCCGTGTGCAGTTAACTCTGAGACGTCAGAATTTCTGCTCTTTAATTTGTCTGTCTGATGTGGTGCAGGCTCTTTCTGCCAGAGCTGGGAACCAAAGTACCCCGAGGGATGGGAGATGGGACAGTGCAGGTGGCCTGAGATGCATCAGGCACCCCTGGCCCTCTTCCCCTGTAGTTGGGTCAGCGGTGGTCAGGAGTACAGGGGCTCCTGGGGCCTTCTGAGGGGTGGGCATGGGGTAACTAAGAATCAGAAGCATTTCTTCGATCCACAGGAGATGGAAAATGCCTGGAATGAGTACCTGAAGCTAGAAAGAGATGTGGAGCAGCTAAAGCAGACCCTGCAGGAGCAACACAGAAGAGCCTTTTTCTTCCAGGTGACCCAAGGGCTCTTCAGCCCTGCGGAGCTCTGATTTCTTCTTGGAGTCTTCACTTATGGGGGCTGTGAGCCTTACCCAGGGGCCTTCTCTTTGTCCACCTGAACTCAGCCTGCTAACCAGCCCAAGCTGTCTCTTGGGGAACACTTGCCACTGCCAGGCTGTCATGAGAAGCGTCACTTCAGCTCCCCCCGCCTCTCTGCTCTCAGAGACAAGCTCCTTGGCATTTTTCTAAGGGTGTCTCTGTTAACCATCTGGGGAAACAGCCCCAAGAGGAGATGGTGCTGGCCTTGAGAGCCTTTCAGGGGCTGGAGGGCGATCTGTGTTCCTTGTCCTTGGCCCTCTCTTGGCTTCCTAGCTGCTGACTTAGCAGCAGGAGGCTCTGTCTCCTCTCCCCTCCCTGACTCCTGAGGATGGGGGCTGTCCAGCCCGCACTGGATCAGTAGTGTGAATTCAGGCCAAATAGGGCAGTCCCCATTGCTGTGGCCCTTGCCTCACTCAGGACAGGCGGCCTTAGAACCCTGCCTTCCCTGCCTGAAAACCAGGCCACCCCGTTGGTAGCTGCCTCTGCCTCCAAAGGTGAGAAAAAGAAAGGCCTTGTGTGGTTCTCCTTCTTCGTTTGGGTCTTCCAGCTGCCAGTGTTCCTCCATTGGAGCACCCAACCGGGCTTCCACCCCACCCTCAACATTCTGAAAATGGAAAATAACCTGCATTAGAGCTCAGCTTCAGATCTGTACCCCCTCTTCAGGACCCTGACATAAGTCTATTTATTTGAAGTCAGCAAGCATTGAATTGAGGCTTCTGGTGTACGAGGCACCATGCTGGGCCAGCTTTGGAGCGAGGCTTGCTAATTGGTGAACTAGTTCTAGCCAGGCCTCTTCGTTCAAGTGATTTAATGAATGTGTTGACTCTCTGCACATCAGGATCACCCCAGAAAACTGAAGGAATTGGGGAGAGGGTTTAGGTTTGTGGACTAGGAGGCTTTTCCCAGACCCTGCTGTGCTTTTACTCACCACTTTGAGCTGGTCCCAGAGAGCTTGCTCCAGGACCACATGGAGGAGATTCTTGTCTGTGGTTCAGGGTTGGCCTATGAGGTTACCTAGAATTTGTTTATCTCCTGTGGCTGTTGGGTTTTCCTATAATTTTCCTTCATTTGAGCTGTTTCCTATTCTTTTATATCCCCAGATTTAGCATGGTGGCTTAAAAATAAATAGGTGGATATTCTTGGCAGAGTCCTTCAAGTAATTGTTTCTAGTTACTAGTTCCTTGAACTATTTCATTTTACTTACCTTCTTGGACTTCAACCATCCACATTAATTTCAGCAGTAATTTTTCTTTTTGTAGCTTTTCGTTCCTTTTGTTTGTTTAATTGTACAGATAACACACAGATGCATGTCTCTGAGACGTCCACACAATGAGAAACAAGATCAGAAAAAGGCACAAAAGCTCTCCCTCCTTCCTCCCCTTCTCTGTCCTAGTCCCGCCACCTTCCCTGCACGTGGTCCGTGCCATTAGTGTGCAGTGTTGCCTTCCAGACCATGAGCTGTGCGTTTCCAAATGAACACACGTATGTAGTATCATACAAGTTATTGGGGGAGGCGTTGGGTGTACTTAAAGAGGAATCATACTTAACACGTTGTTTGGTAACTCGCTTTTTTGTCATAACTTTATGTTATGGAACTCTTTCCAGGAAGGATACCCCCAAGTTTATGCTGCCCTACATGATAGCTATTTAAATTGAAATACAAATTAATTAAAATGAACTAAATTAAAAATGTATTCTTTAGTCACACCAGACTCATTTCCTGTGCTCAGGAGCCACGTGTGGCTAGTGGCTTCTGTATTGGACAGCACACGTCATAGATTTCCGTAATCTCAGAAATTGTGTTTGACTTTGTTGGTCTAAGTGAATGGAATTAGTGAATGGAATTGACTGCTGCATAGCATTTCATAGGTGGATATCCCACACTTTACGTAGCCCTTCCTCTTCTGATGGGCATTTGAGTTATTTGCAGTGTTTTGCTTTTGTAAATGGTGTCACAATGAGCATCTATGTAATTGCCTATCAGAACTTACTTATGGCTCAGTTATGTCCGACTCTTTGCAACCCCATGGACTACAGCCTACCAGGTACTGGAGCGGGTTGCCATTTCCTTCNGAGGTTACCTAGAATTTGTTTATCTCCTGTGGCTGTTGGGTTTTCCTATAATTTTCCTTCATTTGAGCTGTTTCCTATTCTTTTATATCCCCAGATTTAGCATGGTGGCTTAAAAATAAATAGGTGGATATTCTTGGCAGAGTCCTTCAGATAATTGTTTCTAGTTACTAGTGCCTTGAACTATTTCATTATACTTACCTTCTTGGACTTCAACCATCCACATTTCAGCAGTAATTTTTCTTTTTGTAGCTTTTCGTTCCTTTTGTTTGTTTAATTGTACAGATAACACACAGATGCATGTCTCTGAGACGTCCACACAATGAGAAACAAGATCAGAAAAAGGCACAAAAGCTCTCCCTCCTTCCTCCCCTTCTCTGTCCTAGTCCCGCCACCTTCCCTGCACGTGGTCCGTGCCATTAGTGTGCAGTGTTGCCTTCCAGACCATGAGCTGTGCGTTTCCAAATGAACACACGTATGTAGTATCATACAAGTTATTGGGGGAGGCGTTGGGTGTACTTAAAGAGGAATCATACTTAACACGTTGTTTGGTAACTCGCTTTTTTGTCATAACTTTATGTTATGGAACTCTTTCCAGGAAGGATACCCCCAAGTTTATGCTGCCCTACATGATAGCTATTTAAATTGAAATACAAATTAATTAAAATGAACTAAATTAAAAATGTATTCTTTAGTCACACCAGACTCATTTCCTGTGCTCAGGAGCCACGTGTGGCTAGTGGCTTCTGTATTGGACAGCACACGTCATAGATTTCCGTAATCTCAGAAATTGTGTTTGACTTTGTTGGTCTAAGTGAATGGAATTAGTGAATGGAATTGACTGCTGCATAGCATTTCATAGGTGG
Source organism: Neotragus moschatus (assembly GCA_006410615.1). Taxonomy (NCBI): domain Eukaryota; kingdom Metazoa; phylum Chordata; class Mammalia; order Artiodactyla; family Bovidae; genus Neotragus; species Neotragus moschatus. The sequence goes on along the minus strand of SJYA01002117.1, from coordinate 560,973 downwards.
ATATCCCACACTTTACGTAGCCCTTCCTCTTCTGATGGGCATTTGAGTTATTTGCAGTGTTTTGCTTTTGTAAATGGTGTCACAATGAGCATCTATGTAATTGCCTATCAGAACTTACTTATGGCTCAGTTATGTCCGACTCTTTGCAACCCCATGGACTACAGCCTACCAGGTACTGGAGCGGGTTGCCATTTCCTTCTCCAGGAGATCTTCCCAACCCAGGGATCAAACCCAGGTCTCCCACATTGCAGGCAGATGCTTTAACCTCTGAGCCACCAGGAAAGGTGACTTATTTATGAGCGTTTATCTAAAATAAGCTCCTAGGAGTGGACTTGTTGAGTTGAAATGAGTACACATACTTTTTAATTTGTGAGTTTTTTTTTTTAATTGAAGTATGATGAGTTCAGTGTGTTGTGCCAATCTCTGCTATATAGTGAAGTAAGTCAGTTAGTTATACATATGCATTCTTTTTTAATACTCTTTTTCCATTGTGGTTTATCACAAGACATTGAATATACTTCCCCATGCTATGCATTAAGACCTTGTTTATCCATTCTAACTGTAATAATTTGCATCTGCCAATCCAAAGCTTCAGTCCATCATTCTCCCTCCCTCCCTCCCCTTTGGCAACAAGAACTCTTGATCTCTGTGTCTACAAGCCGGTTTCTGTCTCGCAGACAGGTTCATTTGTGCCATATTTTAGATTCCACATATGTTGTTGTGTCCAAATCTTTGTGACCCCATGGACTATAGCGTGGCAGGCTTCTCTGTCCTCCACCATCTCCCAGAGTTCACTAAAATTCATGACCATCCAGTCGGTGATGCTATCTAACCACCTTGTCCTCTGCTGCCCTCTTCTCCTTTTGCCTTCAATCTTCCCTAGCATCAGTATCTTTTCCAATGAGTTGGCTCTTTGAATAAGGTGGCCAAAGTATCACATATAAGTGATATCATATGATATTTTTCTCTTTCTGACTTAAGTATGATAATCTTTAGTTGCATCCGTGTTGCTGCAAATGGCATTATTTCATGCTTTTTTGTGGCTGAGTAGTATTCCATTGTATATGTGTACCACATCTTCTTCACCCATTCATTGTCAATGGGCATGGGTTGTTGCCATGATCTGGCTATTGTGAATGGTGCTGCTATGAACATACGGGTACATGTATCTTTTAGAATTATAGTTTTTTCTGAGTATATTCCCAGGAATGGGATTGCTAGGCCATATGGTAGTTTGTTTAGTTTTCTGAGGAAGCTCCATACTGTTTTCCATAGTGGCTGCACCAACTTACATTCCCATCTATAGTGTCCTAGAATTCCCTTTTCTCCACACCCTCTCCAGCATTTGTTAGTTGTAGGCTTTTTAATGATGGCCATGAATTGAATATACCTCTTAAATGTTAGCAGGTAACTCAAAAGCACCCTCTAAAAGGCTGCGCTCATTTGCCCTCCCACTCACAGTGTATGAGAGTACTGAACTGTTTGCCCACATCCTTGCCAACACTTGATTTTATCAACCTCCTTAGTTTTTGCCAGTCTGCGTGCTAAAAAAGGACATCTGGCTTTTATTACCTTTTATTTAATTGCTAGTAGGTTAAACATCTTTTCATGTGATTATTGGCTATTTGTGTTTCTACTGTGCCTTAGTTCTTGGTGACTTAACACACAGGAGGCCTGGAATCCTTTTTTTCCCCTCCCCCAAACAAATGGGTACAACAGGCAGGTCTTGTCACAGGCTTTGTAGAGGACTTAGTCCTGTAAGTTACTAGGAGATAGGCCAGTCTGAAGCCAGGGCCCTGCAGCTTGATTTCTCCCTAGCCTAGTGGCATGCTTTTCCTGAGTGCCACAGTGCCCTGGGAAGCTCACAAAGCCTTCCTTTGAGTAGGCTTGGTTTTAACTTCTTTGGTGTAATTCTAGGCCAGGCAAGCTGTGAGCGTCCTAAATAAATCATTGACACTGGAGATAGGCTTGCAGCCCCATATGCAAATTCTCAGTGAAATGAGGCTTGGAAACTCACCTCTCTTTAGCCAGCATTGGCTGTGAGAAAGCCCACAGCCTTTCCAGCAAAGATAAGTGGCTTTATTTATGAAGATCCTCATGGCCACCTGAGTAGGGAAACCAGAGGATAAAAGAACTCACAGGTGACTGTGAGAATCAGTGATAGGTGAGGCTACCTGTAGGTGCCCCTACTTCCGGACAGTGAGTTCAGACCTTTGCTGAATGAAGTCTATAGGCGCCTTCCAGCCCAGTGTGATGCGAGGACACAGGAATGAAATCCCACTCTGCTGCTCCCCCAAAAGCTTCCTTTACCTTGTCGTTCAGTTCTGAAATTCCATCATCCTTGGAGAAAGATACAAGTTCTCTGGGCTTTGCTTTTCTCTGCTCTGCTCTTACATGTTGGGGTAACAGGGAAAATGGGGGCAGGATTGTGAACTGACAGGTAGAACTATGCCAGGTGGACTGCCAGGGGAGGAGAGAGTGCCAGGACCTTAACCCCACAGCCCTCCTTTACCAGCCCTCTGCTTGGGGGCCTCAGGTCTAGAGATAATCCCCTTAGCTCAGTAACATGTCTGTCTTAGGACCCTTGTACCCTAAGGGGAAGCTGAGCGTTAAGCCTGCTGTTTGCACATCAGCCCTGAGGATGTGCACTGGTGTTGGACGGGCAGAGAGTAGAAGAGCCCCGCTTAGGAGGGAGGCTTCAGATGTCTGTTGTCCTGGCTACTGGGCAGTATTTGGTCAGGGAATTTTATGTGAGTGGTCCTTTACTTATTCAACATTCATGTACTGAGAAGCTGCTCAGCGCCGGGCCCTGTGGGGAGGTACCAGGAGCAGTGATCCACAAATATTACACACATGCGGACTCTTCCAGTTGAGGCTGGCAAGGAACCTTGAGGAGATACGGGTGTGGAGCCTTCCTTTTTAAGTCCATGAGATGGGACATGATAATTTTAAAGTTAAAAGAATACCGTATCTGGTGTTTAAACAACTCCATTAAAAGATGCCCACGATCCCTTCATCAAACAGATCCTGCCCATCTCTTTCTAGGGCATCGTCCCAGGTGGTTTTGGTTGTAACTTATCCCAGTGTGCACATAGTCATGTAGCCTGGCCCTTTTCCCATTGTACTTTATTTAAAAAAAAAAAAACCTTTATCATGTGATTCACATACCATGAAATTCGCTATGTTAAGTATACAATTCACTGATTTGTCAGTGAATCCCCAGAGTTGTATAGCCATCCCCTCAATCAGTGGTGTAACATTTCCATCTTGCCCCTAAAGAAACGTGGTCCTGTTTACAGTCCCTCCTCATCCCCACCCCAACTCTCCACCCTTGTCCTAGCCAGCCACTACTCTGCTTTCTATGTGGACTTACCTATTCTGGACATTTCATAGAAATGAAACCATAAATACGTGGCACTTACGTGTCTGGCTTCTTTCACTCGACATAATGTTTTCAAGGTTCCTCCATGTAATAGCAGATGTAGCACTTCATTCCTTTTTACTGCCAAATGATGTCTACTCTGCCCATTATATTACACCCCAAATCCCAGGACTCAGCTCTGTCGTTAAAAGGATGCTCTCTATATTCTAGGGATCATGTCACTTCTCACCCTTGCCTTCTCGTCCCTTCTGCCGTGTTTGCCTGAGACAGTCTGTTTTTTAAATTGTTAAATATACCTAATGTAAAAGTTCGCCATAACCATTTAAGGATACACTTTGGTACCGTTAAGTGTTTTCACACTGCTGTACACTCAGTCTTCAGAGTGATTTTCATCTAGCAAACCCGAAACTCTGTACATATTAACCAACAATCCCTCTTCCCGCTTCTCCCAGCCTCTGGCAACCAGCCTTCTGCTTTCTGTCTCTGAATGTGGCTGCTCTAGATACCCTCTTAGAATCTTTAGGCAGTCTTTTCTTAAATGAGGTGCAGACAGGCGAGGTGCACTGGTGAGAGCTCCTCTGAGACTCCTCGCCTGGACCTGGGGCCCGGCCCACATCTGCATGTGTCCCGGAAGCTCTGAAGCAGGCTTGTCTCTAGCCCTGGTGGGATTTCCCACGGGGATACTGTCCTCCAGAGTGAGGGGCTTTGTCTGAAATGACAACAGAAATCCTAGGAAGAAGCCTCTGGTGAGGAGCTAAGAAGGGAATGAACCCCCACCTCCTCTTCCTCAGGAGAAATCGCAGATACAGAAGGATCTCTGGAGGATTGAAGATGTCATTGCAGGCCTGAGCGCAAATAAAGAGAACTTCAGAATCCTGGTGGAATCAGTCAAGAATCCAGGTGAGCCGACCATCTTCCAGGGGCAGAGCTGTCGGAGGCCAGCACCCAGCGCTGGGGGATGGCCCCGGGGAGGCTGGGTCTTCGTGGCATAAGTTGCTGCTCTTGTCCTCTGAGGAAGGTCTTTGTCCCATCACACCCTTTCTGCCCCTCCACGCCCCTCAGAGAGAAAAACGGTGCCTTTGCTTCCTCACCTGCCTGTGCCTTCACTCTCGACCTCTGAGAGCAAGCCGCCCCCGCAGCCCAGCCCTCCCACCAGCCCTGTGCGGACCCCTTTGGAGGTTCGACTCTTCCCCCAGCTGCAAACCTACGTGCCGTACCGACCTCACCCGCCCCAGCTGAGGAAGGTGACGTCCCCCCTTCAGTCACCAACCAAGACCAAGCCCAAAATGGTGAGTATTGAGGACTGGGAGCTGAGCACTGTCCCTTCCTCTCTGGCAGGTGAGTGTCCCACCCTGTCCTCAGGTCCACTTCTCTCGGGAGAGCAGCCTTTAGGGAAACTTGGTCAGACAGAACCAGCCAGAGCTTTGAGGTAGGAGGCCCTGCCGTCCTGCTTTGTCTCCCAGAACTGGAAAGACCCCTAGAGGTGGCCTAGTCCAGCCCTCCCATTTTGCACTTGGGAAGACCGAAGCAGGGCAAAAGGAAGTGACTGCACCGAGTAAGGCATGGTTTATGATCTGTGTTGTGCAGGGAAGTGTGTGGCTGCCCCACGCGGGGTTCTGTGCACACTCATAGTTAAGCGCCTCTTAGTGGTAGAGAATCTTTCCCTGCAGCCGAGCACGGTGCTGGGTTATGAGGATACCTGCAGTCTGCACAGTGACCTCATGGAGTATAGACAGGAAGGTCAGTATTCCCATTCCACAGATAAGAGAACTGAGGCCCAAGGTGTTCAAAATTTGCTTGAGGCCTCCATATTAGCAAATCCAGTCCACGTCTTCTGACCATTCATTGTGCCATCTGACATCTAACTGGACATTCAGCCCTGATGATCAGGTCAGTATGTAGCCCGTGTGGTTGCCTGAGCCAGCACCTTGGCTTGCCTGGCACAGAAAGGAGCCAAGCCCTTGGCTGAGTCTGGGAGCACAGGAGGCTCTAAGGAAATAGAAGATGCAGTCAGGCACTGCGATAGCTCGTTTCCAGGGCCAGGCCAGCCTTGGCGGGAAAGCGTGAGGGGCCTAATCCAAGTGGCAGGGAAGCCACAGCAGAAAGGACCTTGGAATGGGGACCTCCAAGTTTTTGCCAACAAGGGCTTAGACGAGCTGTCGCTGGGCACCACGTACGCTTAGGACGTCTGACAAGATCCGTACACGGTGCTGGCTAAAACACATGAGTTCCTATACCTGGTCTTCACCATCCACCTGCTTCCAGCCATGGTCTAGAGCCCAGAGCTAGAAGACAGATGCTAGGACCCTGGGTCGCTATGAACTTTTATCTTGAGATCTCCTTCCCTCTCCCAGATCTAAGAGTCATGCAGCACCAGTCACAAGGCAAGAGGTAGAAAATAGCAAAACAAATAGCAGGAGTGGCTGGGGCAGACACTGCTACCATAAGGCAAGATGCCTGCCCCCTGGGACCAGGAGCAAAGGGAAAACGGCCGGGGAGCAGGATTGCCTGGACTCCAGCCCTGCCGTCCCTCTGGGACGGCCCAGCCCCCATCTGAGCATCCTCAGTTTCCCCTTGTGCAGAGCAAGCAACGTGAAATAGACGATTACAGAGGCTCCTCTTCACACTTGGATGCTGTTGCTCGGAGGCGGCGCTTTTCAGCTTGGTTGGGGGTCAGGCTCACGGAAGAGGGTGGTGTAAAACCCTCCTTCTAGTTGGATATGTGTTCACCAGTTTCACCATTTTTTATTGTCGCTTCAGATTTATTTTATATTTATATTGTTTTATGTTTATTTTGTGAATAATGATATTCATCCTGTAATTGGCATAAAGCATGAATATATACTTTAATAAATAATAAAAAAGAGACTCCACATTTCATACCAACACTCAGACCAAGAAATAGGACTTGGCCAGTGATTGATCAGAAGCCCTTGGGCCTATGGGTCCCTTTCCAGCACAGGCTCTTTTCTCTTTCTGCCTGAGGTAACCACTATCTTCACTTTTCAGGTAATTTCCTTGCTTTTTTGTTTCGTTTTGATACCTATATTTTTATCCTGAACACTTTGCCCATCTATCATAACTGTATTTATTCTTTCTTAAATCCTTTCAACATTGTATTTGTAAAGTTCATCCCATTGCTGCATGTAGCTATAGTTCTTTCATTTTTATTTGATTTTTTAAACATTTAATATCTTAAGGATATAAAACGTTTGTAATAAAATATCTCCCTTCCACCCTCTATCTCCAGACATTCTGTTCCCTTCAGTCAAAAGCAGTCAATGGTTTATGTTTCTTTCCTGGGGGCTTTTTAGGATTTGGTGATTCTGAGATCTTGTTCAAGGTTGGAAACCATGGATGCTCAGAAAGCCTCTGGGTATCCCGGGTAGGCAGCTTAACCTTCTGTCTGAAGTCTGTCTCTCTAGAAGAGTGCTGATAAACCTTTGCAAAACAAGCTTGAAGTTCCCTTTCCTGGACTCTCAAAAAATCTGAAAACCAAAGCAAAATTAGGCTAAGAAAGGGGGAGTTCAGGAGGAAAGAGTCTGGATGGTCATTTGTCCCAGGAGTGGGTGTTCATGGCAGTCGGGGGCCAGGCTGTCAGCCTGTAGGAGGCCACAGCCCTTGGAGAGCATTGTGGCTGGGGCAATTCAAGGAAAATAGTTACATTCATCCCAGCGCAGGGAGTGGGCTGCAGAGAAGGCAGTGAGTCACCCATCCTGACAGCCTGCTCAGTGCCTGGGTCAGGCAGGAGGAAAGCTTTCGTAACCATGCACATTTCTGATAGAAAGGGCAGAGGATGTAAATGGTCCTCGCTCAGATCCGCAGCCTGCTGAAAGATCCAGAGATCGTGCAGGGATATGAGCCAGCTCCGTCTAAGCAGGGTGGGATGCTCTCCTATACAGATGAGCTCGTGGAGTGAGAGCGTGGAGCCATGTCCTGACTTCTGGATTGTTTGTAGCTAACACTTGGAAACTTGTATATAGTTAACACTTGGAAGATGTATGAGTCCGAGGGAAGGATGGGCTTGGAGCAGAGGTGTACCCACCTTCACAGCTCAACTAGGGGAAATGTTGGCATCTTTGGGCTGAAGTGGTCGTGCCCTGCAGGCCCCAGGTGGCCTGCTCCGGCCCTTTGGGCCACTTGGCATCTTCTCACCGGGAACTGGTTGTGGTTTTGTTTCTGAGCAGGAAGATGAGGCACCTCCCAGGCCCCCGCTCCCCGAACTCTACAGCCCAGAGGACCAGCCCCCGGCTGTGCCCCCGCTGCCAAGGGAGGCCACCATCATCCGGCACACTTCAGTGAGGGGCCTCAAGCGGCAGTCGGACGAGAGGAAGCGAGATCGGGAGCAGGGACAGTGTGTGAACGGGGACTCCAGGGTGAGCAAGGAGGACCCCTGGGGTGCCCACTGAGTGTGGGGAGAGGGAAGGCGGCCAGACCCGGGGCGGCTGTGACGGCCTCCGACTGCCCGCAGGTGGAGCTCCGGTCATATGTCAGTGAGCCAGAGCTGGCCACCTTCAGCGGGGACACGGCCCCATCCTCCCTGGGCCTCGTGGGCTCTGAGAGCAGGTACCAGACACTGCCAGGCAGAGGTAAGGCACGACTTTCTACGGAGTCTTCCCAGGGACCCCCACCGCAGCCACACCACCGCCCGGCCCCAGCCCTCACCCGGTCCTTGCAACTCTCCTGCCTGCGGCATGGGGCCTCCGTGGGGTAGCAGCTGTCTGGGGCCTCTGGGCTGTAGACAGGGCACGTCCTTCTTACCTCTGGCTCACATCCTGATTCTCATCCTCTTTTATTACATCTGCCCCTGGGAACAATGGTAATTGTGGTTGTTGTTATAATATAAGCCTTTTATGGTCACTTAGTGCAGATTCATAATAATCCTGTGAGAGAAGTACTGTTGTTATCCCCGTTTTTGGAGGTAAGAAAACCAAGGCCCAGAGAAATGAAATAACTTGCCGATTAGCCACTAAGGGATAGACTCAGAGTACAGTGCCACTGTCCTGGCTGTNTCAGTGTGCTTAGAGGGAAGAGAGAATGTGTGTGTATGCTTAGAGGAGAGAGAGAGAGAGTGTGTGTGTGTGTGTGTGTATGTGTCTCAGTGTGCTTAGGGGGAAGAGAGAGTATGTGTGTGTGTGAATGTGTCTGTGTGTGTGTCTGAGTGTGCTCAGAGGTGAGAGAGAGTGTGTGTGTGTGTCTCAGTGTGCTTAGAGGGAAGAGAGAATGTGTGTGTGAATGTGTCTGTGTGTGTGTCCGAGTGTGCTTAGAGGCAAGAATGTGTGTGTGTGCGTGCACGCATGCGTGCGTGTGAGAGAGACCGGGCTGAAGCCAGGTGGCCGGCCGCCCTCTGTTCTCAGCCGAGCCGCCCTGTCTGCCCTCCTGCCCCTCAGAGACCCAAGAGTGCCTTGGAGCGCCTGTACTCAGGAGACCACCAGCGGGGCAAGATGAGTGCGGAGGAGCAGCTGGAGCGCATGAAGCGGCACCAGAAGGCGCTGGTCCGGGAGCGCAAGAGGACGCTGAGCCAAGGGGAGAGGGCGGGGCTGCCCTCGTCCCGCTACCTCAGCCACCCGCTCCCGGGAGACCTCGGCTCAGTATGTTAGGAGGGTCCAGGCGGCGGGGCTGGGACAGGGAGCGGAGCTTCCCCGAGGCCCCCAGACCCAAGCCCGGCTCACCGCCGAGAGAGGCTCAGAGAACGCCCCGTGGGCTGTGTGTCCACAAGCCNCTCAGCCACCCGCTCCCGGGAGACCTCGGCTCAGTATGTTAGGAGGGTCCAGGCGGCGGGGCTGGGACAGGGAGCGGAGCTTCCCCGAGGCCCCCAGACCCAAGCCCGGCTCACCGCCGAGAGAGGCTCAGAGAACGCCCCGTGGGCTGTGTGTCCACAAGCCAGGCCACGTAAGTGACTTGGTCAGAGGGTGCCCCGAGCCAGAGAAAGAGTGAGGATGTCACGGCGGGAGCCCAGGAGCCAGAGGAAGCATCCACGGTCAGGTCTCCAGTCGAGCTTGAGGGAGAGGCCCTTCTTTGGCACTCTGAGTCTCTCACCTGAACCCAAGACTTGGGAAGCACAGAGTTGGAGTGGAGGAGAAAGATGGTGCTGTGATTTGAAGAGTGCAAGTCAACCAGCCTCCCAAACCTCCAAGCAGGTGCCCTGGGGAACAACTGAGCAGGGTGTGGTGCCCCCCACCCCTGAGGGCCCGGGGTCTCCCGTGAGGACAGGCCTGTGCCCCAGGAGAGCCAGGCTGCCTGCTGCCCTCTGGTGGTGCTTCCAGGCACTGCACCCTGCCCACAGTCGCCTGAGGTCCCTTTTGGAAACATTCCATTGGATTTTTCTCTATTGTTTGAAATCAAATGTTTCCCTAGACCTCTAGCCTGACTGTTCTTTCCCTAATTCATTGCACAAGCTCTTCTGCTTTTAGCGTTACTGCTCATTGCCTCTCTAATCCTGCCTGATTGTGTTTACAGAAGCTTCTAATTTGCATCCACCATTCTCTAACTGGCCTGTGCTCCTGTTACCAGGCTTACAATAGCAGCTCTTTTCTCCATAGCCTAGCGAGCACTCCCATGTGTGACTCACTTTCTGTTGCCCCCTTTATGCAGGCTTACTGACTCATAATTCACTTATCCCAAAAGCCGCCCCGCAAGACTGAGCCAGCCCCACTGCCCAAGGGCGGTGGTCTTTGCCAGAGGTCTGGACATGATGAATTTATTAATCTCCATGCCTTATACAGGGATAGTAGGCATGGACTTCAGAGAGTGCACATTTGAATAAATTCTGCCAAGTCTGAGGTGGTTCGGTTTTAATTCCTCCAGCCCCATCGGCACAATTTCTTATGGAAAACTTTTTGTGTTCTAGTATTTTATAACTTGAACAGGTAGCAAGATACATTATGATCTGTATTCAGAGGGCCTCTCAGCAGCTGTTAGCTCAGAGACCAAAGGGATAAGACCCAGCACACTCATATCATTAAAAGCTGCAAAGCCAGTCACTTTTAAACTTTGTAAGTAAATGTCTTGTGAGATGAAACTGACTTTTTACAACCTGATGTCTCAAATGTAGAAAAATGATCTAAAAATCGTAACTTGAATACTTTGTAATTTTTTCTCTTTAAAAAAGACTTGTGTTAAGTCTCTGCCTCAGCGCCAATAAACGTGTTGCTTACTGATGATGGATTGGCGTGGTTCTTCCCCAGGATACACTGTACAGTCCAGTGAACTTTTTCTGTCTGTGGAAGCAATCAGGCTGGGTTTATGTGAGGACCTGTCTCTATTTGGGGCATTGGTGAGCGTGTCAGAAAATGTGTGTTTTCTTTGTGAATCAGTCATTAAATTTTCATCCCTGAGTCTTCAACTGTCTAATCTTTTCATACTTTAGTAGGAAGCCATCACCTGAGGGCGATTATGTTGACGTAGAGTCAGTATTGAGAGCTTGTGCATGAATGGGTGAAATGCGCTGTTATGGCTATGGGTTTGGGGCTTGGGTGAGCGGGGCTGGAGGGGACATTAAAGACAGTTGTGACCACTCAGGGCTCTGTGAGGTGGATGAGGTGAGAGGGAGGAGGCAGCCTGGGATGGAGAAGTTTGCTTGGCTTCTGCGCAAGAAAAGGGAGGCTTTGAGCCCATCGCCTCCTCTTGGCAACCTGCTCAACATGGAGTTCTGTGGGGACGAAGGCCACAGGTGATTAGGAAGGCCCAAGTGGAGCCCAACCATTGTGCTGGGTTTTGTTTTTAATTTTCATTTTATACTGGCGTATAGCAGATTAACAATGTTGTTATAGTTTCAGCCATATGTGTCTGTGTCTCCATTCTCTGTGCTGGGATCTTAAAGTGGCTGGGTTAGAGTTTCCCTCTGTGAGGCTTGCTCATTACAGAGCTGGGAATGTCGAGTTTGATTTAGCATTTAAATCTTACATGGCTTTGGTTTTTCTAACTTAAATAGATGCCTGGTACACAGCAGCTTATCTGCCTCAGTGGTCCTCAGCTGCTCCTGCTTGCACCTCCCCAGCCCTCACTGTGTCCTGTTGGGAATTCCCACAAGAGAGCATCTTGGCTACCCATCTTGCTTACCAGGGCCTCAGAGAGTTTTGTTTTTTCCACTGTTTCTGAGCTGGGACATAGGACTCCAGAACCAGGAAAGGCTTTCATGAGCTGTCAAGGTGGCAGAAGCAGCAAACCCCTTCTCCAGAGCTCTGTCCCACATTCTGTTTTGGGGTTACCTTCTGGGACCTGGAGGCTTCCTGTATCCCTGGGGACTATTGTAAGTCCAAAGTCATGGATCACAGACCTGTGCCCTGGAGGTCGGAACACTCTGGGGCCAGATCAGAGAGACATGAGCAGTCTGGGGTCAAGCCCTGTTCTCTCTGTCACAGAGTTTGAGCAGACAACAGAGAGCATCCACATCACAGACCTGGACTGTGCTGCTGCCTTCTTTCAGAGACAGTATTGAGGTCCATGGTCACACAGCTTTTCCCTAACGAGTCACAGACCCAACTTCCCAAGGACCCTGGTGCCCGAAAGACCCACTCAAAAGGGCCGGTCAGGAAGAGACTACATTTCACCCTCTCCTTCTGTTGCCAGTGGAAGCGTGAGCAGGACTTTGACCTGCAGCTGCTGGAACGGGCTGTACAAGGGGACAGAAAGGACAAGGAAGAGAATGGCTGGCTGAAGGTGCAGGCCATGCCTGTCACTGAATTGGATCTGGAACCACAAGACTATGACGTGGACATCAGCAGAGAGGTGAGGGCGGGGGCTTTCTTCATGCCTCATTCCTTCTGAGGCATGGCCTTCAGACTGCAGCCTGACCCACCCTCCCTGGGGCACGGGGGGTGTTGCCCTGAATGGGACAGGCTCGGCTTCAGTGTGGCCCAGAGGATGGGTGAACAGCAGCTGGAGGTGGTAAGAGGAGTCCAGACATTGTGAGGCAGGCTCAGATCTGTCTCTCTGTAACTGGGGGCGAGTCATTTAACTTCTCTGTGCCTTGGTTTCCTCAGCAGTAATGTCAGTTGTGGTGAGGGTTAAGAGACTCACATGTTGCCTGGACGATTGGCAATGATTAGAAAGCTATGAGCACAGGACCTGGCACGTAATAGGAATGTGATGAGGTCGTTGTTATTGTTAGGGTATGTTCCCTGGAAAACCAGGGGTTGGTCTTGTATCTGGCTAGTCAGGCTAGTTTAGGCAATCAGACTTGAGGTGGGGGAAAGGGGAGGCAGGTTTAGAAACCACAGGTGAAATTTGGGGACTTCCCCGGTGATCCAGTAGTTAAGACTGAGCTCCCAATTCAGGGGACCCAGGTTCAACCCCTGGTCAGGGAACTAGAACCCACATGCCACAACTAAGAGTTTGGGTGCCACAAATAAAGATCCTGTATGTTGCAGCTAAGACCTGGCACAGCTCCAGCAATAAATATTAATTTAAAAAAAAAATCACAGGTGAAATTTCCAGGCGTGGCAGAGGCTGGGAGACTTGGCTAGGACTGGTCTGAATTCCTGGCGCCCTCTGGTGGCTTACATACATCATGACCAGGCAGGCCCCAAAAAGCAAGTAACCACAGCCAAGAGTGTCTTTACTGGAAGGAAGAGGAAGGGAGTCAGTGCATGACAGACTCAGGGTCTTCAAGGCATAGGGTGGTCTCCTGTGTTGTGCCCCTCGTAAGCTCTGTAGAGCAATGTTTATGGCTGTTTGGTTCACCTTTATGCATCCAGCACCAGGCCTGGCACACAGTAGCCACTCTCTAAATTTGCTGAATGACGACTCTGTTGAATGAAGTGCATAGTAGCCCAAACACATTTGTGTGAGGACTTGGCCTGGCCTGAAACTGCATGAGAGGAAATGCTCTTACCACGTGAAGGATAGATCAGACCAGAGTTGGGCAGACTGAAGCCTGTGGACTACCTAGGTTCTGGGGTCCACTGGGCCTCCAGGGGTTACCGAGGTTAGTCCTCTGCCTTAAGCCCCTTTCCATTTGGCACCTCTAAAGCAGCCAGAAGTCCATGATTCTCAGATTCACAAAAGAAGCTTCTACAGGCTGCCTTGGCAGTAAGAAATGTGCTTTGTGGTGTCCTGATTAGCTTGCCAGCCGAGGGGAAAAGTCCTTCCTTATCTCTAACCTAAATCCCTGCTCAGGCAATGTGATCTCCATCTTTGCTCTGGATCTGCCTTCATTGGGAAAAACAGATAGGAGCTTTTTCTTGCCATCTTTCACCAGAATGGAAGGTAGGGATGGGTTTAAATTCAAGTCCATATTTGCCCTGGGATTGGATTGACCTTGTCTTTAGGAGTTTCAACCAACCTCATTTTAAACGTCCTGCTGTTACTCAAGGAGAAAAAAATTCCCTAAGATATGTGAAAGTTGCCTTTAGCTTTCTTGGCCCAAGTAAGGTTTCACTAAGCTGAGGTTGCTGTTGGGTTTGTGTGAGAGACTAGAGGGGTGGATTAGGGGTCAGTTTCCTTTAGAGAGCAAAAGCTGTAACGTGGCTTCCTCCTGTCTGGGTCAGAGGGCCTTTTAGGGACAAAAAGTGCTGTCACTTTCTTTCATTCCTCCTCCCAGCCACCCATACATCTGCCCACCCACCCATCTAACTATCCAAGGAGTGTTTGCTGAAGGGCTACTGAGTACCAGGTGTGGGAGCTAGACAGTGGAGACACAGACGGAAAACAGAGAGAGGGTGGGCGGGAGAGGCGCAGTCAGGGAAGTTTCCGGAGGTGAGGTTGGGAGGATGAGAGAGTCCGGGGAGCCCGGAGAGGAGCATCTCAGACAGAGGAGAGAGCCCCGGGGTCTGTGGGGCTGGAGAGGTCCACGCAGGTTGGATCACGCGGAAGGTGGTGTCATGGGTGACTGCTGTCCTCCTCGGGGCTTCTGGTCTAGTTACCTTGGCTTCCCCTTTCCCTGCCCTTGGCCAGTAGGCACTGCTAGGTATCATGGAAAGAGCACGGGCTTCAGAGTCAAACCCAGATGCAGATCCTGACTCCACAGTGAACTGCTGCCGCTGTGATCTTAGCAAATACTTGAGTCTGTGGGCGGCTCCGTGTGCCTCCTGGTCGGGGGAAAGGGTCAGGGAGCGGGTCTCAAACCAAACATCTGTGCCTCCCAACCACCGCCACCTGGCCCTTTCCTCAGCTCTCCAAACCAGAGAAAGTCTCCATCCCCGAGCGTTACGTGGAGCTGGATCCTGAAGAGCCGCCCAGCCTGGAGGAGCTGCAGGCGCGGTACCGCAAAGCCGAGAAGATCCGTAACATCCTCACCCGGTCCAGGTCAGCCCTCACGACGTCCGAGTCCTGACAGCCTGCTAGGCTGCCCCGGTGGCTGTCTCAGCTGAACGGGCCAGACTGGGCCGGCCAGGGTGTGTGTGTTTTATCAGGCCTCTGTCTTAGGCAAACATTGCTCATTGTAAGGGGCAGGTTGGCTCTCAGCACATCACCGACAGCTCAGCGAGGAAGCTCGCCCAGGTCACCTGGAAGGTCGTGAAGCTCTCAGGGCCATGTAAGGCCCTCGCCCCTAGATCTGCGTCCTGTGGCCCTGGCAAGTGTGCGGAGTGGAGCCAAGGGTGGCGGTGAAGTGGACGCACTTAGAGATCGCCCCCAAGGATGGTGCTCCCAGCCCCAGGGCCTGTGTTCCCTCATTCAGACCCTAGACCTTCAGAATCCCTGCTTTGGTCCCCAAATCAGAGCCACTGTTCACTTATCAAAGTGGCCTGTGCCAGTGGCCTAGACCAGAGCCAAGGGCCCAGCCATGTCTTGAGCTGCCAGAGGCCTCATCCACACCCTTGGAGGCCAGGAGGGGACCCCAGCAAGTGGCTTTCCTGTCGCGGCAGCCCCTGTAGCCTCAGAAACATAAACCTGGTGTTTGAGGTCCTCACTTTCAGAGCTAGGTTAGCCTTTTCACATCTGGAGGGAATAGGAGCCTAGAGCCAGAACTGTTACCTTAAGGTCTGTGATCCCCCAAAGGAGGGGCAAAGCTGTGGCTGGGCGTTTAAGGAGAGGAGCTTGTGCACCTTGGTCTGGAGAGAAAGTGCCTTGGTTTTATCGGATGCCCCCAGAAGGGTGAGGTCCTCAGGCCGAGGGGAGCCCCTCTCCTGAGGTGGACACTGTGGGCGGGGAGGCCCACAGCCCGCTCTCTGGCCCGCCCGCAGCATGTGCAACCTGCAGCCGCCCGCCGCCCAGGACCGGAGCAGCGTGGCCGACCTGGACTCGCAGCTGCAGGAGCAAGAGCGCATCATCAACATCTCCTACGCCCTGGCCTCGGAGGCCTCCCAGCGCAGCAAGCAGGTGGCAGGTGAGGCTGCGGGGGCAGCCTCGGAGGCTGGGCCCTAGCCCCTCCTCCCTGGGTTTAGGGCCCCACCCAGCGGAGGGAAGGCAGGCGTCAGGCTTAAAAACCGAGCAACAGTGGTGCTCACCCTGTCCCTTGCAGGGCGAGGTGCGTGGGGGTGGAGGAGGGTGGGCTGAGCTTGGGAGCTGGCGCTCAGGAGCATTGGAGGACGGAGGTCTGGGCCAGGCCGTGTGGCTCACTGTTAGCCCTGGGAGTGGTGCTGTCTTCCCCTCTCTCTGGGGTGGCCGGTTGAGAACAGGCTTTTCTGGCTCCTGAGCTGAGGGGTCAAGGCTAAGATTTCTGGCCTCACGAGGAAGGGGCAAGAGAACCTCTGGTGCTTGGATTTCTTGCTGGGATGAGGCAGAAGGGGCCCCTCTAACCCTCCTTGGGGTCTCTGCTTTGGTCCCCAAATCAGCCACTGTCCAATCAGAGTTGCCTCTGAGTGGCCTGTGCCAGAAAGCAGGACTTGGAAAGTGGGACTTTCTTGTCCAGTGGGGAAAAAAAATATACTACAGGATGGGAACGTGTGTGTGTGTACATACATGTACACATGGGTGGAAAAGGGTTTCTCTCTGTCAGGAGTGTATGTGTATTTGTGTGTGTACACATACGCATGTGTAAAGAGGGCTTTCTGTCTCAGCTGGGAAAGAGACTCCCGGCTCCTCTCCCGGGCCACGCTGGCCGCCTGGGTCAGCTCTCGCAGTACACCCAGTCACCCAGTGCTGCTGCTCCCCAGATGCAGCGGCCCCTGCGTGTCTGGGCGGTGCCCTTGGCCAGGAGTGAGGGGTAGTCATGGAGTGAAGTGGCGTCACAGCCCCCACCAGTCCTCTGACTCTGGCCAAAGGGTCTAGAAGTGGCCGAGGGTGGGGCTTGCCAGGCCCTGAGGTGGTGGCCCTGGGGAGCAGAGCTGTATCCTGAAGCTGTGGGATGACTGAGGGCAGGAGGAAGCCTGTTCTCTCTCCCCGAGCTCTGGTCCTGTACAGAGTTCCTGAGGTCCCTGCTGTCCTGACTCCTCTGAGGACACGTGCGTCAGCCAAGAGGGTGTCCTTGTTGGAGAGACNGGCTGGAACTGGAACCCAGAGCCCTCTTTGCTCAGGCCTATGGCCCTGTTAGAGCAGGGACCCAGTCTCAGGGCCAGTGTGTGTCTGGCAGACTTCGTAGAAGTGATAGGGTGGAGGAAAGGTGGGGTGCCCATGAGTCCTAGAGGCCGAGGGTCCCCCAGCAGCGGCCGCATTGCCCTGGCCCCCTGCCCGGCTGCACTCTGTCTTGTTAGCTTACCATTCCCTGTCCCAAGTGTGCGCAAACAAGCCCACCACCTGCTCCCCAGAGTGGGCCGGGGTCCTGCCAGCCCCTCATTGTCTCCTCCACGTTTTGCCAGCCCAGGCAGTGACTGACCCGTGATCCAGCACACAGAAGTCTGGAGCCAGGGGCCAGCAGAACCAGTTTCCTCCGAGAAGATCGATCCTTCTTCCGCCAAGGAAACCCCTTCCAGCTAAGCAGGGGTTCAGCCTGGAGGACGGAGTAGCCCGTCAGCTATGGGGCGTCCACCACAGGGCGAGGTCCTAACCCCCCCGCTTGTTTTAGTTCAGACTCCTTTTACATGTGACAAAGGCACTTTTGATACACATTGTACAATACTGATGCTGTGTTTTAGAATCAGTATGTATTTTATAATGTTCACCTCAAGGGCTCAGTGGCCGAGAAGGTGAGGATGCAAGATTTTGGAGCTGCACACACAGATTCAGGTATTGTGGGGTGGTGGGTGTGGGTGGGGCCAAAGGGCAGGGTGAGCAGAAGCCAGTCCAGCATCTGCTGAACGCAGGCGAGCTTGGATGGGAGATGTGCTTCCAGTGGACTCCAGTGTGGGGCTCATTGACGTGCTGTCCAGGGCAGTGCTCAGCCGGCCCTGACCTTGCCCGCCTGGTGGCCAGCTCTGGAGGGTGAAGCTCCACCGAGACAGACCCCAAGTCTGTGTCTTGGCCTTAGGTCTGCCTTAGGCCCAACAACGTGTCTAAGAACTTTGGTTCCCAACCCGCCCATGAGGTTCTCTCAGCAAAGGGCTCTTCTCAAAAATAAAAAATGTTTGCTTTAATTAAAAAAAAAAAGAAATACAGGATACTTTGAAAGATAGAAAAGGCGAGAAGAGCATCTTCAACTTGTATCATAAGCAATAATTGTCACACCGGGTGGCATCTACCTGCAACTCCCTGTGTCCACATTAGGCTGTGATAGTGATCCTGGGACCTTTGCAGCCTGCCCCTCAGAACACAGGTCAGCTTCCCAGGACTTGGATCAGTGGCCAGAGGACAGGCAGCAAGTCCCCACCATCTCTGATGGCCAGCAAGGCCATGATGGCAGGACAATGACTTGACTTCCAGCCTAAATTGGGGAAGGGGCCACCAGACCAGCTGCCGTGTTTGTGGCCATTTATATGAGTCATGAGCTCATGATAGTCTGCATATAGAAAATGAGGTTGAAAAGGAAAAAAACAAAAACCTCCATTGGGTAGAGCCACACTTTAAATGAAAATTGGTCTTTGACTATGGTCAGAAAAATAATCTTGAATATATTTAGAAGTTGCCGTCTATTTTTAACTAACTCCATATGCTGCCAGTATCGACTTCATGACATTTGCCAAAATAAGATTTTATTTTTGCCTTTATAAGATTTTGTTGGAAAAATGAAATGAGTATTTTGCAAGAAAAAGTTAATTTAAAAAAGAAGTGTAATGGTTTGCAAAAAAAAAAATGTGATGTACAGATTAAAGTATTAACCTGGTACACGTCCTGCTTTTTGCTGGCTTTTTTCCATGAGTGCCCTGTGTTAGTTTTTTCTTTCTATTTCTTTGGAAAATCCTGTGTCAACTCTTGACCCTGCAGTGTTCACCTATGAAGTTTCTCCTGATGAGTTCTTGACACTTGATTGACATTGGAAGTCTGAGGGAGGAAGGCCTGTGCTCTCAGGCCCTTGGCTGGGCTTCAACAGCTGCTCAGGATGGCTCCCCACCCCAGCCCACCCAGTCGAGGGGCCGCTGGGCTGTGGACAGGCTATGGATGCCCATGCGGGGCTGGTTTGGCAGGCGCACTGCAATCCCAGACAGCAGGAGGGACCCCACTGGGCCTCTTCCAACCCACAAGCTGCCAGCTAGTTTCAGTGAGGCGGGTTAGTGACGGACTATTGCAAACCGGATTTGGATTTAATTCGTTTTGACTTGTGATATATGCTTGAAACAGAAGGCAGGAGGCCAGTTCAGTTTAGGGATGCGTGCATGTTCAAGTTTGCTGTTAATGGCAGTTTATCTCTGTTGCCAAGAAGAGCACCCACAGTGCTGAGTGACTTTCCAACTAGTTAAGCTGGAGAGAACAGATTCCAAAGCATTCAGAAGAGGGACGCTGCTGCTTTTTTAGCTACTGATTTTTAGTTTTAAAATGGAAAGTGTTCTCTGGTTTTAAGCATTACGTGGAGATAGCTCCATAACAGATGAAAGAGAGGCCGGGGTGCGAGGGGTGGGGTGGTTCTGCTGTTGTGCTAAGTCACTTCAGTCATGTCAGACTCTTAGTGACCCCATGGATTGTAGCCCACCAGGCTCCTCTATCCACAGGATTCTCCAGGCAAGAACACTGGAGTGGGTTGCCATTTCCCACTCCAGGGGGTCTTCTTAACCCAAGGATGGAACCCACGTCTCTTACATCTCTTGTATTGGCAGTTGAGTTCTTTACCACCTGGGAAGCCTGGTGAGGGGTGGAGAATTGTCCATAATTGAGTGTAAGGGAAGAAAAAAAGGTACAGGAGGTAGAGCCCCTGACGCTAGGTGGCCACCATTCTCTCAGCAAAAGCACGTCAGGGGTTTTCTTACTAGCTGGTCCCACGCACGGTCCTGTGTGGGAGGGAACATGGTGACTCCTAACTCTTTTCTCCACTCCACCGGGAGGAGGCGTAGCCTGTTCTCTAAGAATTGTGGCCCAAATTTCAAACAGAGAGCATGATAGGCCCTCGACTCAGGCTCTACAAAGAGCATGGATGGTTGGAAAAGGCACTCTCCAGCTGCGTCACGTGTGAGCAGGCGACATGGCCTGGCTTCCTTCACTGCTTCCTCGAGAGGACTCATTACCCGAGGTAAGATGGGGCCATCTGCGAAAGGACTGGCTGACCAGGTGGGGGCCACTCTGGAGGGGAAACTCCATGTGGCCTGATAGTTTTGACTTCGTTTCTTTGCAGGGGCCCTGGGGGCCTGAGCAGAGTTTGAAACGATGGAATTGTTTGTGGTCACCAAAGGGAGCGTGAGCATACTTTCGCACCCCTGTTGACATCTATTTCTGACTTTAACTTAGATCCAGAGGAAACCCAGAATGTCTTATTTTAGCAAGAACCAACAAAAATGTTTTAGGACCTAGGATGAAGTAGGGGTTGGGAATAACTGTTCCTAATCCGCATTTGACTCTCCTGAACAGCCCAGATCCTCGCCATGTGCAGGCATTGTTTAGTTTTTTTTTTTTTTTAATTGGAGGATAATTGCTTTACCATGTTGTGTTGGTTTCTGCTATAGCACAACGTGAATCACCCATAAGTATGCATATATATCCCCTCCCTCTTGAGCCTTCCTCCCAGCCCCCCATCCCACGCTTCTATGTCATTCCAGAGCACCAAGCTGAGTTCCCTGCTCTATACCGCTACTTCCTGCTAGCTATCTATCTTGTACATGGCAGCATATGTACATCAGTGCTACTCTGTCAGTTCCAGGGCATCATTTAAAGGATTGAAGTTGAGATGTGTATACATCTGTGATTGTGCATGAGGTCAATGCGCCCAGCCTGATGTGGATGCTGAAGGCAGGCCTTTCGTTTGCTCCCCTTCATTCATTTTTTTGCCTGCCTTCGTGTCTGGCCCAGGGGCTGGTGGTGGGATCTGTAGCTCACCCCTTCTCCCTCTAACTTGGCCACCTTCTTAAGGTGGGTTTTCCAGAATTTTCCTGGCTGTTGTTAGGTTGCAGCCCAAGGCCAAGGAAACCTCCATCTGCCCAAGGTCCTCTTGGGGATGGAAGGCATTGGGGGGGTGGAGTGGATGTGGACCTTGACTTAGACAAGAGCCCGTTTTAGACTTTGGGAGTTCCCCCAGCTGTGGTACAGCGCTCTATGGCAGATCCTTTTGTGTTCTCACCAAGGGTGGGAAAGAAGCAGCAAATTATTTGTCTAATCCACAAATCACATTTCTGAGACGGAGCAGGCAAGTGCTGGGAGTCCTCTGCCTCCAATTCAGCATCAGACGCCGGGGCATAGGAGGGACTTTGCCCATGAGAGTTGCGTGCCGTTATGAAAAGAACAAAGAGGCTGGGGGTAGGGGGTGGATGCAAAAAACGGCAGCCCCTCCCGACCTGGTAAACTCGCCGTTGCTTTGCCGTCTCCACTCCAAAGGCTACCACTTTCATTGCTCTCCCAGCAAAGAAACCTTTCTTCAGAGCGAGTGGCGGGGTACAAAGGCAGAGTACAAAACGTGTGCACATCACAGTCCCTGCAATTCTGTTTGAACAAGCATATTGATTGGCTCTGACCCTGTTACACTTTTTCCCTATTATTTGAAAAGGTGCATCTAAGTGTAGTGAATTGAACCAGCAGAGCTGAACTTTCCATGAAAACTTCTCAAGGTATTTCTTCAGTTCAAAGCTTTTGAATTTTAAAGGGCATTTTTAATACGAGTCTGTTGAGTATTCTCTGCCAAAGCCCAACAAGGGATGTTAAATGCAGATGAGGCTAGAGCAAGGGTGCATGTGGGGGTGGACTCGTCCACGCTGCGAAGGATGCAGGTCAGGGCTGGAGGGTGTGGACCTGCCCAGCAAGGACTGAGCTTTGGGGAGAGAGGCCGAGCCTGTGGAGCAACACACACAGGCCCTAGAAAGTTTCTCTCTGAGCTCACTGAGGACTGCACAGGACACAGAAGAGGTTTCCCAGCTGAGCTTCTTGAAGGCTTTTTCATGGGGAGCTGAGAAGTACTTGCTAAGAGGCTGCTTCTGATGGATGAAGGTTTTGTCCTTGGGAAGTAAGGGGTTCCTTACTCAGCTTCTTTAGAACTGAGAAGGCATGAGAGGCACTGCCCCTGGCTGAGGTCACAGAGTCAGAAAGGAAGCTGCTGCTGACCCTTGACATCACTTAACATTCAGAGATGCTTTCCCACTGAGCCCTGAGCTGCATCCCAGTCTGACAGCTGATCTGACATTTGGGGAGACTTTGCTGGTTGTGTGGGCCACAGCAGTGGTCCCTCATGCCATCCTGGTGGTGGGTCCTTGGAAGTATCCAGAATCTCATTTTCCCCCACACAGGGGGCCTCTCCTGATCCACTGAAGGCACACAGCCCCCTTTGACTGAGTTCCAAGTGTCTGTCTGCCTCCAGAGGCTTCTTGGGTCTGGAAAGCATCATCTTTGTAGATCCTGAATTTGAGATCAGAGGCAAAATCATCCCAGAGAGAAGGTGAAAAATCAGACCCAGGGCTTGGGCATCTCAGCAAAATCCTTTCAATGTCCTTGCCTAGAAGACTGGCCTGGGAAGGTCAGGACAGAGTAAGACGGCACTGATCCTCAGGTGCTCCTTTTCTTTGTGACCGTGGCTGGCCAATCCATTTTTAGGAGACTGACACCATGGCAAGGAGGCAGTCAGCTCTGGGGCCAGGCTGCCTGGATTCTAAATCTGATCATGCCATTTTGCCAGTCCTGTAACCTTAGGCAAGTTATTTGTCCTTGCTTCAGTTCCCTCACCTATAAAATAAAGATTTTATTACAACCTCAGGAGAGTTGTTAACGAAGATTAAATGAATTATGACATAGAAGATGCTAAGCATGGTTCTTGACCCCATAGGAAGCACTAGAAAAAACATGACATAAGTTCTCATTTACCTGTTAATAAAAGACATGAGTTTGAGCGAACACCAGGAGATAGTGAAGGACAGGGAAACCTGGCATGCTGCAATCCATGGGCTTGCAAAGAGTCAGACACGACTTAGCAACTGAACAACAACGAGTTATAATTCTTTAACACATACTGCATTCTCATTCTTTAATTTGTTTACATGTTTATAGCCAATCTCCCTTGCAAGAATATATGTTTGGTAAGAGCAAGAGCATTGTCTTGTTCATTCTGTCATCCCTAGTGCCGAGAACAATGTTTGCCACAAAGAAGGTACTGAGAAATTTGTTGAATGAATGAGGGAATGAAAAAGTCAAGGGCTGTCGGCCAGGAAGCCTTCTCTCCTTCTCAAATGACTTTGCCTCTCTCTGCTCTGTTACACATTTTATACTCAAGCCCCTAGAGAGCATTCCTAGTGCCCTATTTTTAAGTTTCTTGAGTAGTAGGTAAGAGCAGGGGTTGTGCATTGCGGAGAGATCCACCCTTATTGATTGACTCTGACCTTGGGCAAGTCATGGTACCTCCCTAAGCTGCACTTTTCTCCTTTGAGAAATAGGAGTGACAGTCCCTACCATACATGGGTGATGTGAAGACTGAGGGGGCCGACCGTCACCATGCTGGTTTGCTCATGTGGGATCCTTACTACGGACAGCAAGGCTTCAGACAGTCCTTCCACATTTAGAGCCTGTGTCCTCTCCCTGGCTCAGTGGATAAACAGATTGGGATCAGCTGCTTTTGCCCACCCCAGTCGTCTGCCCAGCACCGTCTGCCATTTTAGACAGCTGCCTGCAGCAAGTTAAGCAGTGGCCCAGGGCTTTTGAAGTGTGGGTTCACAAGGCCGTGCCACTGCCAGGCTGCCTCCCTCAGCTCTCCAGGGGCTGAGGACAGGCGAATCCTGAGGCCTCCCCTCGCAGCCCTGAGGCTGTCCACCCCGACATCAGATCAACCTGTGCGTGCGCCTTTGATGTCAATTCCCAAACTGGAGCCTTGTCCTGTTCTGAGGACCTGGGCTTTGAAGTTGGCCTATAAACTGAGCTTTCAGGAAGAAAGTTGTGCCTCAGAGCACGCCTGGGCCCTGTAAAGGCACACGGAATGCCATGAACACCTGATAAATAATTCTTTCTGGGCCTGAGAAAGATCCATTCCATTTATAGGGGAGGAAAATTCCCTTGACCTTTTCACTGAAGTTCTGGGTGGGGGAAGTGGTTAGAGAGGCTTTTGAGTCTTCTTGCTGAAGTCACATGGGGTAGGCAGGTTGTCTCAGAGCTGAGCTCCAATGACTGCCCCAAAAGGGCTCCTGGTCCCTGACTCCTGACCTGAGCCCCCTCCCCCCACCCCCGCCAGCCCTGTTCCTGCTTGGAACAGGGGAGAAGATGGGGCCCTCTCACCGAAAGAGAGACTGCAGTCCCCTCCAGGCCAAACCCTGCTGCAAATAGTAGGGCTTCCAGGAGGCTCAGCCCTGTTGCCTACCTTCCCTTCCAGGGCCTGGCACAGTCAAGACAGGAGGCAGACAGGGTTTCCCACCTGAAGGAGTCCCAAAATGGATACTGGCTTGTGTACCCTGAGCATTTAACCTCATGCCAGGCCTTCTGCCGGGCCCCTTTTGTGCATGATTGGATAATAGGATGTAGGTATATGTGTAGTTTTAGGAAAGCTTCCTTTATGGCAAAATGTAACATACACCTAGAAAGTCTATGAAGTAACAACATACAGCTCAAAAAAATGATCAGAAAACAGATATCTGTGTAATCGCTGCCTTAGTTAAGAACTCCAAGTTTGCCAGGATGCAGGAAGCTCTGTTAATGCCCCTTCTTGCTCAGTCAGGCCCTCCACCTCCCAGACTTTTGTTATTACTATGTGCTTTTTTAAGCAGGCCTAGTCAGATACTCTAACTTATTTTTGTTTTCTGAAATGTGTACCAATGGAATAATAGATTGGAATAATAAAGAATGTAATCCTTTGTGTCAGGCTTTTTTCCACTAAACATTATGATTTCATCCAACCAACTATGTTTCACTCATTTTGCTGTCATGTAGTATTCCCTGTAGGAATAATCGAGGAGTTTTTATCCACTCTACTGTCAAAGGACATTTGGATGTTTCCAACTTGGAGCTATTAAAAATAATGCTGCTGTGTACATTTTTATATGTATCCCTCAATCCACAGGCAATCATTTCTTAGGGTCTATACCTCGGTATAGAGTTGATAGGTTATAAGGTATGCATACTTTCAATTTAGGTAGCAAATGTCAAACTGGTTTCCATAGCGATAGTACTAATTTATAGTCCCACCATGAATATGTGAGTTTCTCCATACCCTCATTGTGGTGGCAGCCTCTGAGATGGCCCCCCAGGGATGCCGCCTTCTGGCATTCTCACCCTCTGTAAGCCCATTCCCTTAAGTGTGGGCTGGAGCTAGCAGTTCCCTTCTAATGAAAAGGACAAGACGAAACCTAACAGGGTGTCACTTTCAAGATGAGGTTACAAGGAGACTGTTGCTTCCATCTTGGGCATCCTCCCTTGCTTTCTCACTGGATAAACTATGTTGTGAGCTAACCTATGGGGAGGCCCACAGGGCAGGGACAGATGTCTGTGACCACCAGCCAGTGAGGACCTAAGAGTGAGCTTGGAAATGGGTCCTGCCTGCCTCCAGTCAGCCCTCGAGATGATTACAGCCCTGCCTGCCACCTCGATTACAACCTTGTGAGAGACCTTCAGCCAGAAGCACCCAGCAGAGCCCAGATTCTTGACTCATAGAAACTGTGAGATAAATGTTTATTAAGTTGTTAAGTTTTGGGGTAATTTGTTACATGGCCATAGATAATATACTCAACAAACCTTTTTTTAAAGTTGTAACTACTTTTGATGTGTATGAATTAGGTTTACTAGCATCTTCCTGGTTACTGATATTGTGCGTCCTTTCAAATTTCCTTGAACAAAAAAAAAAAAAAAGAAAAAGTCAAATTTTCCTTGAAAATCTCGGATTTCTATATTCGTGAAGTATCTTTAGGACTCTTTATCATTATTCCATTGGTTTATCTTTTTCTTGTTGATTTGTAGAGGTTCTAGACGTAAGCCTGTCTTAATCTTGGCTACCCTTAGAAAGAAGTCTGAGGGAAGGGCTTGTAGGCAGTTAATTGGGGAAATGATCCAAGGAAGAGAAGGCTTCCCTGGTGGCTCAGTGGGTAAAGAATCTGCCTGCAATGCAGGAGACCTGGGTTTGATCCCTGGGTTGGGAAGATCCCTTGGAGGAGGGCATGGCAACCCACTCCAGTATTCCTGCCTGGAGAATTCCCATGGACAAAGGAGCCTGGTGGGCTACTGTCTATGGAGTTGCAAAAGAGTCGGGACACGACTGAGTGACTGTATGCAAGGAACAGAAGTGGCAAAGAAGGGAAAGCAACAGAAGCATGTGCCTTGTCAAGCTGGTCACTGTTGTGAAAAACTTGGGCTCAGTCTCACTGGGACCTTCTGAAGAGTCATGTAAAATGCTCCTCAAAATTATCCACCTGTGGTATAAAAAGAGCATTTATCTTCCAGCTCAGAGCCTCCCTTGACCAAGGGCTCCCCATGGGGTAAGTCCCTCACATCACCATATCCCACATGTGTGGGTGAGTCCCCTGTGAACCCCACACTGGGGCAGCTAAGCAGCTCTGGGGCACCATGTGAGGTGTGGCTAAAATGAGATCCTTCCACAGTCATATCTAGAGGCTGTGTGGTGAAACACAAGGAGTATTTGACACAGAGCCTGTTATGATGTGCATTGCGAATGTCTTATACCACTCTGGCTTTCCTTTTCACTTTCAATCAATAGACATTACTAGTTTTAAGGTAATCATGTATTTTCCTTTGTAGTTTGCAGTGTTTTGCATCTTGTTCAAAGTCTTCTTGTACTTAAGCCATAAAACTATTCTCTGTTATTCACTAAGGAGCTTTCTTGTTTTGCCTTTCATAGATCTACAGTATACCTGGCACTGGTTTTTTAGTTAAGGTGTGAAGTGGGCATCAGATTTCATTTTTCCCCATAAATGTCCAACTTATTGAAGAATCTATAATTTTCTTCCCACTGCTGTGCCACTTTGTTGTAATCAAGTATTTGTATATGTGTGCCTCTGTTTTTCTTTTCTGTTGTCTATTTGTCTATCATTGTGCCAATATCATACTATTTTAATTAGTGGGGCTTTATAGTAAGTGTTGATACACAGAAAAGCAGTGTCTATCTTGTTCTTATTTTCCACAACTGTCTTGGCTATTTTTGGTCTTTGTTTTTCCTTGTAGATTTTAGAACAAACTTGCCAGGTTTTATTTTCCACCCTCAACTGGGTATTTTTTTTTTCTGAGACTACACTGTATGAAGATTACTTTGAAGAGAATTATATCACTACAATATTGAGTGTCCTAGTCTATGAACATATTTATTTAAACCTTTAAATATTTCTCTCCAAAATATTTTATTGGAAAAAAATCATGCTTCTAGCAATGGTAGACAAGAGTAGTTTGAAGTAACATTCCTACTGAGAACAAATGGAAAAGGAGGCTGAACTATTTTTTAAAAATAGGTATTTGAAGGCAATGGAGAGCTTGCAAAGCTGTAAAAATTTGTAGAGCCAAGATCCAGAGGAATGGAGCAAAGATAGGAAGTAGGAGGCCAACCTCTGTTATCCCTTTTCCCCTTGAAGTAGATTGTCTATTCCAAAAGCTGTGACTCTGCACGCCTGAGCAGCTGTTTCGATGGACTGTCCTCTTTCACCACGTTTGTATACAGCTTAGAAGTTAGTCAAAGACCAGGGGAGTTTCTTTATGTAGATTTATGTTGTCTCTGGAACTCTTCCCTCCAAACTGCAATCTCTTGACAGCCCTGAATGCTACCCCAACCCAGTGAGTCTGCCGCCTGTTTGTACTTTGTTGAAAAATGACCCTGGAGAGAAATCTGGGTTGAATGTGGAACTCATTGCAAGCACTTCCCTTTCAATGTTAGAAGCCCTTTGTGGGTTGGCCAACACAAATGTCTTACCTTTATTCTTGAAGGATATTTCCACTGGGATAGGGTCGTAAGGTTTTTTTTTTTTTTTTTTTNTCTGCACGCCTGAGCAGCTGTTTCGATGGACTGTCCTCTTTCACCACGTTTGTATACAGCTTAGAAGTTAGTCAAAGACCAGGGGAGTTTCTTTATGTAGATTTATGTTGTCTCTGGAACTCTTCCCTCCAAACTGCAATCTCTTGACAGCCCTGAATGCTACCCCAACCCAGTGAGTCTGCCGCCTGTTTGTACTTTGTTGAAAAATGACCCTGGAGAGAAATCTGGGTTGAATGTGGAACTCATTGCAAGCACTTCCCTTTCAATGTTAGAAGCCCTTTGTGGGTTGGCCAACACAAATGTCTTACCTTTTTTCTTGAAGGATATTTCCACTGGGATAGGGTCGTAAGGTTTTTTTTTCTTTTTTTTTCTTTCAGTGTTTTGAGGATATTACATTGTCTTCTGGCTTCTTTGGCTTATGTATAGTGTGTGGTCAGTCGCTCAGTCATCTTAACTCTATGCCACCCTGTGGACCGTAGCTTGCTAGGCTCCACTGTCCATGCAATTTCCCAGGGGAGAATTAGAGTGGGTAGCCATTTCCTTCTCCCAACCCAGGGATCCAATCTGGGTCTCCTGCATTGCAGGCAGACTCTTTACCACTGCACCATCTGGGAAGTTATGTTGAGAAGTTATATCTTACTCTTGCACGCTTGCAACAAAGGTCCATCTAGTCAAGGCTATGGTTTTTCCAGTGGTCATGTATGGATGTGAGTTGGACTGTGAAGAAAGCTGAGCATCGAATTGATGCTTTTGAACTGTGGTATTGGAGAACTCTTGAGTGTCCCTTGGACTGCAAGGAGATCCAACCAGTCCATCCTAAAGGAGATCAGTCCTGGGTATTCACTGGAAGGACTGATGCTGAAGCTGAAGCTCCAGTACTTTGGCCACCTCATGCGAAGAGTTGACTCATTGGAAAAGACTCTGATGCTGGGAGGGATTGGGGGCAGGAGGAGAAGGGGACGACCGAGGATGAGATGGCTGGATGGCATCACCAACTCGATGCACACGAGTTTGGGTGAACTCCGGGAGTTGGTGATGGACAGGGAGGCCTGGCGTGCTGTCATTCATGGGGTCACAAAGAGTTGGACACGACTGAGCGACTGAACTGACTTGTACCCTTAATATGTCTTTTTCCCCCACCTCTATCTGCATTTAGTTTTCTTCTTGTCTTTGGGTCACAGCACTTTTACTGTAATTTGCCTAGGTGTGATTTTGTCTTTATCTAGCTTGGGAATTGTAGATCTCAAATCTATGGATGGGTATCTTTGGTCAGTTTTGGAAGATTCTTAACCTTTATCTCTTTGAAAATTAATTTTCCCCATACTCTCTTTCGGTGACTCCAATTATATATGAACGTATGGTAATATACATATTTTTATACACCCTTTTTACTGTATTTTCCACTCCTGGGAAACAGTATCTTACTATGCAAGAATCCGTTACATCCATGTGAAAAGGATTTGACAAATTAGTTATTTCTCTTACTGAAATACTGATGTCACTAGAATTTTTCTATGCTAAGCAGCAGTGTCTGTCTCTGACATTAGCAGTGGTGAAACTCACAAACCTTCATGGAATTTGACATGTTACCTTTTGTTTCAAGGACATAGGGCGAAAGACATGGAAGATTTTCCTGGTCACGAGGTTAAATATTTAAGGTTATAGACTGCAGTGAGCTAGTCCTCAATGGCAAATTCTGAATGACTTAGGCACCCACATGCTCTTTGATAAATATCTGTGACATGCAGTGAGTGCCTTCTAACATGTAGCTCCCAAGGCAGGAGCCCATCTTACCTGGGCCTAAAAGTAGGCAAAGCCTGTGCCAGTTCTTGTTCATTGTTTAGTTACCTGCAAATATTTACTCAGTACCTACTCTGTGCCAGGCACTATTCTAGCTCCTGGGAGGACAGCAGTAAACAAAATCAGTCCCTGCTCTAATGAAGCATACATTCTGGTGAAGGGGAGACAGTACATATATATCACTGCTGTCCTCTCAGGAGCTAGAATAGTGCCTGGCACAGAGCAGGTGCTGTAAATATCTGCAGGTAACTAAACAATGAAAAAGAACTGGCACAGGCTTTGCATGAGGATATTAAAATAGAGGGAAAAGGGTCAAGAAAAATAAATGACATGTGAAGAACACTGACCAGAAAAACATTCCCTCAAGAGACAGTTGAAAGCTATGATCAAAGATTTCATGACAACCTTAATTTCTTATGATCTCTATAAACTGATACATCAGAAATACAAGAGGATATGAGGAAACAGAAGAAACATGAACTGGCAGAATTCAAGGAAAGAAGTATATAATCACAAAATGAATATAAAATTGGAATGATGAGTACATAGTGCTCAAAGCACAATGAGGAGGAAAGAGGGATAAAAATAAAAATGACAAGGGGATAGGGAATGAAACATGCACATGTAATTGGGGTTTCTAAAGGAGAAAACTATTTTTATAGATGAAAGCACTGAGAAACCTTGCTCACATGGAGTCAGTTAATAGGTTTCAGAAACATCCTTCTGATGTTGTTCAGTCGCTAAATGTCTACCTCTTTGCAACTCGACTGCAGTACACCAGGCTTCCCTGTCCTCCACTATCTTCCGGGATTTGCTCAAATTCATGTCCACTGAGTCAATGTTATCTAACCATCTCATCCTCTGCTGCCCCCTTTTCCTTTTGCTTTCAATCTTTCCCAGCATCAGGATCTTTTCCAGTGAGTCAGTTCTTTGCATTAAGTGGCCAAAAAATGTTGTTTAGGAAAGAATCATTGATTTCATTGATCAAAGCAGTTTTCAATGCAGTTGTGGTGTTAATAAAGTTGGGTTGAAAGTTAGAGTGGATTGGGGGGAAGGGAACAGCAGTGAAGCAAACAGTAACGGCAATAAGTTATTAAAACTGTTGAAAATGTGGGCTTCCCTGGTGGCTCAGCGGTCAAGAATCTGCCTACCAAAAAGAAAAAAGAATCTGCCTACCAATGCAAGAGAAACGGGTTTGATCCCTGGGTTGGGAAGGTCCCCCAGAGAAGGAAATGGCAACCTACTATAGTATCCTTGCTTAGGAAATCCCATGGACCAGAGGAGCCTGGCTGGCTATAGTCCATGGGGCTGTAAGAGTCACACATGACTTGGCAACGGAACAATGCATTTTACCTGTTTTAACTCTCATAACAACCATGCAAGGTGGTCGCTATTGATAATCTCATTTTACTGATGAAAGGGTGGAAAGGAGACTCAGATCTAGTTATGCCCAAGGTCACTGAGTTTATCACTAAGTTGGTAGAGCTGGGATGTAACCTAGAAGAGTGGAGCACATCTCCATGGTTGTCAAATTAGGCCAAAGTTCAGGGAATTTCTGCCTGATAAAACCTAATCTTTAATGTGAGCTAGAATGTAAGGACATGTTATAAGAGTGAAGGAAGGAAGAGAGGGTCGCAAGTTTGAAAACAGAGTTTTCAACAGTTAAGAATGGGAGAAAGGCTGACGAGAGCAAACAGTAAGGATAATATGCAGTGTTGTTAAATCAACATTTAGAAATACTAGTTTGTTCAGTTGGTGGTCTTTCTCCAGAAATAATCCATAGGAAACTGGATAATCCAGGGCTGTATTACTAGGAATGTTATGACATTTAGGGAAGGTTATTTGGGTTGCTGACAACAGGGACACTGAATTGATCACATAAAAAATCTAGACAGGGCTTATGAAACAGGTGACAACAGTGAAATGATCTGATTTGAACATACGTAAAGGAACAGAGCAGTTACGGTCAGAGATAAGATTGCTACATTGGTCATTTCAGAGGGAAATTTGCTTTTGGATACTGAAAGTGTCCAAAATGTGGTTATTGTGGAGACAAAGCAATGGAACCACAGCCCTGCAGTGTTCACTGATGCCAACCGGACAGCTGAGATTTACTACCTCAAAATTTACTCAAAAAATATGACCCACCTTTCTGCTCTCAAACCATTGTTTAATCAGAACAACAATCACGTCAGACTTTTTTCTATACCTTGAATTCTTCCAGGTTTAAAAAAGTACAGATATGAGAAGACTTTTACCTATTAATACACACAGGAATCTGTGTTCCTGAAAACCTTTACAATAGAAAGATCACTGGAACATCAGTATAATCAACACCTGGAAGTAGTATATTTCAGGTAAGAAAGTATCAATAGTAGGAAAAAGTTGCCACTCAACTTTCACCTCAATAGCATATTTCATTGCGCAAAAGCAAATTGTGTTTTCCCTCCTGGTACTTTAGTAGGGATATCAAAATGGCATTGTATCTGTCTTCCTTTAATCCCCTTCCCCCATAATTTAATAAAAAAAAACAAAAACCCAATGTTCATGCTTAAAAGACAGCCATGATATTTAATGTGGTGCTGGGCCACTGGGCCACATGGTCCAAGAGACCTAAATTTATTCTGACCCTGAATTGTGTTAAATGTCCAATAATAAATGAACTGGAGTAAGAATTTCTCTACTTGAAGATGAAGAAAAAAGGTCCTCCAGAGTAGTTATTTTAGAACAAGGCTCTTCTATTTATATAAGAATTGAGACTTGTTAATAACCCAGCATATTTAAATAAGTTGATGAAAAGTACTTTTTAAAATATAACACTGTTAAACATAAATCAGTTTTCACTTCTTAAATTAGTTGTAATAAGCAACCCTACAGGCTAGTTATTTGAAAATCAATGGCCAAACTGAAATCTGAACAAAGCCAAACTTGTTTAAACCAAATGCTATTTGTTAAATGTTGTACATTCTGTTTACTACCCACTGACTCAGTATTTTACTATATAGGGTAACACCTATTATAAAACAATGTGAGGGAAAAAAAAGTCAGGGGTGTGAAATCTAAAAAAAATTTCAAGATGGACTGCATAATCCAAAAATCACCTGTTCTAGTTGCTACATTCCTTGAACACATTCTATATTTCAAAATGACACAGGAACTAAAAAAAAAATCCAACACATTAACATACTTAAGCATCTAGACATATAACAGTTCAGCAAACAAATAGTTTTAACTCAAGCCTTTGAACACATCACTTAGAAACATTAAGATTTTGAACCCAATTACTCAAACATTATTGACTAGCCCATAATGCAGTTTGTGTTAACCTGCTGTACAAATTAACCACATAATAGTAGTCAGATACTAATCTTACTCCAACAGAAGTAGTGATAAAGTCAAAGCAATACTCCTTTTTGTAAGATAATCAGGATAACAGCACTGGGATAAAATGAAGAGAATTTGGTTTCAGATTCTTGTTCAATAAGCCTGTTTTTCATTTTTAGATAATGAGGATAAAGGTATTACAACCAAATATGGGAAGCTGCTTTCTCTTTATTTAAGCATTAGGAAGGAAATTAACTTTGGTCACATATTACCTTAAAAAAAAAAAAAGTTCCATTTTACATATTCCTAAATAGATAGGACCAAATGATCAGAGAAAAATTTTCTTCTGTAAAAATTGGCCAATTTTATATTAAAAAAAAAATCTAACATACAATATCATTCAAATTATATAAAGACTACTTGGGATCATAACATTCCAAATATATGACAACTGCAACCCCAAGCTAACAGGTGTGAAAAGTATTTGCTCTCATGTTGCTTTGGTCCAAAAGAGTAGAGCTGAATCAGTAAGAGTAAACTAAGTTCCAAATCTTTTGCCAGCATTAATTTAGATTGTTATTGGCAGCAGAAATATCCATGATGAATAGTTCTACTATGATAAAGTATAATAAAAGAATATTTCCCATGAACATATCACAGTACCAGATAAAACTTTTATAAAAGAAAAACATGAAGAAACAACAAAAGATAAACAGCTACCACACAAAAAATACTGTTTCCCCCATAACTGTATCTGAAGGGGTAAAAAGGTGATATTAGAGATTGTTGATGATGCTAACATGAAAAGAAGTTGAGTATTGTATTTATTTCTTATTTTATACAACTCTTACTCTTTACAAAAATGGTTATAATCATGCCCATAAAAGTGTAACCCATGGCATCTGAAAGCAAACACTCTTTGTAATCATTTAAAAGGGCCTTTTTAAAAATTATAATACAAAGGTCTGTGCTATATAAGCAGTCCTCCACTGTGCATTATAACAATAAGGCTTACTTTTAATACAAAGACTAAGTGTGTGGGAGTTATGAGCCACTGGATTTAACAAACATCATCTTATAGTTGCTTTTTGCATCTTTTTTGTTTTTGGACTCCTCCACTTCATCAGGGTGCTCAGCAGCTTGGAGCTCTTCAGTAGATTCTTCCTTCTCTGACTCTGAATCACTTTCAGAGTCATCTGGACTTTCAGGGTCAGGTGAATCATCATCGTCGTCATCTCCAGCCACATCACCTTCTCCATCATGATCGTCTACCTACAAACATCAACCAACAGCCTATTAAAATTACCCAGTACAAAAACTGGAAAAGACCCTCATTATTACCCAGTACAAAAACTGGAAAAGACCCT
This sequence comes from Neotragus moschatus, assembly GCA_006410615.1. NCBI lineage: Eukaryota > Metazoa > Chordata > Mammalia > Artiodactyla > Bovidae > Neotragus > Neotragus moschatus. The sequence goes on along the minus strand of SJYA01002117.1, from coordinate 526,829 downwards.
CATTTTTGTCTCACTCCCTAGCCATTAAATCAGCAGTTTAAGAACAGAGGCTGCCTAGGGAAGAACTGAGGGCTCAGGTGTCTCCAGCTGTTTTATAAACTGGTACCTGAGGAGGATTTTTGCTTAAGAAAGGGCTCTGAGGACCACCACCTTTCCCTCCCTCCCTAGTTTGAAATTAACATTGTCTTCCTGATGGAAACAATACTTTAAGAATAAGGCAAGTTAACCACTGATTCACGGGAATGCTGAAAACAGTTACCAATGTTTTGCATATTACATTATTTTGGAATAATGAACCAGAAGTTATATGGAACAAGGTGACATAGGAAACAACTGAGAAAACTCGAATGAGTATTTACATGAAATACTTCATCTAACTTGTTAGTATGTTGTTCATGCCTACTTAAAATGTGCCCTAATGATTCTCTAAGTAGAATGTACATTAAGCTAGTATCAAAAAACATATTTCAGAAACTCTCAATATCTTTTCTCATTATCTACAAAGACCTAGTTTGGCATATAAGAATATTTTAAGCAACTATATAAAGAGAGGTTTCTACACAGGATTCTTGGTTGCTAGAGTAATTTAACAGAAATAAGTGATATCAAATTAGAATTATCTTTCCACTTAATGAAAGTATGTTAATTACTACCTCACTGAAGCCAAGTCCACAATGTCGTCGATATCTTCCTGATAATTTACTGTCCATACTTTGTTGATATTGAGACTCCAGTTCTTCATTAATTTTCTTGTCTTCTTCCCCTGTATGTCCAGTGTACTTTGATTATGTTTCAGTCAAATTAATAAAAATATTTGATTACACAAAACCCCATAATACAGCTGCTATTATATTTAGGGCTGATTTCTCTGAGTAATCTTACAGTGAATTTTGTGAATGAGTTTATATACCATACGTAATTACCTAACAGACAAAATAACTTACTTTAGTAACTACTCGAACTAAAAGCTGTTTTTTTAAAAATGAAAAAATTTTCCATGTAATAATTTAAACCAGATAAGGAATTCTCAGAATTGCCTGAAGTTTAGATACTGTAAATATTAATTACTAAGAACTTTGGGTGTCATGTTTTAGTTAAGATAGTCTCATAATGGTTCTCCTGAAAGTTTCCTCCTAGTCATTGAAAAAGACCTCCAACAAACAACAGCTTCTGTCTTTGAACACAAATAATGAAAAGGCACATAATTCTGTTCAGAAAATGGCTAAATAAAATGACCTTGGAATTGGCTCTCCATATGCCTTTCTTTGTGTATCACTTTACTGAACCTGATATATCACCTGATATATCAGGTGACATTTGACATATACTTTTAACATATACTCTGTTGCATGTAAGTTATGAGGCAGAACATTAAACAACCATCTATAAACTTACCACCCAAGGACTAAAATATTACCAATACCATTGGAGCTTTCTATACGTGGCATTTTAATTTGTAAATATAAGAAAATAACTTCATATTTTAAAAGAATAAGTGCAACAGTTAAATATATTTCCATTCTGCCAAAGTTCAGACTCTTTAGCCTTCTGTAGCAATGCAGATTAATTTGAATTGTTCAACACTAGAAAAATAAAATGCCTATTAATTTCTAAAATATGCTATATAATCTAGGTCAGTATAAAGTTAATTTAAATGATGTAAGTAAAGGTTTTCTTAAAAGTATATGGGGTATTGTGCCCTGTTATTAATAATGTCCAAGATCAGGGTCAATATTAGATGAAAATTTTTCAGCAGACTGAATCTAAATTCTAATTCATTTTCAGTTTTTAATTTAAATTCCACCCCCCAAATTAAAAGAAAAATTCATTTCTTCAGGTTTTCCAATGAGTTTATGCTCTTCAAAGATCTCAGAGCAAAACTTAGTGAATAAACTAAAAACCTGTATAATATGCCAACAATTAACACTGTATAGTAAATAGTATACAAAATATATGTAAACTCTAGAAACTACAATTGGCAAGATGAGGCATAAAACTTGACTACAATTAAAATACTACAGGTTGTAAATTAGTAACAATGGAAACAGAAACAAGTCAGTTTCTTGGTTAGAATATCGTATTAATATAAACTCTTTCAAATCCTTCATCAGAGTATATCCTGTTACATGATGTATGGAACATGTTTACATATGCAACATCTATTTCCAACAAGTTATTCATCAGAACTAATCAACAATTATACACAGAAGTTAGAATATCCCAAAATATATACAAGTATTTCACATTCCAAATTTAGCACCTCCATTTTAATTATATTTTACCTTCTTACCTGTGCGGAAGTGAGATGTGGATTTGTGATCTCCTATAACAAGACGACCAGTATGTTCTTTCTGTAAGAAGAATGAAATGTATTAGAATTTGAAACCACAGATTTAACATAATTATTGCCTATGTGCCTGATGCTGAACTTACATTCTTGCACGGATAAGATGGAGAGGGGAAACAAAACCAATAAGTAAATCATAGTTATGTCTGAAGGCAGTGTCATTACAATAAACCAAGCAGAGGATGGGGATAGAAAGTATGTCGATTTTAAACCAGACAGACAGATAACTAGAAAATTGGATCAATTTAAACATTTTCTTTTCTAAAATGCCAATTAAGAGTTATTTATGTCTCAGGTATATATCATGAAGAGAAAGCAAATCAGATTATTTAGCTAAATAAAGATAATGAACAAAATGATAGAAATCTAAAATATAAAAAATAAGAATCATTACTACTTAGCAACAGACCACAAACAGCTAGCTCATTACTTCTGACTACAAAAACCACTCTTTCACACTATGAAAAAGCACAGAATTTAAAACAATCTAGTTCAAAGTTACCAACTCATTAGCTTACATAATTAAGTCTCAATGTATCAGTTCCAATCCATTCTTTATGGTTCATACTTAGTTTTGAAACCAAACAGGAGCCTGTGGGGCTCCTGGGCACAGAAACCTTTCTGTGTCCCTCATTTCTTGCTTGTAGGGAAGAGACTCCAGCCTCCAAGACCCTCCTTGAGTTCCAAAGGGCAGATTCAAATAAAGGCTAAACAGAGAAGGGAGGGGATGCAGAGTGGAGTGAGAAGCAGTCAAGAAACAATAGTGTAGCCTTTGGGTGGGTCTCAGTTCCTCCTCAAGAAATACAAATAACAGAATCTGAGTTCTTTACAGAACTAAACCCCATAAACAAATGTAAGATGTTAGCATTCCTCATTCCAGATTAAAGGAACCAGAGAAGCTCTCCCAGAGACCACTTGAGGCCAGATTAAAGGAATCACAGAAACTCACATCACCTGAAGCCAGATTACATCCTGAACACCAATTATAACCCCTACAACAAGGTGATGACAGCAAGCATACACTGAAGAAAGTTGCAGCAATTACCCACACTAAAAACAGCCTTCATACCAAAAATATTAGTCTCATGGGCTATACAGGGATATTTCCACACAAAAAAATAACCCTTTAAGACCATAGCAAAAAACTGTTTATGCTAAAATTATAGAGAAACATAAGTAAAATGAAGAAACCAGGAATTGTTCCCAATTAAAACAAGAGAAATCCCCTGGACATGCAATGAAACCTCTCTCTAGTATACTAGACCCCAAGTTCAAAAAGATGATAAAAATAATAAAGGAGTTAAAAAAGGCTATCAACAAAAATGCAGATCATTATAACTAGAAACTGTAGAGAGAAGCCAATTAAAATTAGAAAACACCCACTGGACAAAACCTGAGCTAAAGGCACTAAACGGTGAGCTAAACAATGCAGAAGAATAAATAAATGATCTGGAAGACAGAATAATGAAAATCACCCAATCAGAACAGCAGACAAAACAAGCGAGGGAAAAAAAAAAAAAAAGGAACGCAATGTATGAGATCTGTGGTATAAAACAGAGCGAGTCAGTCTACATGTAACAGAGATCCCAGAAGCAACAGAAAAGGGGACTGAAAATGCATTTGAAGAAATTATAGCTGAGAACTCCTCAAACCAAAAGGAAACAGATATGCAGGTACAAGAAACACAAGAGAGTCCCAAACAAGACGAACCCAACAGACCTATGCTGTGACAGTATAATTAAAATGGCCAGAGTTAAAGTGAGAATTCTAAAGGCAGTAAGTAGGAGTTCCCTGGCAGCCCAGTGGATAGGATTCCATACTTCTACTGCAGGGGGCCCGGGTTTGATTCCTGGTCAGAGAACTAGGATCCCACAAGCTATGTGGCACAGTCAAAAAAGGCAGTCAAAAGAGTTACTTACAAGGAAAACCTCATAAGTCTATCAGCTGACTTCTCTACAGAAATGCTGCAGGACAGAAGGGAGTGGCAAGATAAATTCAAAGTCCTAAAAATCCTACAACCTAGGATACTCTACACAGCAAGATTATCATTTAGAAGAGAAAGAATTTCACAGACAAGCAAAAACTAGAAGAATACAGCAATACAAAACCTATTCTAAAAGAAATATTTAAAGGTCTTCTCTAAATAGAAATGCAGCAAAAACCTATAGGAAAGAAAAAATCATAATTGCAAAATAAGTCACTTAAGTAAGCCAGTACCATAGTTTTTAAAAAAATTTTTGTGAAAGCAATGATAATTAACATGAATAACAAAAGGCTTATTTAACAAGAAGATGTAAAAGAAGACAGACATCAAAATCACAAAATATGGAGGAAAGAAGTTAGAAAATGTAGATTCTTACTAGAATGTGCTTGAACCTATGACTACCTGTCCAAAGCAATGGGATATAATAATGGGTTAAAAACATTTAAAAATAGGAAAGACTAACAATACCCATATTTATATCCTTAACTCTGTCCTAGGCAACAAGTTGAGGCTGCTTCAAACTGGCAGCGTTCACAGTATTTTCTTTAAAACTCATGCTGAGGGTACAATCAATGTAACCTAGTACATTTCTTTCTTCATATGCGATTTGGTGAGTAACTTGGCAGAAAGCATTTTCACATTTCTTAAGTATGAAAATGTTTAAACCCATAAATATTAAGGTACTTGTCCAAATTGTTTGTTTGGTTTTTTCACTAATAAATCTGATATATGTAATTTTTGCTATAAGAAATTTTGTTTTAAAAAAACCTTGAAAAACATGGTAACTACAAAACAAAAACATAACAACAAATTCACAAAAACCAAAAAAAAAACAAGTGAACTCAAATGTAACACAAACTGTCAAAGCACAACAGGACAAACAAAAAGGAACAAAGAGAACTACATTCTCAACTAGAAAAGGTTTGAAATGGCAACAAATATCTATCAACAACTACCTTAAATACAAATGTACCAAATGATACAATCAAGAATGCACACTGGATTAAACCAAGAGGCTACCTACCATAATGCTGCCTACAAGAGACTCTCTTTAGGGTGAAGGACACACAGATTTGAAATTGAGAGCATGGAAAAGATATTTCATGGAAATAGAAATGACAAGAAAGTGGGGGTAGCAATACCCATATCAGAAAAAACAGACTTTAAGACAAAGTCCATAAAGACAAAGGATACTATAAAATAACAACAGGATCAATACAAGAAAAGGCTATTACAGTTGTTAACATGTACATATTCAATATAGGAGCACATAAATGAATAAAAATAAAATACTAACAGACATAGGGAAGAATTGATGGGAATACAATAGGAGACTTTAATATCAGTAGACAGATCTTACACAAAATTAATGTAGCAACAGATCCTAAATAACACAACAGTTAAGACTCAGTTGATACTTATAGGCCATAACATCCAAAAAATCAGAATACACATTCTTTCCAAATGAACATGTAACATTCTCTGGGGTAGACAACATACTAGGAAACAGAACAAGTCTTAACTAATTTAAGAGGATAAAAATTATTTCAAGGGTCTTTTCTGACCACAATGGCATGAAACTAGAAATCAATGACAGAAAGAGAAACAAGAAAAAAACAATTATATGGGGACTAAACACCACGGTATTAAAAAAACCAAAGGTGTCAATGAGATCAAAGAGAAAATTTTAAAGTATCTTAAGGCAAATGAAAACATGGCTATACAAAATCTGTGGAATGCAGCAAAAGCAGTCCTAAGTAAGAAGTTGATAGCAACATAGGCCTTCCTTAAAAAGATAAATCTCAAAAAAAAAAAAAAAAAAATAAATCTCAAATAAACAAGTTAACCTACCACCTAAAATATTTAGAAAAACAAAACCCAAAGTCAGAAGAAGAGAGTAAATAATAAAAGATGAAAGAGGGAACAGGGCTTCCCCGGTCCCTCAGATGGTAATCTAAGAATCTGCCTGCAATGCAATAAGAGAGAATGAAGTCACTCAGTCGTGTCCGACTGTTTGTGACCCCGTGGACTGTAGGAGCCTACTATGCTCCTCTGTCCATGGGATTTTCCAGGCAAGAGTACTGGAGTGGGTTGCCATTTCCTTCTCTAGTAGATCTTCCCGACCCAGGGATTGAACCCAGGTCTCCCACATTGTAGGCAGATGCACCACCGTCTAAGCCACCAGGGAAGTCCTTGCATTAAGACCTAGTTTCAATCCCCAGACTGGGAAGGTCCCCTGGAGAAGGGACTGGCTACCCACCCATCCATGGGCAGAGGAGCCTGGTGGGCTACAGTCCCTGGGGTTGCAAAGAGACAGACATGACTGAAACTAACAATTTCACTTTTTCACTTTCAAAGAGAAAATAGAGGCTTTTAAAAAATGGGGGTGGTGGGGGAACTCAACCAAGAGCTAGGTTTTTTTGAAAGGGTAAACAGAATCAACCAACCTCTGGCCAGGCTCACCAAGAAGAAAAGAGACGACCCAAATAAAATAAGAAATGAAACAGAAGTAACAATATTGCAGAAATACCAAAAAACCTTAAGAGAATACTATCAACAATTATATACCAACAAAGTGGACAACCCAGAAAAAATGGACAAGTTTCTAGAAACATACAACACATCAAAATTGAATCAAGGAGAAACATAAAAATTTCAACAGACTGGACATTGGAAGTGAAATAGAATCTGTAACTTAAATCCAGGAACTGATGGCTTCTGAGGAATTCTAATAATCATCAAAGAACTTATTCCACTCCTTCTCAAACTCTTCCAAAAGATTAAAGAGGAGGGAAATTTCCCAGTCATTCCGTGAAGCCACCATCACCCTGATACCAAAACCAGACAAAGATAACACACAAACAGAAAATTACTGGCCAATATCACTGATGAATAGACGCAAAAACCCTCAACAAAATACTAGCAAACTGAATACAATACTACACTAAAAAGGTCATGCATCATGTACACCTGAGATGGAAAAAAATTAAAAATTAAAAAATAAATAAAAAAAATAAAAAGGTCATGCAACATGATCAAAAAGGATTTATCCCAACAATGCGTGGATTTTTCATATCTGCAAACCAATGTGATATGCCACATTAATTGAAGAATAAAAAACTGCACAATCTTCTTATGAATGAAAGATGTGGCCTGCCACATCAATAAATAAAGGATATTTTGGCCATCAAGTCAGCAGCCACCCCCAATTGTGCACCCTGAGGGGATTTGGGATGGAGAAAAGCAGGATACTGGCCCTAGGTATCTAAGGTGTGTATCAGAGGAATGATTTCAGTGAGTCCAAACTCATATCTTCCCATTAAATCTTCCCTGAAAAGCATTAAATTCATTAACTTGACATGTCTAGTTTTCTTTAGTTTCTTTAATGAACAGTAATCTTTTGATGTTTCATCTATAGTTTTTGCTGCAAAAATGTCTATATATCCCTTACCTCTTTGGAGCAGTAATTCAGAGTAATATGAGAGGCTGACTTAAGTCCACAGAAAATCTGCCAAATAAAACACAATTCTCAACTTTTAGGTTGTGTATTTTTTCCAGTGGACAGTTTTGGTGACCAGGAAGGGACACAGAGAAGATGCCTCCCTTTTGTCTGAACTCTATGAGGAACTGAGGCCTTGATACCAACAGAAGCCTGTTGTGCTCATCTGTCTCCTCAGAGAGTGCAGACGAATTTGGATGAGTCTCTCCCGGTTCCTGATGATGATGAGTTATATTTGGTGGTGTCTAACAGGTGCCTGGCCCCCAGTTGAAAGAGAGTGGCTCCCCCTAGTGGAAAGGTACTGTAAGGGAGCCCAGATGAAAGACCCTGGGCTTTCTCTCAGGAGAAAGAAAGTGCCCCCTACCTGAAAGACACTGGGGAACTCAATGGAAAGACAGTGGGATTTCTTCAACTGAAAACATACTAAGTGGTCTTGGCTGAATGGTTGGGTTAAGAGGCTGACCTGATTGATGTTTTCCTTAAATTGGCTACCTTAATAAGAATCTGTTGGGATAAAAGTGCAGTAGTAAATATGAGAGAAATTCAACTTTAAAATAGGAAACAGACTCACTCAGAGAAATGAGGAGTGTCAGAAAGCCAACATTGGACTAATACTCCAGCCAGATTCATGTACATACAGAACTCATACCTGAAAGTAAATTAAGGAGTCTTGCCCTGAAAATGACTAAATGGAACTCATTTTTGTATATGCACTTAAGTTAGAAGTCAGCTTGAAAAAAAACCAGATTCTGATGTTAAAAAACAAAAGCCCTTCTAGGAGGATTTTCATTCATTTTTTCTTCTGTGTCTTTGAGATATAAATGTTTACCTGATCTTCACGCCTTTTCATTGGGGGTGTGTGTGTTTTGAGCACTTGGTCTCTGTCATCCAAAAGGTACACATATGGTGTACATTTAGCAGCCAGTCAAATAGACTGAGATTCTGAGCAGTTTTTTGTCTGAATTTACCAACTCACAGGGGCGCTTTGCATTCTTAACCTTTATTGCCTCAGCTTGTTTAGTGAAGGCCTTTACTTTCTTACTTTCTATGGACTTCCCTGGTGGCTCAGAAGGTAAAGCATCTGCCTACAATGAGACAGACCTGGGTTTGATCCCTGGGTTGGGAAGATTCCCTGGAGAAGGAAATGGCAACCCACTCCAGTACTCTTAACTTGAAAATCCTGTGGAGGGAGGAGCTTGGTGCAGGCTACTGTCCATGGGGTGGCAAAGAGTCAGGCACGACTGAGCGACTTCACTTTACTTTCTTAGACTTATTTCTGAGAATAAACTTTCTGGATCTCTTTAGGTGGCATCATTTACACTCTCTTGTGGAGAACCCTCTTGTGTTATTGGTTTAAGTCACTATTAAGATATATCTCACTAACAACCAGATGATAGATCCTTTAAATTGAAGAAACTTCTAAATATCTAAATTTTTAGAGAGCTCTTATTATAAACAGGATTCCCTGGTGGCTCAGTAGTAAAGAATCCACCTGCCAATGCAGGAGATGTGGGTTTGATCCCTGGGTTGGAAAGATCCCCTGAAGAAGGAAATGCCAATCTGTTCCTGTATTGTTGCCTGGGAAATCTTGTGGACTAAGGAGCTTGCCAGGCTACAGTCCATGGGGTTGCAAAAGAGCTAGACATGACTCAGTGACTAAACAACAGTATATACGTGTTTTCTTGATACCTATGGGGAAAAAAATTAAAAGATGGGGAAAAAACAGTATATAGTGGTTAACTCTAAGAACACCTTTAGTTTGACAAACCCAAAAAACTAGTTTGGGAAATCTTACTTTGGTTTCTGCTTCCCCTTAATGGATCTTATGGATGCCGATAAAAGCAGTAGAATAATTAATATTAATTAGGTTGATTAACAGAAAAATAAGAAAAAAACCAAAGGGAAAGTCTAGAGACTATTTCCCAACAAGGTAAAAAATTTAAAGGAACTTATCTCAAATGGATAAAGAAATGTTTAGATAAATGATTATTTTAAAATGGGATAAATATGCCAAAGGGATTAAAAAAAGATTCTCAAACATTACCTAAGGTTCAATGTGTCAAAGAGATCCTCCCCCCAAAGTACTGGTCCCCAACAATAAAAGACCTCAAGCAGGCCTGCTCTATTTACCTCTGTTTAATATATGTATATATGTATTTAAAGGGTGGAAGAAAATTGCACCAAGATCCTGATCAACAATTACTCAGGGAAATGGGCCAGTTTATCAGCTTCAAAGATTGAGACAAGGGCCTGAGTCACTTGGCTCAACCCCTCACTGAGGACCCCAGAGACTTTTATACAAAATAGATTAAATGGTTGGAGGATAAAAGAAAGGAAAGCTTCTAGGACTCCCTGTAAAACCAAGACTTGCTGACTGAGTCCTAATAAAAACTAGAGTCAAAGGTGTTAAAATTGACAGAATTGAGTTTATAAAAATTGGTATTTATGTTCACCAATCTACAGAATGCTACGTAAAAGACAGTTCATAATTGCTTATTTCTTAGTATTCACTAGAAAAAGTTTTTAAGAGTTAAGAATCCTAGTTTAATACAAAATTAAAGCTACTACAAATAATAAAGAAAAACAGTCCAGTATGCTAGAAAAGTAAGATGTATGTTAAGAACAAAAGAAGGTCTGAGGATTAAATTTGCATTTTGATAAGAGAAAAGAAAGTGATTCTTTCCTAGAAGTGGTTAGTTGCAGATGAGAAAAGAGACAAAATAATATGGAAAGTGATGGAAGGTTTGTGGAAAAGGAACTCTCAGAAAAGAATTTTGTACATGGTCAGGACTGACTAAAATTAGATTGAATTACATAAATGGATTTTGCTATTAAAAGTAGGCTGGTACATGACTGGATTTGTTTCTTCTCTCTGTTGAAAAAGTAAAGTTTTCTTAGAAAACTGCTTTTGACAATAGATTCTGTGAGTTTCTTTGCATTTAGGTGATCTATATTTGCTTTGAAATCTTTTGTCACTGTGTTTAAGTACTGTTTCAGAATGACCTATGATCTTATTTGATCAAGTGTTGACAGTATGGACAGACTTCCCAAACATCAAACTCTAAAGTTCTCCTGACCTCCTCTACTAACTCTGGGATGCTTCAAAGGGACCAAGACACCTCAGCAAGCAATGTCAAACTAATTAGGCTTATCAGGTATGTTAAATTACTTGAGAAGCACTGTCATGTAATTAGAGATGAACCNAAAAAAAAAAAAAAAAAAAGATAAATCTCAAATAAACAAGTTAACCTACCACCTAAAATATTTAGAAAAACAAAACCCAAAGTCAGAAGAAGAGGGTAAATAATAAAAGATGAAAGAGGGAAGAGGGCTTCCCCAGTCCCTCAGATGGTTATCTAAGAATCTGCCTGCAATGCAATAAGAGAGAATGAAGTCACTCAGTCGTGTCCGACTGTTTGTGACCCCGTGAACTGTAGGAGCCTACTATGCTCCTCTGTCCATGGGATTTTCCAGGCAAGAGTACTGGAGTGGGTTGCCATTTCCTTCTCTAGTAGATCTTCCTGACCCAGGGATTGAACCCAGGTCTCCCACATTGTAGGCAGACGCACCACCGTCTAAGCCACCAGGGAAGTCCTTGCATTAAGACCCAGTTTCAATCCCCGGACTGGGAAGGTCCCCTGGAGAAGGGAATGGCTACCCACCCATCCATGGGCAGAGGAGCTTGGTGGGCTACAGTCCCTGGGGTTGCAAAGAGACAGACATGACTGAAACTAACAATTTCACTTTTTCACTTTCAAAGAGAAAATAGAGGCTTTTAAAAAATGGGGGTGGTGGGGGAACTCAACCAAGAGCTAGGTTTTTTTGAAAGGGTAAACAGAATCAACCAACCTCTGGCCAGGCTCACCAAGAAGAAAAGAGACGACCCAAATAAAATAAGAAATGAAACAGAAGTAACAATATTGCAGAAATACCAAAAAACCTTAAGAGAATACTATCAACAATTATATACCAACAAAGTGGACAACCCAGGAAAAATGGACAAGTTTCTAGAAACATACAACACATCAAAATTGAATCAAGGAGAAACATAAAAATTTCAACAGACTGGACATTGGAAGTGAAATAGAATCTGTAACTTAAATCCAGGAACTGATGGCTTCTGAGGAATTCTAATAATCATCAAAGAACTTATTCCACTCCTTCTCAAACTCTTCCAAAAGATTAAAGAGGAGGGAAATTTCCCAGTCATTCCGTGAAGCCACCATCACCCTGATACCAAAACCAGACAAAGATAACACACAAACAGAAAATTACTGGCCAATATCACTGATGAATAGACGCAAAAACCCTCAACAAAATACTAGCAAACTGAATACAATACTACACTAAAAAGGTCATGCATCATGTACACCTGAGATGGAAAAAAATTAAAAATTAAAAAATAAATAAAAAAAATAAAAAGGTCATGCAACATGATCAAAAAGGATTTATCCCAACAATGCGTGGATTTTTCATATCTGCAAACCAATGTGATATGCCACATTAATTGAAGAATAAAAAACTGCACAATCTTCTTATGAATGAAAGATGTGGCCTGCCACATCAATAAATAAAGGATATTTTGGCCATCAAGTCAGCAGCCACCCCCAATTGTGCACCCTGAGGGGATTTGGGATGGAGAAAAGCAGGATACTGGCCCTAGGTATCTAAGGTGTGTATCAGAGGAATGATTTCAGTGAGTCCAAACTCATATCTTCCCATTAAATCTTCCCTGAAAAGCATTAAATTCATTAACTTGACATGTCTAGTTTTCTTTAGTTTCTTTAATGAACAGTAATCTTTTGATGTTTCATCTATAGTTTTTGCTGCAAAAATGTCTATATATCCCTTACCTCTTTGGAGCAGTAATTCAGAGTAATATGAGAGGCTGACTTAAGTCCACAGAAAATCTGCCAAATAAAACACAATTCTCAACTTTTAGGTTGTGTATTTTTTCCAGTGGACAGTTTTGGTGACCAGGAAGGGACACAGAGAAGATGCCTCCCTTTTGTCTGAACTCTATGAGGAACTGAGGCCTTGATACCAACAGAAGCCTGTTGTGCTCATCTGTCTCCTCAGAGAGTGCAGACGAATTTGGATGAGTCTCTCCCGGTTCCTGATGATGATGAGTTATATTTGGTGGTGTCTAACAGGTGCCTGGCCCCCAGTTGAAAGAGAGTGGCTCCCCCTAGTGGAAAGGTACTGTAAGGGAGCCCAGATGAAAGACCCTGGGCTTTCTCTCAGGAGAAAGAAAGTGCCCCCTACCTGAAAGACACTGGGGAACTCAATGGAAAGACAGTGGGATTTCTTCAACTGAAAACATACTAAGTGGTCTTGGCTGAATGGTTGGGTTAAGAGGCTGACCTGATTGATGTTTTCCTTAAATTGGCTACCTTAATAAGAATCTGTTGGGATAAAAGTGCAGTAGTAAATATGAGAGAAATTCAACTTTAAAATAGGAAACAGACTCACTCAGAGAAATGAGGAGTGTCAGAAAGCCAACACTGGACTAATACTCCAGCCAGATTCATGTACATACAGAACTCATACCTGAAAGTAAATTAAGGAGTCTTGCCCTGAAAATGACTAAATGGAACTCATTTTTGTATATGCACTTAAGTTAGAAGTCAGCTTGAAAAAAAACCAGATTCTGATGTTAAAAAACAAAAGCCCTTCTAGGAGGATTTTCATTCATTTTTTCTTCTGTGTCTTTGAGATATAAATGTTTACCTGATCTTCACGCCTTTTCATTGGGGGTGTGTGTGTTTTGAGCACTTGGTCTCTGTCATCCAAAAGGTACACATATGGTGTACATTTAGCAGCCAGTCAAATAGACTGAGATTCTGAGCAGTTTTTTGTCTGAATTTACCAACTCACAGGGGCGCTTTGCATTCTTAACCTTTATTGCCTCAGCTTGTTTAGTGAAGGCCTTTACTTTCTTACTTTCTATGGACTTCCCTGGTGGCTCAGAAGGTAAAGCATCTGCCTACAATGAGACAGACCTGGGTTTGATCCCTGGGTTGGGAAGATTCCCTGGAGAAGGAAATGGCAACCTACTCCAGTACTCTTACCTTGAAAATCCTGTGGAGGGAGGAGCTTGGTGCAGGCTACTGTCCATGGGGTGGCAAAGAGTCAGGCACGACTGAGCGACTTCACTTTACTTTCTTAGACTTATTTCTGAGAATAAACTTTCTGGATCTGTTTAGGTGGCATCATTCACACTCTCTTGTGGAGAACCCTCTTGTGTTATTGGTTTAAGTCACTATTAAGATATATCTCACTAACAACCAGATGATAGATCCTTTAAATTGGAGAAACTTCTAAATATCTAAATTTTTAGAGAGCTCTTATTATAAACAGGATTCCCTGGTGGCTCAGTAGTAAAGAATCCACCTGCCAATGCAGGAGATGTGGGTTTGATCCCTGGGTTGGAAAGATCCCCTGAAGAAGGAAATGCCAATCTGTTCCTGTATTGTTGCCTGGGAAATCTTGTGGACTAAGGAGCTTGCCAGGCTACAGTCCATGGGGTTGCAAAAGAGTTAGACATGACTCAGTGACTAAACAACAGTTATACGTGTTTTCTTGATACCTATGGGGAAAAAAAATTAAAAGATGGGGAAAAAACAGTATATAGTGGTTAACTCTAAGAACACCTTTAGTTTGACAAACCCAAAAAACTAGTTTGGGAAATCTTACTTTGGTTTCTGCTTCCCCTTAATGGATCTTATGGATGCCGATAAAAGCAGTAGAATAATTAATATTAATTAGGTTGATTAACAGAAAAATAAGAAAAAAACCAAAGGGAAAGTCTAGAGACTATTTCCCAACAAGGTAAAAAATTTAAAGGAACTTATCTCAAATGGATAAAGAAATGTTTAGATAAATGATTATTTTAAAATGGGATAAATATGCCAAAGGGATTAAAAAAAGATTCTCAAACATTACCTAAGGTTCAATGTGTCAAAGAGATCCTCCCCCCAAAGTACTGGTCCCCAACAATAAAAGACCTCAAGCAGGCCTGCTCTATTTACCTCTGTTTAATATATGTATATATGTATTTAAAGGTTGGAAGAAAATTGCACCGAGATCCTGATCAACAATTACTCGGGGCAATGGGCCAGTTTATCAACTTCAAAGATTGAGACAAGGGCCTGAGTCACTTGGCTCAACCCCTCACTGAGGACCCCAGAGACTTTTATACAAAATAGATTAAATGGTTGGAGGATAAAAGAAAGGAAAGCTTCTAGGACTCCCTGTAAAACCAAGACTTGCTGACTGAGTCCTAATAAAAACTAGAGTCAAAGGTGTTAAAATTGACAGAATTGAGTTTATAAAAATTGGTATTTATGTTCACCAATCTACAGAATGCTACGTAAAAGACAGTTCATAATTGCTTATTTCTTAGTATTCACTAGAAAAAGTCTTTAAGGGTTAAGAATCCTAGTTTAATACAAAATTAAAGCTACTACAAATAATAAAGAAAAACAGTCCAGTATGCTAGAAAAGTAAGATGTATGTTAAGAACAAAAGAAGGTCTGAGGATTAGATTTGCATTTTGATAAGAGAAAAGAAAGTAATTCTTTCCTAGAAATGGTTAGTTGCAGATGAGAAAAGAGACAAAATAATATGGAAAGTGACGGAAGGTTTGTGGAAAAGGAACTCTCAGAAAAGAATTTTGTACATGGTCAGGACTGACTAAAATTAGATTGAATTACATAAATGGATTTTGCTATTAAAAGTAGGCTGGTACATGACTGGATTTGTTTCTTCTCTCTGTTGAAAAAGTAAAGTTTTCTTAGAAAACTGCTTTTGACAATAGATTCTGTGAGTTTCTTTGCATTTAGGTGATCTATATTTGCTTTGAAATCTTTTGTCACTGTGTTTAAGTACTGTTTCAGAATGACCTATGATCCTATTTGATCAAGTGTTGACAGTATGGACAGACTTCCCAAACATCAAACTCTAAAGTTCTCCTGACCTCCTCTACTAACTCTGGGATGCTTCAAAGGGACCAAGACACCTCAGCAAGCAATGTCAAACTAATTAGGCTTATCAGGTATGTTAAATTACTTGAGAAGCACTGTCATGTAATTAGAGATGAACCTTATGTTATATTGTATGGATGCCATTAATAGATATTCCAAAATTTACATGAAATTACTAAAATCTGAGATGCCCTGGTATAAGGTTATCATTGTAATTCTACTTATCATCTTAAAATGTTTTATGTTCACAGAAATACCCAAGTTCCTTGTCAACTACATTGTAGTCTGTCCTTTAACCCATGCCATTTTAAGTCCTGTCATTTACGAACAGCCATTGTTTTACTCTAATGCTTTTATAAAATGAAGATCTTCATGAAGATTCATAAAAAGAACTTAAAAAAAAAAACTGTAAGTTTCTGGTAACTTTTAGATCATATCACTGAAATATGTAAGAAATGACACAACTCTCATATAAAACCTGATGACTTCATCCAGATCAACAGGCATTACGTGGGACTGAATGAAATAATAAACATATAACTATGACTTTTGGGGGGAACATACTAGCTTTTTGTCTTTGTTTTCCAGAAAAGCTTTTCCTTATTATTCCATGATCTACAAGTTGATCAAGTATTCCTTTATAAACAAAAATAAAACATTGTTTATACTCTTGTCTTTCCCTGTCATACTATGACCTTATTAATGTTACCAGCTATATTAATTATCCTGTCTAGTTTATAAGTTTATCTATTGTATTACCCAATGTGTAACTAGGTCTCCAAAAAATTAATGATGGCAAAGTTATTAATGCTACTAACTATATTAATTATCTTGTCTAGTTTAAAAGATTATCTCTTGCATTACCCAATGTGTAACTAGGTCTCCAAAAAACTAATGATGGCAAAGGTCTTAAGACAGTTAATCTCACACTCACCCATGAGACTCCCTAACACTGTTGGACAAAATTGGTCACAAAGGGCCTCTCAAATGTTGGTTGAATTTAAGAAAAAAGAGAAGAACTAAGAATGAAAAATGTAGCCATGTCAGTAAGCAGAAGGCACTGCAGCCAGCAAGCTAGCGGCCACTGCATTCACCACTTTGCTCCCGGTAGATTCAGATTGTAGAAAAGCAGGAGACTGGCCCTGAACACTTAAGATGCCTATCAAAAGAATGATTTCAATGAGTCCAGACTCTTGTACCTTCCCACATGAAGTGTTAAATTCACTAAATTAACATATCGGATTTTCCCTGGTTAATAGTAATCTTTTGATGTTCCAACCTATCTGGTTTTAGGCTCCTCCCTTACCTCTTTGGAGCAGTTGCTCAGAGCAATCTGAGAGGCTACCTTCTGGGTTTAAGTACTCAGAAAATCTGCTGAATAAAATAATTCTCAACTGTTATGTTGTGCATTTTTTCAACTGATAATCTCAGTAGATGAAGAAAAAACTTTTGCTAAAACTCAACATACATTTATGATAAAAACTCTTCAGAAAGTAGGCACAGAGGGAATCTGCCTCAACATAATAAAGGCCATATATGACAAACCTACAGCTAACATGACACTCAAAGGTGAAAACTTGAAATCATTCCCCCTAAGGTCAGGAACAAGACAAGGGTACCCACTTTTGCCACTTTTATTCAGCATAGTATTGGGAATCCTAGCCACAGCAATCAGACAATAAAAAGAAATAAAGGAATCCAAATTAGAAAGGAAGAAGTAAAACTGTCACTGTTTGCAGATAACATGATACCATATATAGGAAATCTTAAAGACACCAGCAGAAAACTACTAGAGTTCATCAATGAACTGGGTAAAGTTGCAGACTACAAAATTAATATATAGAAATTGGCTGCATTTCTATACATTAACAATGAACTATCAGAAAGAGAAATTAAGGAAACAATTCCACTTACCATCACATCAGAAAGAATAAAATAACAAGGAATAAACCTACATAAACAAGCAAAAGAACTGTATTGAGAAGCCTAAAAGATGCTAACAGAAGAAACTGAGGACAACAGAAACAGATGGAAAGTATTCTTGAATTGGAAGAATCCATATTGTTAGTGACCATACTTCCCAAAGCCATCTATCAATTTAATGCAATCCCTATCAAATCACCAATAGCATTTTTCAAAGAACTAGAAGAAATAATTTTAAAATTTCTGTGGCCCTAAAGAACCAAAACAATTTTGAGGAAAAATAGTCAGAGGAATCACACCCTCATTTCGGACTATTCTACAAAGTTATAATAATCAAAACTGTATGGAACTGGCACAAAAACATACATAGTTCGATGGAACAGGATCAAAAGCTCAGAAATAATCGCATATACTTATAGTCAATTAATCTATGATAAAAGAGACAAGAATATACAACAGAGAAACAGTCTCTTCAATAAGTGGAGCTTGGAAAACTGGACAGCTACATGTACATGAATGAAATTAGAACATTCTCTAACACTGTATTCAAATATAAACTTGAACAGGATTAAAGATACAAGTAAACTGCAGCACTATTTACTTCACTGTCTCTTAGAGTAATGGAAATAAAACAAACAAATGGGACCTAAAAAAAAAGAACTTAAAAGCTTTTGCACAGCAAAGGAAACCATAAGCAAAATGAAAAAACAATCTATGGAATGGGAGAAAATGTTTGCAAATGATGACACCACCAACACATAAATGTCCAAAATGTACAAATAGCTCCTATAGGTCAGTATCAAAAGACAATCTTGACCCAATCAAAATATAGGCAGAAGATCTAAACAGACATTTCTCCAAGAAGACATAGAGATGGCCAAAACACACATGAAACAATGCTCAACATCACGAATTATTACAGAAACTCCAATCAAAATACAAGGCGGTATCACCTCACACTGGTCACAAAGGTCATCATCAAAAGATCCACAGACAATAAATGCAGGAGGGGATGAAGAGAAAAAGGATCCCTCCTATGGTGTTGGTAGGAATGTAAATGGAGAACAGTATGGAAGTTCCTTAAAAAATAGTTACCATATGTTTCATAAATCCCATTCCTGGGCATATATACAAAGACAACTACCTCAAAAAGATATAAACACCCCAATGTTCATAGCAGCAGCATTTACATAGCCAAGTCGTGGAAGCAACCTAAATGTTCATCATTTAGGTGAATGGATAAAGAAGATGTGGTGTGTATATATACATACACATATAATGGAATTTTATATATATACACACAATAGAATACTGCTCAGCAATAAAAGAATGAATAATGCCATTTGCAGCAACATGGATGGATCTAGATATTATAATAAATGAAGCCAGACAAAAACAAATATGTAAAATCTAAAAAAATATACAATGAACTTATTTACAAAACAGAAACCAGACTTATAGACATAGAAAACAAACTTATGGTTACCAAAGGGCAAGACGGGTGGGAGGGATAAATTTGGAATTTTAGACGCAAATTCTTATATATAAAATAGACAAACAATAAGGTCCTACTATACATATATATAGCACAGGAAACTATACTCAGGATCTTATAATAAACTATAATGAAAAAGAATCTGAAAAACAGATATAGATGCATAACTGAATCACTCTGCTGTATATCTGAAACTAATATAAAACTGTAAATCAATTATACTTCAATTAAAAAAAAAGAATACCAACTGAAAAAAATATTGTTCACTAAAATTAGTGGCTCAGTGGTAAAGAGTTTGCGTGCCCTTTCAAGAGACTTGGGTTCAATCCCTAGGTCAGGAAGATCCCCTGGAGAAGGGAATGGTAACCCACTCCAGTATTCTTGCCTGCAAAATCCCATGGACAGAGGAGCCTGGAGGGCTACAGTCCATGGAGTTGCAAAAGAGTCAGACATGACTTAGCAACTCAACAATAACAGCAAGACTGTTCATTAAAATTTGACTCTGCAAAGCAATCTTAATCAATCAAGTGTGAAGATATACAGTAGATAACAAATCAACCTATTGTGAAATCACGCCACATTCTCCATACCCAGATGATACTCCTGAAAAGCTTCAAGCATTAATGCTTATTGCCCTACATATTATTAGCACAAAAGCAAATCAATAATTAAGTAGATTGCTCCTTTAGACTGCAGAAAATATGTAACAAGATTTGAATATATACAATGGCATCAAGTTATTCTAAGATGATAGTACCCTGTGACGAAAAGATCAGTTATAATCTTTGCTATCAAAGAATTTAATATATGCTATACCCATTTATCAGTAGCCAAATTTTTTTCTTTTTTTAAAAAAATTGTTCAATCTGTCCTCCACCTTACTTGCTCTCTCCTGTTTTACTGAGATATAACTGACCACTGGTGGTTAAATTTCATATATTTTATGTTAGGATGTTATATATCCTTAGAAAATCTATTTACATGAACCAAGAGAAACTTCAGACTACTTTCTATGACAAATCACAAATTATTGGAAATCTGGACTAACGTAGTATCACACAAATGCTTCCTTTGTATAGGTCCTAACATCTTACATGATCTTTCAATATGCTCAACTCCACTGNGTTAGGATGTTATATATCCTTAGAAAATCTATTTACATGAACCAAGAGAAACTTCAGACTACTTTCTATGACAAATCACAAATTATTGGAAATCTGGACTAACGTAGTATCACACAAATGCTTCCTTTGTATAGGTCCTAACATCTTACATGATCTTTCAATATGCTCAACTCCACTGTTCTAGTCTGGCTAACTCTTAATCCTCTCAGATTCAGATCAATTCTATTTCTGGGAAGCTTTCTTGTGCTGCTAAACAAGAGTTAGCTTCCCTTGTCTGCTGATTTCGCAGCATGTACATAGTTCTTCCATAGTAATTATAATTCTATATTGTCATTATCTGGTATCCTCCAGCACATGATGACTCCAAACATGTGTTACTGATCTGTGTGATCCCACCCTGCTCCTCCAGGACCTAGGACAGTGCTTGCCATGAATTAGACAGTCAACAGTCATTGGTAAAATGCATGAATGCATTCTCATATGAATAAAAAAACAAAGGCAAAGGACAGAATTCAAGTTTTTGATAAAGGCTACTCCCCTGGTCACTACTTAAAGAGCTGGACATGCTATGAAATATGAAAGATTATTCTTTGTAAGATCTACCAAATGGTCTGCGCAGAAGTATCAAATTATTAGGCTAACAGATGGCAAATCACAACTTTTGCCTTTTCTTTCTTCCACAGGAGTCTGCTCAAACCAATTTTTTTTCTCTATATAGTCTCTAAACACTATCACCCACTGGCACAGAGAATCCTAGAAGCAGCTCAATTAGGTCAGTTATAGCTACAGAAAACTAAAGTAATCAAGCAGACCTTAAAATGTAAAGTAAAATGGAATACGAGTGTATTCATTCTTTCTCACTTAACATACACAAAAAGGGCATTATTTTCACAGAAAAGATAAAAATGTATTCTGTCTGAGGCTTACCTTTCCTGCTCCCATAAGTCTCAAGAACTTTTGCTTTCTTTCTTCATTACCTAAGTCTGCTGCCTCCCAATTGCTAGATCCAAGCTGGAAAAGAAAGAAACCAGTTAATCTTTTCTGTATAATAATAAATATTAAGAGAACTTAGAAAGAGTCTACTAGTAAATCCCAAGTTTCTTCCTCCCTCCCACTCCCATCAGTTTTCACTATAAACTAGATTAATTCTTGATTAGGAAGTTAACCATACATATTATATTTGATTTTAAAAACACTTCTTTTCTGTTACTATAAGGCAAACTCCTTTAGTTCTTTTGAAGCCAGAGATCTGGGTTTCAAAAGTTTACACCTCTAAGAATTGCCTAGAGGGCTGGTTAAAACACAGACTGCTGGGCTGTACCTCAGGAATTTCATATTTAGTACATCTGGGGTGGAGCTCAAGGATTTATTGCACTTCCAACAAATTCTTAAGAGATGCTGATGATGTTGACTACACTNGGCAAACTCCTTTAGTTCTTTTGAAGCCAGAGATCTGGGTTTCAAAAGTTTACACCTCTAAGAATTGCCTAGAGGGCTGGTTAAAACACAGACTGCTGGGCTGTACCTCAGGAATTTCATATTTAGTACATCTGGGGTGGAGCTCAAGGATTTATTGCACTTCCAACAAATTCTTAAGAGATGCTGATGATGTTGACTACACTGTGAGAGCTACTTAGAGCCTAGGGCCCAAGGGTACCTAATACTTTGAACCTAGAAGGCTGCCACAGCTGATAACTGAAGTTAAAAACTGGCTATAGTAATATTCTAAACAGTATAACTTCAGAGTCAACTGGACCCATTTTTAGTTTCTTTTTTGAACAGTTTCTGTTACTTCTAAGGACTAGTATGTTAGGACTTTTATTCTTTCTTTAAGGTCTTTCAAAGAACAAAGAGAATATTTACTATTTAAAAAAAAAAGAATACAGCAAAATTCAGCCTATCTTGCAATTATCAAATGAGTCAATTGAACCTTTTTATAAATCTAACAAATATTATGGAATCCTAGCAATATTTTCCCCTACAACTTGAAACAAATGTAAGAATGATTTCATTATAATTCATTAATCATTCCCAATTATGCTGCTGCTGCTGCTGCTAAGAAAACGACTAAAATAATAAGAAAAGTTATCCCATTGTGTTGTCCAAAGAACTGCATCATCTTTCAAGAAGACATCACCTCTCTGTTGTATGCTTTAGCTTTCTTTGGACAGAGCTGAAAATTTTTACGTTTCTACCCATAATGGCAACTGAGTAAAAAAAATCTAGACAGACAGGAGGTATTTCACAACTATTACATGAATCAGAAGATGAATCGGAGAAGGCAATGGCAACCTACTCCAGTACTCTTGCTCGGAAAATCCCATGGATGGAGGAGCCGGGTAGGCTGCAGTCCATGGGGTCGCTAAGAGTCGGACACAACTNTCTGGTCACATGGACCACAGCCTTGTCTAACTAAATGAAACTATGAGCCATGCCATGTAAAGCCACCCAAGACGAACGAGTCATGGTGGAGATTCTGACAAAACATGGTCCAGTGGAGGAAGGAATGGCAAACTACTTCAGTGTTCTTGCCTTGAGAACCCATGAACAGTATGAAAGGACAAAAAGATGGGACACTGAAAGATGAACTCCCCTGGTTGTTAAGTGCCCAATATGCTATTGGAGATCAGTGGAGAAATAACTCCAAAACGAATGAAGGGAGATGGAGCCAAAGCAAAAACAACATCCAGTTGTGGATGTGACTGGTGATGGAAGTAAAGTCCGATGCTGTAAAGAGCAATATTGCATAGGAACCTGGAATGCTGGGTCCATGAATCAAAGGCAAATTGAAAGTGGTCAAACAGGAGATGGCAAGAGTGACTATCGACATTTTAGGAATCAGTGAACTAAAATGAACTGGTATGAGCAAATTTAACTTAGATTACCATTATATCTAGTACTGTGGACAAGAATCCCTTAGAAGAAATGGAGTAACCATCATAGTCAACAAGACTCTGAAATGCAGTACTTGGATGCAATCTCAAAAACGAAAGAATGACCTCTGTTTGTTTCCAAAGCAAACCATTCAATATCACAGTAATCCAAGTCTATACCCCAACCAGTAATGCTGAAGAAACTGAAATTGAATGGTTCAATGAAGATCTACAAGACGTTCTATAACTAACACCCCCGAAAAATGTCCTTTTTTGGGGGGAATGGAATGCAAAAGTAGGAAGTCAAGAAGTACCTGGAATAACAGGCAAATTTGGCCTTGGAGTACAGAATGAAGCAGGGCAAAGGCTAAGAGAGTTTTGCCAAGAGAGCACACTGGTCATAGCAAACACCCTCTTCCAAAAACACAAGAGAAGACTCTATACATAGACATCATCAAATGGTCAATACTGAAATCAGATTGATTATATACTTTGCAGCCAAAGATGGAGAGGCTCTATACAGTCAGCAAAAATAAGACTGGGAGCTGACTGTGGCTCAGATAATGAACTCCTTATTGCCAAATTCAGACTGAAATTGAAGAAAGTAGGGAAAATCGCTAGACCATTCAGGTATGACCTAAATCAAATTCCTTATACTTATACAGTAGAAGTGAGACATAGATTCAAGGGATTAGATCTGACAGGATACCTGAAGAACTATGGACAGAGATTTGTGACATTGTACAGGAGGCAGGGATCAAGACCATCCCCAAGAAAAAGAAATGCAAAAGGGCAAAATGGTTTTCTGAGGAGGTCTTACAAATAGCTGAGAAAAGAAGAGAAACTAAAGGCAAAGGATAAAAGGAATGATATACCCATTTCAGCGCAGAGTTCCGAAAAATAGCAAGGAGAGATAAGAAAACCTTCCTTGGTGATCAATGCAAAGAAATAGAGGAAAACAATAGAACGGGAAAGATTAGAGATCTCTTCCAGAAAATTAGAGATACCAAGGGAAAATTTCATGCAACAATGGGCTCGATAAAGGACAGAAATGGTATGGTCCTAACAGAAGCAGAAGATATTTAGAAAAGGTGCCAAGAGTACACAGAAGGACTATACAAAAAAATCTTCATGACCCAGATAATCACTCATCTAGAGCCAGATATCCTGGAATGCAAAGTCAAGTGGGCCTTAGGAAGCATCATTGCAAACAATGGAGGTGATGGAATTCTATTTGAGCTATTTCAAATGCTAAGAGATAATGCTGTGAAAGTGCTGCACTCAATATGCCAGCAAATTTGGAAAACTCAGCACTCCCCACTGGACTAGAAAAGGTCAATTTTCATTCTAATCCTAAAGAAAGGCAATGCCAAAGAATGCTCAAACTACTGCACAATTGCACTCATCTCAATGCAAGTAAAGTAATGCTCAAAATTCTCTAAGCGAGGCTTCAACAGTACGTGAACTGTAAGCTTCCAGATGTTCAAGCTGGACTTGGAAAAGGCTGAGGAACCAGAGATCAAATTGCCAACATCTGTTGGATCATCAAAAAAGCAAGAGAGTTCCAGAAAAACATCTACTTCTGCTTCATTGACTATGCCAAAGCCTTTGACTGTGTGGATCACAACAAACTGTGGACAATTCTAAAAGAGATAGGAATACCAGACCACTTGACCTGCCTCTTGAGAAATCTGTATGCAGATCAGGAAGCAACAGTTAGAACTGGACATGGAACAACAGACTGATTCCAAATAAGGAAAAGAGTACATCAGGGCTATATATTGTTACCTTACTTATTTAAGTTAAATGCAGAGTACATCATGAGAAACACTAGACAAGATGAGGTACAAGCTGGAATCAAGACTGCCAGGAGAAATATCAATAACCTCAGATATGCAGATGATACCTCCCTTAAGGTAGAAAGTGAAGAAGAGCTAAAGAGCCTCTTGATGAAAGTGAAAGAGCAGAGTGAAAATGTTGGCTTAAAGCTCAACATTCAGCAAACTAAGATCATGGTGTCTGTTCCCATCACTTCTCAGCAAATAGATGGGGAAACAGTGGAAACAGTGGCAGACTTTATATTCTTGGGCTTTAAAATCACTGCAGATGGTGACTGCAGCCATGAAATTAAAT
The DNA here is from genome assembly GCA_006410615.1 of Neotragus moschatus. Lineage (NCBI taxonomy): Eukaryota > Metazoa > Chordata > Mammalia > Artiodactyla > Bovidae > Neotragus > Neotragus moschatus. The sequence continues at coordinate 501,466 of SJYA01002117.1, read as the reverse complement.
GACGCTTGCTCCTTGGAAGAAAAGTTAAGACCAATCTAGACAGCATTTAAAAAAGCAGAGAGATTACTTTGCCAACAAATGTCTGTCTAGTCAAAGCTATGGTTGTTTGAATAGTCGTGCATGAATGTGAGAGTTCAACTATAAAGAAAGCTAAGCACTGAAGAATTGATGCTTTTGAACTGTGGTGTTGAGGACTCTTGAGAATCCCTTGGACTTCAAGGAGATCCAGTCCATCCTAAAGGAAATCAGTCCTGAATATTGATTGGAAGGACTGATGGTTAAGCTGAAAGTCTAATACTTTGGCCACATGATGTGAAGAACAGACACATTGGAAAAGACCCTAATGCTAGGAAAGATTGAAGGCAGGAGGAGAAGGGGGTGACAGAGGATAAAATGGTTGGATGGCATCACCGACTCAATGGACATGAGTTTGAGTAAACTCTGAGAGTTGGTGATGGACAGGGAGGCCTGGCATGCTGCAGTCCATCGGGTCGCAGAATCGTACACGAATTAAGTATTGAACTGTATTGAACTGAAAAATAGCAGAGCTGATGGTTTGCTCTGGCTCTAGTGCTTAGGTTCTTAACTACATGTTAGCTGCTTTGTGTTTAGTTAAGTCACACATTTACTGAATGAATACTTGCAAACAATCAATTTCCTGCAAATTTGAGATACTTAGTTCTAAGAAAGAATTGTCCTCTTTCAAGGCAATTTAAAAAATCAAGTATTCCTTCAATGTTCTTGTGTCTAGCAGTTAATTCATTCATTGCTGTGTCCAGTAATAAAATATTTTTATGTTTATGATATTTTATGTTTTATATAAGATAGGACTACTGTGAATTATACTTTTACAATAGCAAGTATTGTTGAATATCTAAGTAGTATTGTGGCCTTGGAGTTGTCATTGAAATTTTTTGGGTTTCAGTTTCTTCATCAAACTGTTCTTCTGTGATTTGGACTTAGTTGTTCCATTGTAATAGTCAGATGATGACAATCATTTTTCAGTTGAGAAGGGAAATTTAATTCAACAGATGGAGTATTCTCAGTTTTAAGATTTTTCTCCCGTAAAATTTTCTCAATGTTAGAAAAGTTACAGGTGAAACAACAGTTGATCTTGCTTTGTTTGACAGCTTGTTTCTCTGTGGATATTTGTGTGTGTGTGTGTGTGTGTGTGTGTATTTTGGAGAGGGCTGTGTCGGTTCTTAATTGTGGCATGTGGATTTTTCTCTAGTTGTGGCACAAGGACTCCAAAGTGCATGGGCTCAGTAATTGTAGCATGGGGGCTTAGTTGTCCCACAACATGTGGGATCTTAGTTTCCTGCCCAGGGATTGAACCTGCATCTCCTACATTGGAAGGTGTATTCTTAACCACTGGACCACCAGGAAAGTCCCTGGACATTGTTTTTGTGATTATGATTTTATATGAATTAGTAATTTCTTTGTATTTTTTTTCTATTTTTTTATATCAGTATTTCCTGGTGTTTTATAATTTACTAATGTTTTATCTCTTAGACTGATCTGAAGTTTCTGAAGTGTGTATTACCACAAAAACTTTGTGTTATGTACCTTGGTTATATACACATTAAATTCAGAAAACTTTACTAAGCATTTCTAGAGAATGCATAAGAAAGAATTAAAGGAATTTAAATTTTACTTGTAATAGTTTTCATTCGGTTTTTGTTGTTGTTGTTGTTGTTCAGTCACTCAGTTGTGTCCAACTCTTCATGACCCCATGGACTGTATCACTCCAGGCTTCCCTGTCCTTCACCATCTCCCAGAGTTTGCTCAAACTCATGTCCATTGAGTTGGTGATGCCATCCAACCATCTCATCCTCTGTCATCCCCTTCTCTTCCTGCCTTCAATCTTTCACAGTATCAGGGTCTTTTCTAATGAATTGGCTTTTTGTATCAAGTGTCCTAAGTATTGGAGCTGTGACAACCTAGGGAGATAAGATGAAGTGGGAGGTAGGAGGGAGGTTCAAGAGGGAGGGGACATATATGTGTCTATGGCTGATTCATGCTGATATATGTCAGAAATCAACACAATATTATAAAGCAATTATCCTTCAATTAAAAATAAATTAAAAAAAAGACAGACCTCTGAATCAGAACCTCTGGAAAGGAGACCTAAGAATCTCCCATTTAACATATGCCCTAGATACTTAAGCAATCTAAAAGACTGAAAACAATTTTTTTTAAGATTAATAAGAAACTGTACAGTTGCTAAGTTGTGTCCAACTCTTTGCAACTCCATGAACTGCAGCATGTCAGCCTTCCCTGTCCTTCACTATCTCCCTGAGTTTGCTCCAACTCATGTCCATTGAGTTGGTGATGCCATCCAACCATCTCATCCTCTGTCACCCCCTTCTCTTCTTGCCTTCAATCTTTCCCAGCATCAGGGTACTTTCCAATAAGTCAGTTCTTCTCATCAGGTGGCTAAAGTATTGGAGCTTCAGCTTTAGCATCAGTCTTTCCAATGAATATTCAGGACTGATTTCCTTTAGGATTGACTGGTTTGGTCTCCCTGCAGTTCAAGGGACTCTGAAGAGTCTTCCAATACCACGGTTCAAAAGCATCAATTCTTTGGCACTCAGCCTTCTTTTCAGTCCAACTCTCACATCTATACATGACTACTGGAAAAACTACAGCATTGACTAGATGGATCTTTGTTGGCAAAGTAATGTCTCTGCTTTTTAACACACTCTCTAGGTTGGTCATAGCTTTTCTTCCAAATTGCAAGCATCTTTTAATTTCATGGCTGCAGTCAGCATATGCAGTGATTTTGGAGCCCAAGAAAAAGTCTATCACTGTTTCCATTGTTTCCCCATCTATTTGCCATGAAGTGATTCCATTTACCAATTAGTAAAATATATCAAGGAAATTGGTCAAAACCTTGGAAAAAAATCACTGGATTTCTGTTCAAGGGAATACTGAGTATTTAGGGGCATTCTATGGAGAAGGCGATGGCACCCCGCTCCAGTACTCTTGCCTGGAAAATCCCATGGACTGAGGAACGTGGTGGGTTGCAGTCCATGGGTTTGCTAAGAGTCGAACATGACTGAGCGACTTCGCTTTCACTTTTCACTTTCATTCATTGGAGAAGGAAATGGCAACCCACTCCAGTGTTCTTGCCTGGAGAATCCCAAGGATGGGGGAACCTGGTGGGCTGCCGTCCATGGGGTCGCACAGAGCTGGACACGACTGAAGCGACTTAGCAGCAGCAGCAGCAGCAGGGGCATTCTAAAGGAGATCAGTCCTGGATGTTCTTTGGAAGGACTGATGCTAAAGCTGAAACTCCAATACTTTGGCCACCTGATATGAAGAGTTAACTCATTGGAAAAGACTCTGATGCTGGGAGGGATTAGGGGCAGGAGGAGAAAGGGACGACAGAGAATGAGATGGCTGGATGGCATCACTGACTTGGTGGACATGTGTTTGAATGAATTCCGGGAGTTGGTGATGGACAGGGAGGCCTGCTGCTGCTGCTGTCACTGCAGTCATGTCCGACTCTGTGAGACCTGGCATGCTGCAATTCATGGGGTTGGACATGACTGAGCGACTGAGCTGAACTGAACTGAAGGGGCACTAGAAGGTTCATCTGATTTGAACTGAGTGTGTATTTTTTGTCATCTTTTATTGACAAGGCTATTTTACAGCTCTTTAGAGATAAAAGTTAAAGTTTAGAAAATAGAAAACAAAAAGATTCCATAAAGAAAAAAAAAAAAGAAAATAGAAAACAATGTTTTCTGCCCATAACAATGTATATGATTCCTCTTCTCAGAAATGCAGAACAATTTTTTCCAGTAGAGAATATAAACTTCTGTAAGTTAAATTCTATTATGAATAGATTTTTCACTTCTTGCTGGATTCCTCATTAATTAATACATTAAATAAAATCCCTGACACTCAACATTTTGACTCATGGTTATTATTGTTTATATGAGTCATGATTTTACCATTTTGGAAATTATACACTAAGATTTTTAAAAACATAAAATGTACATATAAATAGATAAATACAAGCATATATATGGGCTCCCGGTGGCTCAGTAGTAAAGAATCCACCTGTCAATGCAAGAGATGTAAGTTTGATCTCTGGGTCTGGAAGAACCCCTGGAGAAGGAAATGGCAACCCACTCCAATATTCTTGCCTGGGAAATCTCATGGACAGAGGATCCTGGCGGGCTACAGTCTACGGGGTTGTGAAGAGTTGGACACGACTGAGCATGCACACACACTCACAAGCACATATGTATATGAAATTTAAAGAAATACATATGATTTAAAGAAAAGCATATGATGTGCTGAAAAGTAACAAAACACTAATTATTTAAACTAAGTAACATTTTTGCTTATTATAATGTATGTACAATTAAGATAAAATACATTCATAAGCAAGAAGAAAATTAAAAAATAAAAATTTTTATGATCTTGCCATCTAGAAATAATATGACCTTGGAATAAGGTGTTTCAGACTTACATTTTGTGTTTATTTAATTTCTTTCTAACATAAGATAACAGTGTATCCCATATTGATTTAAAAGATTTAGATCTTTGTTTTTTTAAACTTAAGAGTATATCAATGAGCACTTTTTTGACATTTAGTTTTTAAAGATTGTATTTCAGCATTTCTTAAGGAGAGGGAACTAACAAAGCTTCCTGCTGGCTAATTTAGTTCTAGTAACTTTGCAAGTGCCATGTCATTATTTTAAAAATGAAAGAATGTTAAGAAGGCACACAAAATCACCAAATGCAAAAGAAATTAAAGCAAAAGTATTTTAATACTCTGTATTCCAGAGATGGTCACCCTGTGTGGGATCTTAGAGGTCTGTCTATACACATTACCATGATGAATGAAATCTTTTTTTCAATTGTTTTTGTTTAAAAAAGAAGCTGGCGTGGAGGTTATTGGGGGATTAAGGGTGGGGAAGAACCTAAGACTACAAAGGAAATGAAGCCTGGAGAATCAGTATAGGATAGTGGTCCTGTCCTAGCTGTTAACATTTAAAAAGCCCTTTCAAGGACCATAGAAATAAAGGCTACAAATGTCTGGAGCTTGAAATGGCTTTTATACTTTTGAACCTGTTATGAAAGCTTTTCTTAGAACTCTCCTTCTTTCCCCTCCTGCAAAACAAAATAGTTAAGCAAAAAAAGAGAGAGAGAGAGAGAGATTAAACAGGAAAAGACCAGACATAAAGGATGTTACCATAGCTTATTTTAAATTTCTGAGCCAGAAGAACAGCTTCTTCTTAAAAAAAAGAAAAGAAAAGAAAAGAAAGAAACAAAGAGGAAGAACTGCCATATTTCAAAGTCTGAAGGAAACAAAGAGAATAAGTGGTTATATCCTTGAATCTTGTGAATTGCTGGTAGCTTCAGTGTAGCTGCATTTCCAGCAAGAGTCGACACTTTTTGATTTCGTTGCTACTAAACTGGTTTATGAACAAGTTATGAAAGGAAAGAGAAAGAGGCAATGTGCATTGAGACTATTCTGTTTTTAATGCAGTATTTGATTGAACACCAATGTTCTCTATGTTTTCATAAAGAGTACGTTTCTTAAAAAAAAAATAGTCAAAGGACATGGATTGCTAATTCTTATAAAGTTCCTCACCAGAGACCAAATATGACTTTCCTTTCTTGTTTTATGATTTCCTTGTTATTTTGTTATAATAGAAATGGAAGAATGAATGACCGACATGTAATTTTTGTTCTTTAGTACCAGCAAGATTATAAAGGGATTTTAGTCCTGTCATTGCTATTAATCATGTCTTTGTCACCTAACCTCTCTTAGAGCCAAACTAGTTTATTGTTTCTTACATCTGCAAAGCTCTATAATTCTGTGAATTTAAAAAATGTGACAGTAATGCTAAAGGATAAAATCCTCTTTAAAAAGCAGGTGTGAATTAAAAAAAAAGATTCCTAAGTTTCAAATGATGAAACTAGTAATATAAAAACAAAATTTTAGTGTGACCACAGAATTTAATTTTTTGAATAAAGGTTTTTAATTGAAATACACCAGATATATGATGGCACCCCACTCCAGTACTCTTGCCTGGAAAATCCCGTGGACAGAGGAGCCTTTAGGCTGCGGTCCATGGGGTCGCGAAGAGTCGGACACGACTGAGCGACTTCTTTCACTTTTCACTTTCATGCATTGGAGAAGGAAATGGCAACCCACTCCAGTGTTCTTGCCTGGAGAATCCCAGGGACGGGGGAGCCTGGTGGGGTGCCATCTATGGGATCACACAGAGTCGGACACGACTGAAATGACTTAGCAGCAGCAGCAACTGATATACAAAAAAGTGCACCAATTGTAAGTATTACAGTTCAGTTGTCACAAAATGAACATATCTATGTGACCTCTGCTCAGGTAAAACATTTTAAGTACCTCTTTAATCTTCCTTCTGTTTCAGTTACTACCTTCTCTTCCTTTCCAAACATAGCTATCTTGACTTTAAAAAAATTTTCCTTGTTTTTGAGTTTTGTTTAAATAGAGCCATACAGCATATATGATTTTATATCTAGCTTCTTTTATATAATGTTGTATTTGAAAGTAGATAGTAAAATTTAAGGTGTTATCATGATCATGATCATTATCACCATAAGGAGAATTTATTTTTTTGTAAGAGGAGGAGAGATGAACAGTTTAGGTACAGTAGAACTCTACTTATTACTGGGGCCAGTGCTTTATCATAAAAATATAAAGCGAGTCACAGATGTGAGTCTTGTGCTTAGTTGCTCAGTTGTGTCCAACTCTTTGCGACCCCATGGACTGTAGCCCACCAGGCTCCTCCATCTATGGGATTCTCCAGGTGAAGAATAAAGGAGTGGGTTGCCATGCCCTAGGGGATCTTCCCAACCTAGGGATCAAACCCGGGTTTCCCATATTACAGGCAGATTCTTTACCTTCTGAGACACCAGGAAAGCCCAAGAGTGATTCATGTATGCAATTTAAAATTTTTACTAATCACACTAAAAAAAGTTAAAAGAAACAGGTGAAATTAATGTTAATAATGTATGTTATGAAAACCAATATATCCAAACATCTATTGTTTCAGCATGAACTCAATATAAAAACTATTGAAATATTAGACACTAATTACTTATACAAAGTCTTCAAAAATCCAGTGTGAACTTTTGTATCACAACGCATTTCAATTAAGGGTAGTCACATTTCCAGTAGCCCAATAAGCCACAGGTTGCTACTGGCTACTGTGTTGAAAACTACAGATTTGAGGCTTTTCTTGATAAAATGGGAGCATGATCAGTGCTGTAAATTTGCCATGATTTACTCATGCTTTTAGCAATATTATACTGCAATGTATACTAATAGTGGGTTGGTAGTCTATGTTGGTGGCTCAGATGGTAAAGAGTCTGCCTGTAATGCAGGAGACCCAGGTTTTTATCCCAGGATGTGAAAGATTCCCTGGAGAAGGGAATGGCAAACTACTTCAGTATTCTTGCCTGGGAAGTTCCATGGACAGAGGAACGTGGTGGGCGTCCATGGGCTCAGAAAGAGCCAGACACGACTGAGTCACACACACACACACATACACACACACACACACTGTAATGTATACTGATAGTGGGTTGTTAATTTATGTTTGAGATGTAGGATTTTGAGTATTTTATGTGAATAAGAACTCTGAACTCTACCACTGAAACTTATATTTTGAAACGTTTCCAACATTTTGCCAGAGTTTAAATTGGAAGCTTTAAAATCAGAACCTTAAACCTATAGGAGTCCAGTATATTCTGAAGTAATTTGCATACTAATGAGGAGCAGCAAGAGAGATATTTGGTGGCCTAAAAAGACCTAATGGTAATTAAGAGACACAATGTTCCGAGCAACTGGTAGGTAAATAACAAAGGTATATATAATAACTGAAATTTTTATAAGGGAAAACAGTAAATATGACTGACTATATAAAAATAACTTTGCTATTAACTGAATGTTTATGTCCTTCCAAATTCATATGCTGAAACCTTAATCTTCAAAGTGATGGTATGTGGAGGTAGGGCCTTTGGGAGATGAATAGGTCATGTGGGCAGAGCCCTCATGAAAGAGATTAGTGCCCTTTTAAAAGAGACCACAAGAGCTCCCTTGATCCTTCCACCAGGGAGGACACAGCAAAAAGATAGCCATCTATGAGTAAGTGGATGAGGAAGTGGGTTCTTACCAGACACCAACCTGCCAGGGCCTTTATCTTGGACTTCTCAGGCTCCGAAACTGGTAACTGTAAATGTTTGTTGTTTAAGCTATCCAGTCTATGTTATTTTTGTTATAGCAGTCCAAATGGACCAAGATAAACTTTTGGAAGTTTAGCATAGTAACTTTAGGGAAGTTGGAAATCAAACAAAAGTTCCATAGAAGCAGATTTTTTTCCCCTGGAGAACAATGCTATAAATAATGTCTTGTTCACCAGGATGATCTTCCCTGATGGCTTAGATGGCAATCAAATCTGAGACCTGAGTTCAATCCCTGGGTTGGGAAGATCCCCTGGGGAAAGGAATGGCTACCCACTCCACTATTCTGGCCTGGAGAATTTCACGAACAGAGGAGCCTGGCAGGCTACAGTCCATGGTGTCACAAAGAGTCAGACACAACTGAGCAACTTGCATGGTCTTTTTTCACTAGGGTAAGCCTACATAAATCTATTTGAACTATAATATAGTTGAAATATTTATCATTTGCTGTAACAAATACTATTGTAACGTTAAAAGTAAAAGAAAATAATTTATATTTTATAGTTTTTCATGCTTTTGAAAAATTATGTAGAATTCTTTAGATGAGAAAGGTGGTAGATGATGATATAGCTGTATTTAAGGACTAAATGGTTAATGATAGAAATTAATTTTTGTAGCTTTTTATCATGGAAATTTAAATGTATATACACAGGCAGACAAAATAGTTAGTATTGATACTGTACTCTGTTTAATAGGAGTATAAAAGTTTTTGGCAGAGAAAAGTTCAATCAGTTTTCTCCATCAGTCACCAGGTGACAGTCCATCTTGAGGTGGTTTAATAGCTATTTGATTTGGGTTCGGAAGAAGTGGAAGGAACTGAAGATAGTATGCAGTTATGATAATGCAGATTGCATTGATTCATAAACTTAATAGATAGAAATATGGCTAAATGCTTAACAGACAAGAAATTAGATTCTAAGAGGAAGATGATATAGGATTCCTGGATTCAAGCATTTCTTGTTTGATCTGTGGTTATTATTAACTGTTTTTGCTTAGTTTCTTTTTTAGTTTCAAAATTACATGATCTTTCTATTTTACATTGCGTGAATTTTAGAGAGTTACTGGTTGTTGGGAAAACTTAAGAGTAAATTTTTAGGGACAAAGTATGGTTCCCTAAGAAAGTTTATTATAAATGTATTAGCTATATGAAATAAAACTTTTTGTTTATATCGTAAAGTGAATTATGTAGTATAAAATAGAGAATCATTTGTCTATATTTTCACATTTTTCTTTAAAAACAAAAGCAAATATGTAAAAAATGTTGACAAAGCTTTGTATATCACTTTTATATATAAAAATATGTATATATTCATATATATACATCTATATTTATATTCCTTTCTTGTATAATCTGAGGTTGTAAATGGTTGCAAAAATTTTTGCCAGTATTTTTGACCATATTGTGGAAAACTTCTTAGGCATATTTTTGGATGGAGCTATTAGCACAAAGCAATGTGGTCTAAAAGACAAAGCCTGAATCAGAAGTAAGAAAGCCTGGAATCATTGTGGTTCTGACATTTATTATGGTGTGATCTTGGGTAAATAACTTATCTGTCTGGATCTCAGTTTTTATATGAGTAAAAAGAGAAATTTGAACTAGATAATTTCTAAGATCCTTTAAGGTGGCAGCATGATATAATGAAAATAATACTGGTTTTAGAATCAGATGCATCTGGTTTTCATTCATTCAGCAAGTATTTATTGAGAGAAGTATTGTGCCAAGGACTGGAAATACTAATAAGCGATATAAACAAATTAACTGATTAGTCTCTGTCTTATGGAGCTTATGTTCTATTTTGGTAGACAACAAAAAGAAAATACATAAAACAATTTTAAAATTTAGTAAGTGCCATATGGAACTTCCCTGGTAGTTGAGAGTCCACCTGCCAATGCAGGGGACATGGGTTCGATCCCTGGCCTGGGAAGATTCCACATGCTTGGGGGCAACTAAGCCCATGTGTTACAACTATTAAAACCTCGCTCTAGAGCCTGTGCCCTACAACAAGAGAAGTCAGCACAATGAGAAACCCACCCACCTCAACTCGAGAAACCCTATGCATAGCAATGAAGACCTAGCACAGCCAAAAATAAATAAATAAACAATTAAAAAATAAGTGCCATAAGGAAACAAACAAGTGATTCCTGACAGTGTGGTTTAGGACTGTTTCTCTGAGGTTGTAACTCAGGATGAGAAGGAGCTAGCTAGATAATTAATAGGGAAGTGCTTTAGGTAGAAGGAACAGCATCTAGAAAGGCCTTGAAGATGGAAAGGAGTTCTGGGAGCTGAAAGAAGAGCATTGTGCATTAGAGTGTAGTGAAAAGATGGGAGAATGGCAAAGATGAGGTTGGAAAGATAAGCAGGGTTTTGTAGATCATCCTATGAAATTAAAAGACGCTTACTCCTTGGAAGAAAAGTTATGGCCAACCTAGGTAGCATATTCAAAAGCAGAGACATTACTTTGCCAACTAAGGTCCGTCTAGTCAAGGCTATGGTTTTTCCAGTAGTCATGTATGGATGTGAGAGTTGGACTGTGAAGAAGGCTGAGCACCAAAGAATTGATGCTTTTGAAGTGTGGTGTTGGAGAAGACTCTTGAGAGTCCCTTGGACTGCAAGGGGATCCAACCAGTCCATTCTAAAGGAGATCAGCCCTGGTAGTTCTTTGGAAGGATTGATGCTAAAGCTGAAACTCCAGTACTTTGGCCACCTCATGCGAAGAGTTGACTCATTGGGAAAGACTCTGATGCTGGGAGGGATTGGGGGCAGGAGGAGAAGGGGACGACAGAGGAAGAGATGGCTGGATGGCATCACTGACTAGATGGGCATGAGTCTGAGTGAACTCCAAGAGTTGGTGATGGACAGGGAGGCCTGGCATGCTGCGATTCACGAGGTTGCAAAGAGTAGGACACAACTGAGTGACTGAACTGAACTGATGGAGTTTGGATTTTATCTTAAGTACAATATTAGGCCTTTGTAGAGCTTTTAGCAGAAGAGTGTTTGATTTGATGTTTTAGGAAGGTAATTCTGATTGCAATATAAATAATGGATTAAAGGAGGTTTAGCAGTAGAAGTGAAGCTTTTGCACAGTCCAGTTGAGGAATAATGAGGACCTGAGTTACGGTGGTATGGTGGAGATGGAGAGATGTGGAACAATTTAAGATATACTTTAGAATTAGAAACAGCAACTTTCTGATGAATTGGATATCATGTATGATAGAAAGAAAGGAATAAAAGATGATTCTTAGGTTTCTGACTTGAGCAACCAATAGACAGAATTTCTCTTTACTCAGATAAGGGAAGATGAACAGATTTGGGCGGGTAGGTATCATGATTTCTTTTTCCTTTTCTTCATTGGACACACATTGATTACTTCAATCTTTTTGACCTTTTTAGGTGATGATATCAAGAAATGGAGTAGGTAATTAAGTATTCAAGTCTGAAATTTTTATCAGTCAGGGCTAGAGATACATATGTGAAAGTCATCAGCGTAAGGATAGTATTTAAATCCATGAGAATAGATGAACTATTCCAAGAAAAGAGACAAACCTCAGAGGACTTTGGCCTGAGTCTGAGGAACACTAGAACTTACAAGTCAGGTTAGAAGAGGTAGATTCAGCAGTGGAAGCTAAGAGACAATGGCTAGTGAGGATGAAATAAATCAAGAGAGTGTGATATTCATAGAAGAGGTCAGTGTTTCAAGAGGAAGGAGGTATTGAGTGTGTTGAATGCTGATGAGAAATGCAAATTGAAATGAGCACAGAGAAATAACTGTTGTATTTGGCAACATTTGATTTGAATTCTGCCTCTGCTACTTTCTAGCTGTGTGACCTTGATTGCTTCATTTCACATTGTTGTCATTTAGTTGCTAAGTCATGTCTGACTCTGTGATCCCATAGACTGTAACTGAGAAGGCAATGGCACCCCACTCCAGTACTCTTGCCTGGCAAATCCCATGGATGGAGGAGCCTGGTGGGCTGCGGTCCATGGGGTCGCTAGGAGTCGGACATGACTGGGTGACTTCACTTTCACTTTTCACTTTCATGCATTGGAGAAGGAAATGGCAACCCACTCCAGTGTTCTTGCCTGGAGAATCCCAGGGATGGGGGAGCCTGGTGGGCTGCCATCTAAGGGGTCGCACAGAGTTGGACACGACTGAAGCAACTTAGCAGCAGCAGCAGCAGCAGACTGTAACTGGCTAGGCTCCTCTGTCCATGGGATTTTCTAGGCAAGAATACTGGAGTAGGTTGGCATTTTCTTCTCCAGGAGATCTTCTGGACCCAAAGATCAAACCCATATCTCTTGCATTGTCAGGCAGATTCTTTGCCACTGAGCCATTTCACATTATCGAAGCTCAATTTTCTCATCTTCAGAAAAGGAAATAACAATATTTCTCTCTCATGATTATATGATGAACTAACATGTCTTTATCTGAAACTGTGCCTGAAAAATTTGGGATGCTCAGTTAATACTAATTTCTTTTTTTCTCTAGATGTATAATGCCTTGTTAAATTTTAAATAGAGTACACATATCATTGCTTAAGGATTTTAATTTGTTTCTGAAAATTCTGCTCTTTAGTTAAAAGCCACAAAATTTAAAAAATTTTCCATTAATTTTAATTGTAAATTATGATATATTTCATCCCAACCCAAGATACCCAGACTCCTCACAGATAAAAAAATATATTATTTAAGGAACAATGAAATTAAGTTTATATAAATGATAAACATTTAAAAGCAAATAAATGTAGATTATACATAAACTATAAAATTATAAAGTTATATTGTATTTGCTGAAGGAGGAAAAGAAGAATGGGTAATGGATGGTGGCTTTTGGAAGAGGTGGTATTCATTCTTTGGAAGGTATGTTCTTTCTGCACCATTTTTCCATAAATGTTTTAGACTTTTAGGGGTCATAATTATCTTGTCTTCACACGAATTTGATATGAACTTATGGCACACTTCTAGAGTTTTGCAAGTTACTACCTCTTCATTCTTTATTGGCAAGGCTGAACATTTTGGGTCATGGTACACAATGAAGAATTTTCCAGATGATATTCTCTGACTAGAAATTGTTAAGTTCAGTAAACCAGTGAGTATTTTTGCCTAAAAGTGTAATATAAAAATATCACACCTTATGGTATATTTATGTAATGTGTTTTTGGGTAAAAATGTTATTCTAGGGAAAAGAAGATGTCATCTGAAAAGTGACACTTTTTAAGAGCTGTTTAAAACTAATAACTTGCTATCTGATTTAAGTACTGATTTATTGCTGCATGCATGACTATGTTGACTGTGAGGATAACTAAAAAATTTATAATATAATGAATAGCTTTTAACAGACAGAATTTTTAGATAATTCTTAATTTTAAAGGAAAAATCATGAAAAAGCAAAGCCATTTTTTAATGTCATCTCTCTCTAATAATGTGAAATGCTCCCTCAATTGAATAAAATTTGAAACTCTAGTTTATATTAAGTGGAAATGAGAAAAACTCATTACAAAATAACATGTTTTAAAAATTTTTTCTTTTATTTGAGATCTAAACCCCTAACCAGCAAACGACATTGTGGAGAATCATAAAGCCATTCTGGGTAGGTTTGCATGTACTAGAGAACCACTGTCCAGGCAGGTTGAATTTCCACTGCATACTGAACTTATACATCTAAGGCAATGTATTTCTTGGCAAAAATCTGAATTTCCTGCCTGAAGTCTTGGCATAGACAAGCACAAGATCAATGAGCTCCAAGATAGGGCTCTGTGCCTTAAATATCCATGTGTAACTTCTATTGGCATGATGCTTTCAGAGGAAATACATTTGGTAAATTATTCATTTCCTCCTCCAAACTATAAATTTGATATGTGGTGGCTTTAATAATCTTTTGTGCAACTGTTATTACTGGTTTTTGTTGTTTAGACCTTGATCCCAGAGCAGTAGCATGTGCAAATTGAAAATTAACCCAAAAGACTTCCTTATGTGAATATTACAAATTGAAACTTAAATCTACTTCTCTCTGATCATTTTCTTTTCCTTTTTTTTTTTTGTATGATAATAGATTTAGTGTCCAGGTTAGTAGCCCATCCAATGTTGGGGTTTATAGGCATCCCTAAACCTGAAAAACTGGTTGAAATAAACTCAGGGGCATTTTTTTTTTTTTCTTTGCTGTAAGTAATTCTGTGTGGTTTATTTCAATTTATTTACTTTTTTCTCCAGAATTACTGTAAAGATTTTCTGTTTCACTCATTATAGCACAGTGTTTTTCACATTTGAATAGACTGCATCAACATGAATTCTTTATAAGGACCTTAAAAACAAACTTTGCCAAGTCCCAGAATACAGAAGTGAATTCACATCCCAATACTCAGCTGCCTCATGAATAAAGGAGAGCCTGTGCCTGACACTTTGAAGCTGTAGCTGTTAAACCATACAGAATATTTACCTCAATAAATCATTATAAGAAACTAAGGTACAATTATACCCACAGAGAAAAAGAATTCAAAACACTGATTTATGTGTTTCAGTGCCTATTCCCTTTTCCCACTATGTTTTGAATTTTATGCGTGTTTGTCATCTTTGGCTGCTCCTATGTATCTTTAAACTAATGGGTTCTGATTTTTTTTTTAACATTCCTCATTAAGTTTGTTATTTTTCTTACACACACAGGCATGATTTGCATAGTGTACAACATTTTGCATTTAAAATTAACTATATCTCATTTCTTAGGGCAGAAGAAAAAATGGGAAAAGTGACTTATTTTAAATAAAACACTGACTTGTGCAATTTGTGACCATTTAAATTGAAATTCCAAATTAAGGATTTTGTTTAGCATTTATTTTGAGGTACTAAGAGTAAGGAACTGGAATATAAACAGGAAGTAGATATATCACTACCTTTAAGAAGCATCTTCTATTGAACTATTTTGTTTATTTAAAGTGGTAGCAGTATTATGGAAAGATACATTTGTTCACCAATGTGTATTTTTTTTTTGTCTTTATGAAAGTAAAAAATCTCAAAGCAAAATAAATCAGTAATGTGAAGAAAGGATAGTGAGACTGACAGAGCCGATGCACAGATAGGAGGATTTTTGCCTAGAATAATTAATTATGGTCATCCATATGTAGTAGGAAAAAAGCGGTTTTGTAATGGTATGTTATCAGTTGAAAGAATAGAAAAGGTATTTTAAAACAGTTAATTTATCAAAAGAGTAAAACATTGTTTCATTGGTTTAACTTTTAACAGTTTAATCTTTATAATTTTAGAAAATTTAAGTGCATACTATCTCTGAGCCCTGTCTATAGAAATCAGGGTCTGAATTTAGTTGATTCAAGTTATGTGATCAGTTTGAATCACAGAGTTGTACTTTTAAACAAAGTAATGTTATCTTATATGTTACCCCCTTTTTCAATCCATGTGAAATTGAGGATGTTATTTGGATTAGAGCCAGAGTTCTCTTATTTTACCTTTTCAAATAGGAAGAATATAAGGATACATATAGAGTGTAGGTTTGGGACTTCCCTGGTGGCTCACACTGCAAAGCATCTACAGACAGTGCGGGAGACCCGGGTTCTATCCTTGGGTCAGGAAGATCCTCTGGAGAAGGAAATGGCAACCCACTCCAGTACTCTTGCCTGGAAAATCCCATGGATGGAGGAGCGTGGTAGGCTGCAGTCCATGGAGTTGCAAAGAGTCGGGCATGACTGAACGACTTCACTACAGATTGTAGGTTACCTGAGATTCTGGGTCTTCCCCCATTCTCTAGTGTTGCGTGTGTGTGTGCTCGGTTGTGTCCGACTCTGCAACCCTGTGGACTGTAGCCCACCAGGCTGTCCCCTCTTTTCAAGATCTTTTATTTTTAGAGGCTTTAAGAGAAGGCAGAGTTCAACACAAAGATATTAATAGTAAGATTTAGACATCTTATTAGAAAGTTTGACTTTTTTTTCTACGATGTAATTTTTTTAAATCACACTCTATTAGGCAGCTGTCAGCTTCTTTATGAATAGGAACAGAAAGAATGGAAAGCTAGATGATTTCTAGTTTCCTTCAGTTTGCTTTGTGCCAAATAGATTTTCTTCTGTTAAATGATGTTTAAACAGTTTCTAAGAGAGTATTTAGCTATTCTTGGTGGAACAGTCTTTAAATTTCCTTTACTTTTCCCCAAGTTCCCTATAATTTTGCACGTAAGAATTGAGTCCTGAACTGTCTCATAGTGAACGACTTTAAATTTGGGAGAATTCATATAAATTTATTGACTTCTGAACTGCCAACATTGGTATTTTGTAGGAAACTCAAGTTAAATATGATGTTCTACCCTTTTAGGACTTCTTACCTGCATAATTAGAGCACTTCAGTAGTGTTTTATTTATTGAATACTTACTGTGTGCCAAGTCCTGTGCCAAGAGTGTCAATGTCCTCACTTAATACAAGTACTTTGCAGAGTTGTTGGGGTGGTGTATGTAAGCTATCTACCAAAGTGCTAATACAAAGATGTTTAATACATGGTTACTTTTTTTTTTTTTTAAAGGTTTGCCTTTGCTTAGCTTTTGTCGTTCTACTACCCATGTTTTATTCATTACAGTATTTTGCAAATAATAGGTTTTCATATATTAATACTTCTAGGAAGGGAACTCACTGTAATTCTTGAAACAAAATAAAGTGGAGGAGATCACTTTAGCTGAATTGAGTACAACATTTGGTTTTAGGCTTCTTGGCAACCCAGAGTAATTGAAAACTATAATATTGTTATCTAATAAAAAGGAAATATACCTGTTCCTCAAATGATACAAATGTTTCTCTAGCATTCAATTACAAGAGGACTTTATTGCATTGATTTTTTATGTAATGGATTCTGAGTAAAACTGATGGCTCCTTCAGTAGCAAATTAGACTTACTGGTTTGACATGGAAACTGTTTCAAGGTGAGAGATTAAAGTGGAAGTTTTTTAATTGGCAAGAGAAGTTAATTCAGTGAACTTTATTCATTAATTCAACAAGTGTTCATTTGAGTACCTGCTGATACTCAGTGTACTCAATGAGAGACAAACAGAATGTACTCAATGTACTCAATGAGAGAAAAAGAGAAAAATTATAGTTGTGTGACAGCTATTTGCAAGGTGAATCACAGAGTGATACATTTGAGAGAAATAAAAATTCCTCTGTGTTGTAATTCACAAGATGCTCCATGGGTAAAATTTTAAAATGTAAGCTATCGTATATGAGCATGTTGTAAAAAAGATGAAATAAACAACTAAGCACAAATACATTTTTTGAAGTAAGTTTGTTTTTGATGGGAGAAGTAAAAGCCAAAGATATATCAGATATCTAAGATATTTGTTTTTTCCATTTGCATTCCTCTCTACTTTCCAGCTTATATTTCTAGTTTATATTATTATGAACACTTTGAGAGACTCAAAAGTGAAAAAGGCCTTTGTAATTTAAATAAGTCTTTGTAATTAAAAATTCCTTCAAGTTGGAACCTGGCAAAGAGGTCCCTTTCTATCTTGAATAGTCTTTTTCATAAAAATATTCATCAGTTTTTTAATCAAACAAAATTTAAAAGAATGTTTCTGGCAGTTATAAAATAATTAAATGATTCATTACCAGGTGTTCAGAGAATCTTACAATGACCAGTTTACAAGTGTAATTTAATCATTTAACATTAGCATATGAAACATTTTGTGATGCCCTCATAGTCATTAATCTATATTTGTGAACTATATATTTTTTACATATTATATTACATCGATCAGTGTGATTTGATCATGTAGTAGCACACATTCTATGGACACATGCTGTAAGTTTTAAAATATAAGCAAAGGTATATTTTTAATATTGCAGGAAAGTGAATTGAAGTTTCATGTCATTTGTGACCTTGTAACAATTATTTTATTAATTATTTATTTATTTGCTAAATGTTCAAGGTAAATCTATTCCTTCAACAGGTGTATGAATAAGGATTTTATGTATATGTTTATTGCATAGGTAGTTTCTTTGACATGGACTATTTCAGTTGAGTTGTAAAATACAATATTCAGGATTTTTCTTTCCTTGTTCATAAAATATTACAGTGCAACACAGGCTTTCTGAAGGTGTCTGAGACATCAAACACCTTCAGAAGATTGGGAACTCAGGAAAACAAGAAGGCTGGCCATTGGGCTTGGTATAGGGAATCTTCCAAATTTTCCATACCTAGAGCGAATGAAGGATACTAGTGAAAAAAGTGACTGAACTTCAGAACTAGCTAGTATCCTCAGGCTGGGAAAAGGTCTGTAAGAGGAGGGTTCTAACGTTGATAGCAGTGGTTTCCAATGGCCTGACTCAGAAAATCATATAGAATAAATTTAACAATTTACATAGTTACTGTGTTTCCCCTAAGTAGCATACTCATTAATTGCTGGTACAGAGATATAGGCTCAATTTCATAGAAGGGTTTAAAGCACCTCAGAGAAATTATCTCTCTGATAAACACCAGCATAACATAAAAAAAAAAAAACACACATGGGAGCTATAAAGTCTTAGATAACAAGGATTTGGGAATTTGTTTTGAATATGTACAGTGGCTAGCAAAATTGCATGAACATTAGTATAAATAACTGATATTTTATAATAAAAATACAATTAGATAATTCTATATTTTATTAGTTTATAAGTTATTTGTGAATTTTCTCAAATTATTAATAAAGGTTTCCTTTATATCATAAATACTTTAGAATAGTTAAATGAAATTCTTTAATATTTAAATTTAGACTAACTCCAGGAACCAGATAAGGAAATATGTTTTAGGGTCAATAATAGTGAAAAAATGTATATCACATTTGCAAAATTTATTCTCTACGTAGAATTTATAATATAGGAGATAATAACACAGTGTGATATAGTTTGAAGTACACTGAAATTGTAATAGAAGACCTAGGTTTTTGTCTTTGCTCTACATTTGGAAAGTAACTCACTAAGTGTCAGGTTTAGTTGATTAGTCTTCAAGGAATGCTATGTTCTTAAAGTAAGCTTCACACTAAAAACTATAGCATAATGAGTAATTAATTAAAATGAATAATAGTATACAAAGTTAGAAAACTCACAAACAAGTTTATGAAAAAGTCAAAATTTATTTCAAGGAAACCAAAGCATCTATGTATATGCTGTCCAATTTGGTTGCCACCAACCACATTTGGCTGTTTAAATTTCTATTTAAATTAACAAGTATTAAGTAAAATTCAGCATTTAGCCTTTTAGGCTCACTTAACCATGTTTCAAATTATCAATAGTTACAAATGGCTAGTGGCTAGACAGATATAGAACTTTTCCAACACGGCAGAAAATTCTATTTATATGTATAGCACTAACCTAACTGCTCAAATGGTCTTGATTTTTGTAGTGGTCAAGGGGCATTATAGTTTAGGTTCCCTACTGTATATCATTATATCATGGACAGGTAAGCTGACATCTGCTTTGGTCAGGTGGATTAGTTTCGGACTTAGGGCTGGTGCTACCAACCCAGAGAACTCCCAGTATTTATTAGTTTGGGAGAAATCCCTTGCATCCTCATATGCTATGAAAAGACTACTATTTGGTTGAGTCTGAGAAATTCAGATCAAACTAGACTTCCTTTTTAAGTATATGTATATTTTTATGTATGTATTTCATTTTATTTTAAATTTATATATACTCCTACTTTGTTCTAACAATGATTTAGGACAACTTCTCCTTAGAATAGTTTTCTGTTATTTTCTCCAGAGTGACTCAGTTGGGTCTATTCAACATATATTTATTAGGCACAATTGATCAGGTAGATATAAAAACTCTGGGAAATGTTCAGATCTTTGAAGAACAGTTTTTGCTATTAAGGAGTCTGTAATATAAAGGGGATTGGGGGCAGGAGGAGAAGGGGATGACAGAGGATGAGATGGCTGGATGGCATCACTGACTCGATGGACATGAGTCTGGGTGAACTCCAAGAGTTGGTGATGGACAGGGAAGCCTGGAGTGTTGCAATTCATGGGGTCACAAAGAGTCGAACACGACTGAGCGACTGAACTGAACTGAACTGAATATAAAGAAGAAAAAGATATTTTTACATGAAAATCTTAAAAATGGAAGATAATTTTAATTAGGTCCCATTTGCTCATTTTTGCTTTTGTTTCCTTTAGGAGACAGATCCAAGAAACTACTGCGGTTATTTATGTCAAAGAGTAGCATGCCTATGTTTTTTTCTAGGAGTTTCATTGTATCCAGTCTTACATTTAGATCTTTAATCCATTTTGAGTTTATTTTTGTATATGGTATTAGAGAGTGATCCAATTTCATTCTTTTACATGTACCTTCCCAGTTTTCCCAGCACCACTTATTGAAGAGAATGTCTGTTTTTAATCATATTTTCTTGCCTCCTTGTCATAGATTAATCCACCATAAGTGTATGGGTTTATTGGAGAAGGCAATGGCAACCCACTTCACTGTTATTGCCTGGAGAATCCCAGGGATGGGGGAGCCTGGTGGGCTGCCGTCTAGGGGGTCACAGAGTCAGACACAACTGAAGCAACTTAGCAGTAGCAGCAGCAGCAGTATAGGTTTATTTCTGGGTTCTCCATTCTGTTCCATTGATGGGTGTGTCTGTTTGTGCCAGTACCATACTGTTTTGATTATTGTAACTTTGAAGTATAGACTGAAGTCAGGGAGCATAGTTC
This sequence comes from Neotragus moschatus, assembly GCA_006410615.1. NCBI lineage: Eukaryota > Metazoa > Chordata > Mammalia > Artiodactyla > Bovidae > Neotragus > Neotragus moschatus. Next base: position 480,551 of record SJYA01002117.1, on the reverse strand, counting down.
ATTTAGTTCTGTTCTTCTTTCTCAAGATTGTTTTGGCTATTTGGGATCTCTTGTGTTTTCATACAAATTTTAAGATTATTTGTTCCAGTCCTGAGAAAAATGCCATTGGTATTTTGAAAGGGATTGAATTGAATCTGTATATGGCCTTGAAATGTCAATAACCTCAGATATGCAGATGACACCACCCTTATGGCAGAAAGTGAAGAGGAACTCAAAANATTGGAAAAGACCATGATACTTGGAAAGATTGAGGGCAGGAGGAGAAGGGGACTACAGAGGATGAGATGGTTGGATGGCCTCACCGACTCAGTGGACATGGATTTGGGTGGACTCTGGGAGTTGGTGATGGACAGGGAGGCCTGGTGTGCTGCGGTTCATGGGGTCGCAGAGCTGGACACGACTGAGCGACTGAACTGAACTGAGGAAGAAACTATAAAATATGGTTAATGATTAGTTTCTATCCTATGGAAGAGGGAGAAATTAAAATCATGGGGAGAAGGGAAAGAATTTTTTTTCTCTTCTAAATATTCAATGAAGTATTTGGCTATGTGGTATTTGCTACTCCTTCCCTAATTTTGAACTAGTCCATTGGAAAGGAGTACTTCAGGTTATATATTGTCACCCTGCTTATTTGACTTATGTGCAGAGTACATCATATGAAATGCTGGTCTGGATGACTCACAAGTTGGAATCAAGATTGCCAGGAGAAATATCAACAACCTCAGATATGCAGATGATACCATNAAAGGAGTACTTCAGGTTATATATTGTCACCCTGCTTATTTGACTTATGTGCAGAGTACATCATATGAAATGCTGGTCTGGATGACTCACAAGTTGGAATCAAGATTGCCAGGAGAAATATCAACAACCTCAGATATGCAGATGATACCATTTTAATGGCAGAAAATGAAGAGGAACTAAAGAGCCTCTTGATGAAGGTGAAAGAGGAGAGTGAAAAAGCTGGTTTAAAACTCAACATTCAATGAAACAAAGGTTATGGCATCTGGTCCTATCACTTCATGGCAAAGAAATGGGGGAAAAGTGGAAAAAGTATCAGATTTCATTTTCTTGGGCTCTAAAATCACTGCAGATAGTGACTGCAGTCATGAAATTAAAAGATGCCTGCTCCTTGGAAGAAAAGCTATGACAAACCTAGACAATGTATTAAAAAGCAGAGACATCACTTTTCTGATAAAGGTTCGTATAGTCAAAGCTATGGTATTTCCAGTAGTCACTTATGGATACGAGAGTTAGATCATAAAGAAGGGTAAGTGTTGAAGAACTGATGCTTTCGAACTGTGGTGCTGGAGAAGACTCTTGAGAGTCCCTTGGACTGCAAGGACATCCAACCAATCCATCCTAAAGGAGACCAGTCCTGGGTGTTCATTGGAAGGACTGATGCTGAGGCTGAAACTCCAATACTTTGGCCACCTCATGTGAAGAGCTGACTCATTGGAAAAGACTCTGATGCTGGGAGGGATGGGGGGCAGGAGGAGAAAGGGATGACAGAGAATGAGATGGCTGGATGGCATCACTGACTCGATGGACGTGAGTCTGAGTGAACTCCGGGAGTTCAAATCAGTCCATCCTAAAGGAAATCAACCCTGGATATTTATTGGAAGGACTGATGCTGAAGCTCCAGTACTTTGGCCACCTGATGCGAAGAGCTGACTCCTTGGAAAAGACCATGATGCTGGGAAAGATTGAGGGTGAGACAAGGTGGTGACAGAGGATGAGATGGTTGGATGGCACCACTGACTCAATGGACATGAGTTTTAGCAAACTCAGGGAGATAGTGAAGGACAGGGAAGCCTGGCATGCTGCGGTTCATGGGGTTGCAAAGAGTTGGACACAGTTTAACTACTGAACAACAATTTGCTACATCTCTATTTTTTTTAAATTAATCTTAAAGAATTTGTTTTCAGTCTTTTAGACTGCTTAAGGATCTAGGGCATATGTTAAAGGGGAGATTCCTGGGCCTTCTTTCCAGAGGTTCTGATTTAGAGGCTTGTCTTTTTAAAATTTTATTTTTAATTAAAGGATAATTGCTTTATAATATTGTGTTGATTTCTGCCATACATCAGCATGAATCACCCATAGACACACATATGTCCCCTCCCTCTTGAACCTCCCTCCTACCTCCCACCCCATCCCATCCCTCTAGGTTGTCACAGACACCAGGTTTGAGTTCCCTAAGTCACATGGCAAATTTCCACTGGCTATCTATTTTACATATAGTCACGTAATTAATATATGTTTCAATGCTACTTTCTGTATTCATCCAACCCTCTCTTTCCTGCACTGTGTCCATAGTCTATTCTCTATGTTTGCAGCAGCACTGCTGCCCTTTAGGTAGATTCATCAGTACCATCTTACTAGATTCCATATATATGTGTTAATAGAGGTATGTCTTTCTTATAAGCATGCTGAATGATTATGATGCAGACATAGTCTGCAATTACATTTGAAAAACATTGCCTTAAATATATGTATTGACTCATGGTAAGTTGATGCTTTACTTTTTTCTCTAGTAAGTGGTTAGAAATTTCTGCAGGTTGATAAAAGTATTTGAATCTTTAGGTTCTGAGTAGAATAATCAGAATCATTCTTTTTTAAAAAAATAAACTTTTAATTTTGTATTTGAGAAATCTGTATGCAGGTCAGGAAGAACTGGACAGGGAACAATAGACTGGTTCCAAATAGGAAAAGGAGTACGTCAAGGCTATATATTGTCACCCTGCTTATTTAACTTCTATACAGAGTACATCATGAGAAACACTGGGCTAGAAGAAGCACAAGCTGGAATCAAGATTGCCAGGAGAAATATCAATAACCTCAGATATGCAGATGACACCACCCTTATGGCAGAAAGTGAAGAGGAACTCAAAAGCCTCTTCATGAAAGTGAAAGTGGAGAGTGAAAAAGTTGGCTTAAAGCTCAACATTCAGAAAATGAAGATCATGGCAGCTGGTCCCATCACTTCATGGGAAATAGATGGGGAAACAGTGGAAACAGTGTCAGACTTCATTTATCTGGGCTCCAGAATCACTGCAGGTGGTGACTGCAGCCATGAAATTAAAAGATGCTTACTCCTTGGAAGGAAAGTTATGACCAACCTAGACAGCATATTCAAAAGCAGAGACATTACTTTGCCAACTAAGGTCCGTCTAGTCAAGGCTATGGTTTTTCCAGTGGTCATGTATCGATGTGAGAGTTGGACTGTGAAGAAAGCTGAGCACCAAAGAGTTGATGCTTTTGAACTGTGATGTTGGAGAAGACTCTTGAGAGTCCCTTGGACTGCAAGGAGATCCAACCATTCTGAAGTCCATTCTGAAGGAGATCAGCCCTGGGATTTCTTTGGAAGGAATGATGCTAAAGCTGAAGCTCCAGTACTTTGGCCACCTCATGTGAAGATTTGACTCATTGGAAAAGACTCTGATGCTGGGAGGGATTGGGGGCAGGAGGAGAAGGGGACAACAGAGGATGAGATGGCTCGATGGCATCACTGACTTGATGGACGTGAGTCTGAGTGAACTCCAGGAGTTGGTGATGGACAAGGAGGCCTGTCGAGCTGCGATTCATGGGGTCACAAAGAGTTGGACATGACTGAGTGACTGAACTGAGCTGAACTGATAGTGGATTAAGAAACAATGTTGTGACAGTTTCAGATGAACAACAAAGGACTCAGGCATACATATATATATGTATCCAATCTCCCCAAACTCTGCTCCTGTTCAGGCTGCCACATAACTTTGAGCAGAGTTCCATGTGCTATACAGTAGGTCCTTGTTAGTTATGTTTTAAATATAGCTGTGTGTATATGCCCATGTGCTGCAATTCATGGGGTCACAAAGAGTTGGACACAGCTGAGGGACTGAACTGAACTGATATGCCCATCCCAAACTCCCTATGTATTCCTTCCCTCCATCTTACCCCCACCCCTACAGCAACAATAAGCTTGTTCTCAAAGTTTCTAAGTCTGTTTCTGTTTTGTAAGTAAGTTCATTTGTATCATTGCTTTTTAGATTCCACGTGTAAGAAATGTCATATGATATTTCTTTTTCTCTGCCTGACTTACTTCACTCAGTATGATACTCTTTAGGTCCATCCATGTTGCTGCAAGTGGCATTATTTCATTCTTTTTAAAGGCTGAGTAATATTCCATTGTATATATATACCACATCTTCTTTTTCCATTCCTCTGTGGATGGACATTTAGATTGCTTCCATGTCTTGGCTATTGTAAGCAGTGCTACAATGAATATTGGGTTGAATGTATCTTTTCAGATCATGTTTTTCACTGGATAAATGCCCAGGAGTGGGATGGCAGGGTCATATGGTAGCTCTATTTTTAGTTTTTTAAGGAACCTCCATAGCGTCTGTATACCAATTTACATTCCCTTCTCTTCACACCCTCTGCAGCATTTATGGTTTGTGGATTTTTTTATGATAGCCATTCTTTCTATTCATTAGAAATACTGACACTGAAGCTCCAATACTTTGGCCACCTGATGCGAAGAATTGACTCGTTGGAAAAGACCTTGATGCTCGGAAAGACTGAAGGCAGTTGAAGGTGGCAGAGGATGAGATGGTTAGATATTATCACCAACTCAATGGACATGAATTTGAGCAAACCCTGAGAGATAGTGGAGGACAGAGGAGCCTGGTGTGCTGCAGTCCATGGGGTCACAAAGAGTCAGACATGACTTAGTAACTGGACAACAACAATTCTGGCTGGTATGAGGTAATATTTCATTGTAGTTTTGATTTGCATTTTTCTAATAATTAGCGAAGTTGAACATTTTTTCATGTGCCTATTGAACATCTGTATGTCTTCTGTGGAGAAATTTAGGTCTTCTGCCCATTTTTTGAGTGGGTTGTTTGTTTTGATGCTGTTAAGTGTCATGAGTTGTTAGTAAATTTTGGAGACTATGCCCTTATTGGGTTTCCCTGGTAGATCAGAAGGTAAAGCAACTTCCTACAATGTGGGAGACCTGGGTTTGATCCCTGAGTCAGGAAGATCCCCTGGAGAAGGAAATGGCAACCCATTCCAGTACTATTGCCTGGAAAATCCCGTGGACTGAGGAGCCTGGTAGGCTAGAGTCCATGGGGTTGCAAAGAGTCAGACACGCCCTAGTAACTGAACAACAGCAACAGTTCTGGCTGGTATGAGGTAATATTTCATTGTAGTTTTGATTTGCATTTTGGTCACATCATTTGCAAATATTTTCTCCTAGTCTGTGGGTTGTCTTTTTGTTTTGTTTGTTGTTTCCTTTGCTGTGAAAGAGCTTTTGGGTTTAAGTAGGTCCAAATTATTTAGTTTTGTTTTTATTTCCATTATTCTAGGAGACAGATTGAAAAAGATATTGCTGAAGTTTATATCAGAGAGTGCTATACCTATGTTTTTCTCTAGTTTTATATTGTTCAGTCTCACATTTAAGTCTCTCATCCATTTGAGCTTAATTTTGTGTACAGATAAAGAATGACCTAATTTTATTTTTTTACATGTAGTGTCAAAATTTCCCAACACCATTTATTGAAGTGGCTGTCTTTCCAACATCATGTGGACTTGCCTCCTTTGTCATAGATTAATTGACCATAGGTGCATGAGTTTATTTGGGGGTTTTCTATTCTGTTCCATTAATCTATATTTCCATTTTGTGTCAGTATATTACTGACTATACTGTTTTGATGACTGTAGCTTTGTACTGTAGTCTAAGTCAGGAAAATTTGATTCCTCCAGCTCCATTTTTCTTTCTCAAGATTACTTTGGCTATTTGGGGTCTTTTTGTGACTCCATACAAATGCTAAGATTTTTTTATTCTAGTTCAGTTAAAAATACTATTGGTGATTTGATAGGAATTGCATTGAGTCTGTAGATTCCCTTGGGTTGTATAGTCATTTTGACAATATTAATTTTTCCAATCCATGAACGTGGTGTGTCTTTCCATCTGTTTCTATCTTCTTCAATTTTATCATGAGCATTTTCTAGTTTTCAGAGTACAGGTCTTTGTCTCTTTCAGTTCAGTTCAGTTAGGTCGATGAATCATGTCCAACTCTTTGCGACCGCAAGAATTGCAGCATGCCAGGCCTCCCTGTCCATCACCAACTCCCAAGGTTCACTCAAACTCATGTCCATTGAGTCAGTGATGCCATCCAGCCATCTCATCCTCTGTCGNTAGTCATTTTCACAAAATTGATTCTTCCTACCTAGGAACATGGAATATCTCTCCATCTGTTTATGTCATCTTTGATTTCTTTCATTAGTGTCTTATAATTTTCTGTGTATAGTTCTTTTGTCTCCTTAGGTAAATTTATTCCTAGATATTTAATTCTTTTTATTGCAATGATGAATGGGATTGATTGCTTAGTTTCTCTTTCTGAGTTTTCATTGTTAGTATATAGAAACAGAAACTTTTACAAAATTAAAAGTTGTTTTTTTAAAAGAATGGTTCCAGTCATTCTAGTCAAAACCTAAAGATTCAAGTATATTTTATTCTGTGTATTGATTTTGTCATATCCAGCTTTTAATAGCAATACTTTGAGAGGCTGGGAAATGAGAGAAAGAAATCGGGGCTTTTATCTTTTATTTGATATTTTTCCATACTGTTTTTAAAAAATCTGAATATATGTCAATTTTAAGAACTTGTTACTTCCTTTTCATCTACATTAAATAAATATAATAGTAATTGTAGCTACCATTTATCAAGCACTTCATCTCTGACAGTCCCTTCACATCATTTAACTTACTATTTATAAGAATTCTGCAAGATTGGTATTAACATTCCCATTTTACTTAGCAAACAGAGATTCAGAGATTTAGGCATGTTTATAAAACATGCCTAAAGGCATATTGCTATTAAGTGGCAGAGCTCAGAACTAAATCCAGGTGTCTCTAATCCAAGTCCACTTTTTTTATGTCTACATATGAAGGTCTTATTTATCCTAATCCCTTTGGATGGCAGGAAACCTGTGTGAGTGGCAATGGTTATGGTTCTCCAGGAATCTTTAGTAATTAAGACCAATTACTAAGAATAAAATAATTAGTGAAAATGCAGAGTAGGGGCTAGAGGAAGGCTGCAATGTCTGCCTCTATGAAGAGGCAAAATAAAATTCCATCAAGTATCCTATGACTGGAGTAAGTTAAGTCTGGTTATTTGGTTGCTAGATATTTATTATCACTTTGTACAGATTTTTTATCAGGCCTCAGGGATTGACTATATCATTCACTGTGGTTCTGCCATGAAACAATTCCTCTCAGAGGAAAAGGCTTTAATTAAATGATTACTTTCGGAGATGTTGGCAGAGTTAAGAAACTAATAAGAAATGTGGAGGCTCCCAGAAACTAGCAACAGGAGGATGCCATTAACATCATCAGGCCTGTAGGTACAAAAAGATGGAACAGTATTATTGAAGCTCAGAGCCTTAGAGGAGGGTCTGCTAGGCAGGAACCATTGTTTAGGTATTTAGTCACTACTATTAATAGAATTGAGAATCTATAGCAGGATGAGAGTGGAGAAGAAATACTTGGATTTTCTTTTCTTTCTTCCTACCCATCCCCTGCTGGTGCTTCTTACTAACCAAATAATAAATAGAAACCATCTGACAAAGAGTCCATGCAACACAGTCTGTGATTTCAGCCAAACAGGGCTCCAACTGGAAAATGGGTCCATGGTGGGGCAGAGAAAATGGAGAATAAACAGTACATCCCATTATCCCTTTGCCATTGTTTCCAGGATAAAGACAAAATTCTTAACGTGGCCTACAATGTCCTACACTGTTGACCCTGGATGATCAATTCAGTGTCTTTTCATTCTCTCAACACAAATTTTACTTGCAGCTTATTGGTCCTTTGTTCTTGCCAGGTAACTATCTGCCACAAATGCCGTTTCACATGCTATACCCTTTTCTAAGACACTTCCTTCTCTTTCCTCCCCATCCATCTAATTAGTGCTTATGTATCTTTTCAGATCTTAATTCAAAAGTCTCTTCTTTTAGGAAGCTTTCTCTGACTTCCTGATGAGACCAAATTCTTTTTTAAAATAAATTCTTTTAGCTAAGTGTAGCTTTTCTTTATGTCATGCATTATAATTTATATTTATTACATTTGTTTGTATGATTAATGGATTTCCTCATGCTAGACCAAAAACAACATGAAGGAATTGACTCTGATATTTGCTTACCATATAAGATTTGACACTCAGTAGGTACTTAATAAATATTTGTCGAAAGAACACATCAAACTAAAAACGAATAAAAGTCTTCAAAAGGTGCACATTCTCTTTGACAAAGACAGTGTGTTAGTCTCTCAGTCATGTCCAACTCTTTGTGACCCCATGGACTATGTCTGCCAGGCTCCTCTGTCCATGGAATTCTCCAGGCAAGAATACTGGAATGGGTTGCAATTTCCTTTTCCAGGGTATTTTCCCAACCCAGGGATAGAACCCAGGTCTCCTGCATTGCAGGCAGGTTCTTTACCATCTGAGCCACCAGGGAAGTTTTGACAAAGATAATAGGTGCATAAATGAAACAATATAAAGCAAATACAGAGCTGTAAGTAAAGCTGTTAAGGCAAGATTTTGTAAAGATTCCACAAAGGTCCTGTGGTATCCGTGTTTATATGTGTCTCATTGACAAGTCCCTTTCTTGCAATCATACACAAATGTCTCATGCTGGATTGTATATCTAGCAAAGCATCTAGCACTTATACATAGTAGACATTCATGAAATATTTAATGAATGTAGACAAATTATCAGTGATAGAGTAGGCTTAAAAGTAGTGTGTTTAATAATTGTCTGAGCATGATCACTTTTTAAAAATATAGGCTTCACTCTATATATATTGATTTCAGTAGAACTTGAATAGAGCCTGACAATCTGGGTTCTAAATAAGCACCCCAAGAAATTCTGGTGCAGGTGATTTGAGGATGAAATTTTAAGAAATATTAGACCATAAGCTCCTTGGTGGCAGCATGATGTTCTGGTTAAACATGGGTTTGGGAGTCACAGATTCCTGTGTTTGAATCTTGGCACTTACACTATTAGCTGGACTGAAGCGACTTAGTAGCAGCAGCAGCAGCAGCAGCAACAAACCCTCTAGATCTCTCTCTCTCTCTCTCTCTCTTTTTTTTTTGCTGAAGTAGGTAATAATATCTACCTTCTAAGAATATTGTGTAGATTAGATGAGAAAATATATGTGAAACATTTACTGTAGCACCTGTCACATAATCCTTAGTAAGTGGTAGAACTAGTTTTTGATAGTCAACATTTCGCCTGGTGCCTAAAACATAACTGATGCTCAGTGAATGTTTGATAAGTAAATGAAATATAGTTATAAGATTATCATATGTATAACTAGAATGGTCATTTGGAATTGTCTAGTTCAATATTCTCATTTTATAATATTAGGAAATTCAAGCTCACAGAGGTTAGATGACTCATCCAAAGTTACATATCTAATGATCTAATTAGTGGCAGAACTAAGACCAGAACTAAAGGGTGAAAAGAAGATATGGTAATCACCATTTATTTAACCAACATTTGTAGCTAGTGTTAGATTTTAAATAGACTGACATGTTTTTCTGTTTATAATCAATGATGTCTTCCCAAATGTTCCTTTCTTAAACATTGAAACAACAAATAGTAAATCAGTAAGTAAAACTAAATGACTATGTAGTCGTTGTTTGATTATATTTCTTTCTTTTCTTTTAAATTGAGGTATAGTTGATTTATAATGTGTTAGTTTCAGGTGTACATCACAGGGATTCAGTTTTATACACACACACACACACATACACACACACATTCTTTTTCAGATTCTTTTCCCTTATAGATTATTTCAAAATGTTGAGTATACTTCCCTGTGCTATGCAACACAGGGAACTAGATCCTTGCTAGTTTTCTATTTTATATATAGTAGTGTGTATATGTTAATCCTAAATTCCAAATTTATCCCTACCCTTTTCCCGNCACAGGGATTCAGTTTTATACACACACACACACACATACACACACACATTCTTTTTCAGATTCTTTTCCCTTATAGATTATTTCAAAATGTTGAGTATACTTCCCTGTGCTATGCAACACAGGGAACTAGATCCTTGCTAGTTTTCTATTTTATATATAGTAGTGTGTATATGTTAATCCTAAATTCCAAATTTATCCCTACCCTTTTCCCGCTTTGAGAACCATATTTTTGTTTCCTCTATCTGTGTGTCTATTCTGTTTTGTAAATAAGTTCATTTGTATCATTTTGTTAAGATTCCACCAGTAAGTGCTAACATATGATGTCTGTCTTTGTCTTGCTTATCACTTATCACTTAGTATGATAATCTCTAGGTTTATCCAGATTATATATATTTTTCTAAACATCATCTCTGAGACCACAGTGTTTCCAAAATAGAATTCAGACATCACATGTGTTCTTAGAACAGTAGAACCACAAGCTATTTGAAGAATCTATCTCTTGCCTTTGGACAATAATGGTCTAATATTTCCTGCTTCTGAAGCTCCTACTTATCCAATAGGTAAATTAAAATGAAATTAAAATGCATAGTGATTATTTTGGGGTTGAGAATATTTCATATTTTCATGTACGCCACTCAGTTGTATTTTTCTGCATTTTATTCTACTATATTTTATATCTTTATTTTTTACAATATATATTTTAAACTTACATTCTAGATTAACTTAGCTTCTCTATTTAGAAGGCTTATTAAATTACTAGGTCTTATTTGTTTACTTTGTGTTAGATGGAATTTAATCTCCATGTCTAGATTTGATAAATACAAGATGTAAACAGATTCACAGACATAGAGAACAGATTTGTGGTTGTCAAGGAGGAGGGGGTTGAAGGAGGGCGTTGAAGGAGGGGTGGATGGGGAGTCTGGGGTTTGTAGATGTACTCTTGCCTGGAAAATCCATGGACGGAGGAGCCTGGTGGGCTGCAGTCCATGGGGTCGCTAAGAGTCGGACACGACTGAGCGACTTCACTTTGATTTTTCACTTTCATGCCTTGGAGAAGGAAATGGCAACCCACTCCAGTATTCCTGCTTGGAGAATCCCAGGGACGGGGGAGCCTGGTGGGCTATTGTCTATGGGGTCACACAGAGTTGGACACGACTGAAGTTACTTAGCAGCAGCAGCAGCAGCATATGCAAACTATTACACANGCGACTTCACTTTGACTTTTCACTTTCATGCCTTGGAGAAGGAAATGGCAACCCACTCCAGTATTCCTGCTTGGAGAATCCCAGGGACGGGGGAGCCTGGTGGGCTATTGTCTATGGGGTCATACAGAGTTGGACATGACTGAAGTTACTTAGCAGCAGCAGCAGCAGCATATGCAAACTATTACACATAGAATGGATGGAAAACAAGGTCTTACTGTTGGCACAGGGAACTATGTTCAGTGTCTTGGGATATACTATTAATGGAAAAGAATATAAAAATATATATATACATATATTGATTCAGTATATATATATATATATATATATATATATATCAGTTCAGTTCAGTTCAGTAGCTCAGTCGTCTCCGACTCTTTGCGACCCCATGAATNACATGGAAGCAACATAGATATACATCAATAGAGGAATGAATGAAACAGTTGCGGTACATATATACAATGGAATATTACTCAGTCATGAAAAGGAATGAATTTGAGTCAGTTCTAGTGAGTGGATGCTTAGAGCCTATTATTCAGAATGAAGTAAGTCAGAAAGAGAAAAGTAAATATTGTATATTAATGCATATATATGGAATCTAGAAAAATGGTACTGGTACCTATTTGTAGGGCAGCAATGGAGAGTTGGACACAGAGAACAGACTTATTGTCATAGTAGTGTAAGGAGAGGGTGGGACTAACTGAGAGAGTAGCATTGAAACATAAATTATCATATGTAAAGTAGATAGCCAGTGGGAATTTGGTGTACAATGCAGGGGACTCAACCTGGTGCTCTGTGACAACTGTGAGGAATGAGATGGGATGAGAGGTGGGAGGGAGATTCAGGAGCGAAGGGTTATATGTATATCTATGGCTGACTAATGTCAATGTATGTCAGAAACCAACACAACATTGTAAAGCAATTGTCCTCCAATTAAAAATAAATTTTAAAATGCGGAAGGAAAAAAAAAGAGTGCCTTCTTGACTAGCCTGTATAAAATGTTAGCCACCCTTATACTTATCCCTGGAAAGTAGCCTTACCCTGCTTTTTAAAAATATACCTCTTGCTATCTCCTGACATGTAATATATTTATTTATTGATTTGCATACATGTTCACCCTAGAATATAAATTCTATGAGGGCAAGGAAAGACTCTGTTCATTGTGGCATGCAGTGGGGGCTCAATAAATATATATGTGTGAGTGTGTGCTCAGTTGTTTCAGTCCTGTCCAATTCTTTGTGACCCTGTGGACTGTAGCTCACCAGGCTCCTCTGTCCATGGGATTATCCAGGCAAGAATGATGCAGTGGGTTGACATACTCTCCTCCAGGGAATCTTACTGACCCAGGGATGGAACCTGTGTCTCTTGCATCTCCTGCATTGCCAGATGGATTCTTTTACTGCTGAGCCACCAGGGAAGCCCAGTAAATATAAATAGAATGAATAAATGAATGAATAATTAATGAATTATCTTAGACCAATCAATATTCATCAGTTAGTACTAAAGATATGCATATGAATCACATAGTTTCAAATACTGAAAAATAGTTTTCTTTTTGCAAGGTGAGGGTGACAGTTGGCATTGTGTGTCATAGGATTCAAAGAGTCAGTTTACAGAAGAGAAAATATGGGCTTCAGATGGTAAAGAATCTGTCTGCAATGATTCTTCAAACAGGGTTCAATTCCTGGAGCAGGAAGATCCCCTGAAGAAGGGAATGGCTACCCACTCCAGTATTCTTGCCTGGACAATTCCATGCTGCTGCTAAGCTGCTAAGTCACTTCAGTCGTGTCCGACTCTGTGTGACCCCATAGACGGCAGCCCACCAGGCTCCCCCGTCCCTGGGATTCTCCAGGCAAGAACACTGGAGTGAGTTGCCATTTCCTTCTCCAGTGCTTGAGAGTGAAAAGTGAAAGTGAAGTCGCTCAGTCGTGTCCGACTCTTAGCGACCCATGGACTGTAGCCTACCAGGCTCCTCCGTCCATGGGATTTTCCAGGCAAGAGTACTGGAGTGGGGTGCCATTGCCTTCTCCGAGGGACAATTCCATACATAGTCAATAAATACATAAAAAGATAATCAGAGAAATGAAATTAAATATCAGTGATATACTATTTGTCATCAGATTGACAGAAATAGAGAAAAGAGACTATCTATTGCTGAAGAAGATGAGGGGAAATGAGCATTCTTACATGCCGCTAATGGGAGAGTGAATTCTGACAACTTTTTTGAAAGTTATAAGATAGTATCTTTTGGTATAAAATATACAATTTTTTAAAAACTGACAGTTCACTTTTGGAAATCTAACAGCAACAAAAGCAACATTATAAAGGATATTTATTGCAACATTTTTTGGTATTAAAATTTTCAAATAATTTGTATGCTCATTAATAGGCATATAGTTATAAATAATTATAGTATATCTAGGTATACTATATGCAGCTGTTAACAGAAATCTGAAAGAATGTCTGTGCACTGTTGTGAAAGCAAATTGGAAAGTAATGTATATGCTGCTGCTGCTGCTGCTACTAAGTCGCTTCAGTCGTGTCCAGCTCTGTGCGACCCCATAGATGGCAGCCCACTAGGCTCCTTTGTCCCCGGGATTCTCTAGGCAAGAATACTGGAGTGGGTTGCCATTTCCTTTTCCAATGCATGAAAGTGAAAAGTGAAAGTGAAGTTGCTCAGTCATGCCCGACTGTTAACGACCTCATGGACTGCAGCCCACCAGGCTCCTCCGTCCATGGGATTTTCCAGGCAAGAGTATTGGAGTGGGGTGCCATTGCCTTCACTGTAATGTATATAGCATTTTCCATTTTTTCTAACAACTATAGAATATATATTCAATATACATATATGTGTATATGTTTGAATAAACATGAAGAAATGTAAAAAAATATATAGAAGTTATTAATCTCAGGGAGGTGAGAATGATAAGTTTTGTTTTATTAACTTTCCCCCAATGATCTCAGTATTATCCAATTAGTTTTAATGAATATTATCATGCTTTTTATTTTAAAAATTTAATAAAATAAATTTGAAAAGAAAATTATCCAGATATCCGAATACAGTAAGCTAAGCATGACCATCAAAGTAGCTTAGTTGCTAAACAAAACAGTTAGGTGTGAGTCAGTGTAAATAAGAATATTTTATAAGAAAGAATCAGTGATGGGGACTTCCTGGTGGTCCAGTGGCTAAGACTCTGTGATTCCAAAACAGGGGCCCAGATTCAGTCCCTGGTGGGGGAACTAGATCCCACATACCACAACTGAAAAAATAAAGAAAGAACCAGAATGCTGCAGAGAAGATCCTTGGTCCCCCATGTGGTGACTAAGACCCATCATAGCCAAATAAATAAATAAAAATTTTTCAAAATGACTAAAATCTTTAAAAAAAGGAATTCGATCTTTCTATTGTGAAATTTTGTGAAACCACAAACAATCTTTTTCTAGAAATAATGTCCAAGTTCCAGGCTTTGCAATTTTAGAGATATGTGAAGAACTCGGAGAAGACAGCTGTATTATGAAATTTAGATTGTTGGACATATAAAATGAGACTAATAATAGACCTAAAGTAATGACATCTAGAATAAGACTAATACTATTAACATCTAATTGAATACTTATTGTAGGTTTATAATAGCAAGAGATGTTTTTGGTTATAGTGTCTTAAGCAGTGAAAAAAATTATTTACTTCATATAATAATGTCTGGAGCTTGAAATTTAGGGCTTTCATAGAAGTGCAGTGATGTTGCTAAAGTCTTAGACCCTTTCTTGTTCTTTTGTCCTACCTTTCTCATTATTCAATGAACATTTATTCATTTTACAAATATTTATGGAGTCCTATGAATTTTTGAATTAGCTTTTCATCTTTGTATGTATTGTCTCATTATTATTAGATGGCTTTTTGCCACTCCAGGTATCACAGCCACATTTAAAGATAGAAAGCTAGGAGGTGGAGTGACAAAAGATCTGTTTGTCAGGAAGCTCTATCCTTTCATTTAGGGAAAGAAAGCTTTCTCAGAAGCACTCGAAAGTAGAATGACAAGCAAAGAAAAGTGAGCATTTTAAACAATAATTTTAGAAGTCCCAACATCTGACTGACAGCCATTCCAGAAAGAGAGGATGCAAAATGAAGTAGAGTAGAAAAAGAAATAATACAAGAAAAGTGTCCAGAATTCAAGGTCATGAATTTTTCAGACTGAAAGAACATCTGAGTGCCCAGGACAATGATCCACACCAAGGTACATTATTGTAAAATTTTCAGTCAATAAAGACATAGATATGATTACAAAAGCTTCCAGAGAGGAAAAAAAAATAGGTCGTGTAGAATAATGAAGCAGACATTTCAATGTTAACACTGATGTCTAGGGTACATTGGAGCAATGTTTACAAAATTCTGAGCGAAAATGATTTCAACTTCGAATTCTGTACATAAACTATTAACTGAATGAGAGATAGATTTTCAGATATGCAACAACTTAAATTACTTCTCATCTATCCTTTCTGTTAAAGAAGTTACTAGAGAATGTGCTTTAATAAAATAAGTAAACCAAGAAAAAGGAAAATTAAGAGCCCAACACAAGAAAGCATAAAGGCAAATACAAGGATGACTTATATAAAGGCATAGAGAGCCTATCAGTCTGAATTTGAGCTGAAAGACAGAATTTCTGTATTATTCAGTGTTCTCCAGAGAAATAGAACCAATGGGAAGTGTATAAATACAGAAAGAGATTTATTATAAGGAATTAACTTACATGATTACAGAGGCTGAAAATGTGCAGGATGGGCTGGCAGGCTGGAGACCCATGAGGCTGATGCTACGATTCTAGTCCAAAGGCCATTAAGTTGGAGACCCAGAAAGGCTGACGTTCTAGTTCAAATCTGAAGTCTGTCTGCAGGAGACTTCTCTGTTACTTAGAGGAGGGTCAGTCTTTTTGTTCTGTTCAGGTCTTCAGCACGTTGGATCAGGCTTACTCACATAATGGAGGGCAATTTGCTTCACTCAAAGTTTGTTGTTCAGTTTCTCAGTCGTGTCCAACTCATTGCAATCCCATGGACTGCAGCAAGCCAAGCTTCTGCAAGCTTCTGTCCATTTTCTCAAACTCATGTCAACTGAGTCAATTATGCCATCCAACCAGCTCATCTCATTCCAAAACACCTTCATAGAAACACCTAGAAAAGTTTTCAAGCAATTATCTGGACACTGTGGCTCAGAAAAGTCAATATATAAAATTAACCATTAGTTTCCAAGAAAAATGTTAACTTGATATATTTGTCAATTTGGAAAGATAATACTTATGGATGAAAACATGTGGAAAAAGTGATAATAGTTCCATAAAACTAGGTGAATTATTGTAAATAGGCTTTTAATAAGGAAGAACAAAGATATATAAAAGAAATGGCATTTATTTACAGTATACTACTTGGCTCAGTCATAAACAAGATTTACTTTGTGCGATAATATAAGCCTTGGCTTGATTTAAAGTCAGTGAGTTGTTACATAATTATTTATGTTGGGAGGATGGGAGAAATGATACCTAAGAATTAAATATTCACCTGCCAAAATAAGATGATAAAGAATGATTACATTTTAAATTAAAAAGTAGTTTATGTATAAGGCTTAAATACAGTTATAAGCACATTAGTTAGAAATGTGCAATTAAATACTAAAAGATCTGAATACATAAAGACTTGAAAGTGATTGTCTTTGGGTCTTGTGAATGAGATGAGGAAGGTTGTGACAGAGATCCATTGTTTTATAATATAAGCTTTTTAGTAAAATTCTATTTTTTATACTTTTAAAGCATTACTTCAACAAAAAATTAATTAAAAATAAAAATCAAAGTATGTATAAGATGATCTAGCAGTACTCCTTTCAGTGATTGTCATAAACAAATGAAAACATGTATATTGTTAGGTCCTAAAAGAAATTAGGTCCTGGACAAAAAAAGAGTCATATCATATGATTTCACACAGGTTTAAAAGAAGTGTGAAGATTTCTGTCTTTCTTTCTTATTGTATTTCATTGGAATCTCTGTGTATAGGTATTCTTAGGATGTCTGCTATGGAAAGATACTTTTATTTTCTGTATAGGTAGAAGTAATAATTAGGTTGTTGAAATGACTTAGAATGAAGGATTATTAATAGATACGTTAAAGGGTACTAGAAACTTGGTAATCTGAAAAAATTCTGCAGTTGAATGATTTGTATAAATTATTTTAGAAACTGATTTATTAAATTGTATGCAGGTATCTTGTTGGGGTAATGTCTGTCTATATGTAGTAAACAAAAAACTGTAATATTAAGACAATTTGTTTTCTAGGTCATTTTTGCATACAGCTCTATATTGTCTGGAAAATTGAGATATTATTCCCACTAACTCTAGGTTGTATTTACTTTTTGTGACATATGAACAACTGTTCATTTCAATGTATCTGATGTATCTTTCAATACATCTGTTGAGTGACTTGTCATGATTTGAACTGTGAGATAATGGAATCCAGAGGCCATGATTCTTTTTTCTTACTCTTCTTTGATCTTAGCACCCAGGCTTTGCATGCTGAATGTAGCTCAGATAAATGGGTCTTAGTTCTTTCATTTTAGGACTTTTTGTTTATTTAAGGGCACTCTAAAATAATTGTAAGCAGTACTTGAGCACTCTGTATGTAACTGTAAAGCTGTAGAATACTGGCTGTTGTATTATTCTGTGTGTGAATTGCAAATAGACCAAAACCAAGTTTGCTAACTATGAGACATTCATTATTAGAGTTTCCAAGGTGAAATATTATACAGGTCGGTAGACAAAAAAATTTAGATTGTATATGCTCTTCCAAATATAGTCACACAGATGAAAGCAGAATGAAAAAGTTCACATTTCAGGTGCTCTGATTTCTCAAATGATAAAAGGGAAATAGTATATTAAATAACTATGCAGAAAGTGGTGACTGAGGTGGCTCAAATAAAATTAAGGCAAGAAAAGGTTAATGGAATTTAGAAGAAATGAGCAAGCTCTGTAACATAGTCTCTGGATCAGACCAATATGTCCTTATTCCAGGAAAGGTGGGTTGGTACTTGATTTTCCTATTCTTGTATTTGGAAAAATCACAAAATTGCTGACATTCTGAGTCAAAAGATTAAAAACTAAAACAATTATATTGATCACCTATCCCGTATACATATGTATACAGTTTTACTGATATTAAATGTAATTACTTTATTTTGGTGAAAATTTTGAGCATATCTTGCAATAGTTTTTCACTGCTGATGATTACAGTGTATTCCACTTCCTGCCACCCAGGAAGTCATTGCAATTTTCCCTATTATACCCAGACAGATAATATATGCTCATAAAGAAATATCAGTGACAAAATGGTCTAATGATTTTACAAAATTGTTTCTTAAACATTAATAGATAAAACGTTATCCTAAAAATACTTTGAAAACAGAATGTAAACAAAAACAATGGAATCTCACACATTTAAAACAGATAAGAGATTTTGCACTAGTATTGATTTTGAACACTGAAATCATTTAGTATTTTTCTCTCTATTGTATAGTATGTTAAACCTGAGTTTTAAGAGTAGGTTAGATAATATAAGTCTGTTGATGATTTTAACAATCTTTAAACTAACCATAATAATTTCAAGGACCAAAATGTTGCTAGTTCCAGTAGTTTCTTTATTCCTTATGTTTAAGTATCATAGACCTAATTCAAGTTGTAGTGTTCATGTAAATAATCAACTTACATTAAAAAATTTTTAATTGAATAAAGTCAAATACATGAATGTATTTCATACTTTATTATATCTGGAAGATAATTCAAGCTTCACAGTAAAATACATTCAGTTTTAATAATATCCACACAAATAAATGCCTATGGGTTACCGAATACTTAATAAAATTTTAAGGATAAGTAATTATCTTCTGTTGTATTTTTCATATTAAACAACATTTTAATTATAAATGTAAGTATTTTGATATATTCAGGATTTTTTCTCATTATATATTTTTGCTCAGTTTTTGTCATTCAAAAATAGTCTTACATATTGTAAATGCTGTAATATTATGTCTGTCATCTTTCTTTGTTCCAAAAATATATTTTCCATTTTGACTGATTAGAAAATGTCAGGAATAAATTTATAAAATAACACATATGGGCAATAAAAGCACTATATTTCTATTATTTGTTAAGTTATATTTATTCTCTGTTGAATATGAAGAAGAAACAACATGGACAATAACCACGATTTGAATTTATCTAAAGTATCTGTGCATTGCATGCTCACGCACACTCAGTTGCTCAGTTGTGTCTGACTCTTTGTGACCCCATAGACTGTAGTCCTCCAAGCTCCTGTGTCCATGGAATTTTCCAGGCAAGAATACTGGAAGCGTTGCCATTTCCTCTTCCAGGGGATCTTCCCAAACCAGGGATCAAACCCACATCTCCTGCTTTAACAGGTGAATTCTTTATCACTGAGCAACCTGAAAAGTCCAAAGTGTCTGTAGTGCATACCAAATATATAGTTACTATGCTGAAGGCAGGAGACAAATGCTTCATGAAGAAGACTTATTATTAAAGTTATTTTCACTAAATAGTAATACCCAACTAATATTTAAAAAATTAAACATTTTAAAAAGTACCTAGCTTGGTGCTTGTTTCTAGAAATAATACTATATCAAAATCAATTAAACATTAAGCAGTAGTTATATTTTGTGGGTTTTTTTTTTTTTTTTTGTAGTATAGGCCCATGACTTTGACATATAACTTAAAACATTCATTGACAGTTTTCAATAAATTGCTGGATAATACTGTTATTGCCTTGCAGGGTCACATGGTTTTTAGTTTTATCACTGGATTTTCTCACAATGGTGGTGTAGTGGTTAATAGGTTGGTCTTCCCTTGTGTAGACAGCTAACACCTGGCTTACTTAGACTAACACTTTCATACCAATAAGTAACACTTGGTAGGATAGACTGGCTAATGCAGAGATCTTATGCTGTAGTTACAGTGTTAAGAAGTCCTTGTTATTATGAATGTGCATTATGAGTACATTGTACACAGTCCTGGTATGCAAATGTGTAGCATTCAGAGAAGTGAAATAATTCTGTGTTATTATTATCTTTGTAAATTACATCTTAAGAGTTTTTGAGGACTTTATGAAGGCAGTTTTCTATAGTCACAGTCATACAGTATGTGCAGCACAAAGTGTTTTCTTTCACTATTAACAATAACTGAGCCAATGAAAATGCTTTTTAAATATACACCCGGCAAGCAGTTATCTGGCTCTTCGTTCTTACTATCCACAAACCATCTTTTATTGCCTTTAAAGACAGCATATGAAACAGCTTTGTAAACATCTGTTTTTCATTGTTAATTGTCAGGAAAACTGGGGACTTAAAAGCATCTTTGCAATCCTCTTAATCCTATCAAGAAAAAAAAGTTGTATATGTTTATCTTTTCTTCCTTGGATTGTTTCTTTATCATTTGAAAAAAAAATACACACATACTGCCTTCATTTATTTTCTAAAAAATCACTTTTAAGAATATAATATTTTTTAGCTAGTTTGAGGATATTGCCTTGTAGAAATTCATTGAAATTATTAGCAACACAGGCTATATTATAGCTAAAAAAGATGCATAATAAATATAGATTTAAATATAGTGTGACTTTTCAAATTATTTTCAGAGTTCTCTTGGGCAAATTCCATTTCAAAATGTGCAATGATAGAAAATACAAGGAAAAGATATTTGTTAGCCAACGAGCAGATAATTTAGAGCTCCAAATCTCTTGCCATATTTACTCTTTATAAAAGGTATTATTTATAGTTTTTTTTCTATTCCAATAATCAAGCCATTAATGTCAATGGAATATTTCTGGCAGTGATATAATAAAACTTTTGCAATAATACATTGTGTCTTACTTCTAAATGAAAGGGATCTCTTGTAATAATTATTTTACAAATATTAAAATTTTGCTCTAGTCGTTTTTAATTTATAATGTAAAAGCAAATGCACCTATCTCTTGAGAACAGAAAGAACATTCATAATTTAATAATTAAGTAACATGTAGTAATCAATAATTTTTGTTATCCATAAATAAACCTAAGTAGCAAGAGTATGGAATACTAAGAGAAGTAGCTGGTTGTTACTGAAACTTTTTCTTTCAGAATGTATCCATTTTAAAATATCTTATAACCTTATCTAAACTGCTATCCTTTTAGGCTATTAGAATGCATTGTGGATTTTTTTTTTAAAGGTTTGTACTTTATTAGTTTCTAAACTAGTATAAATTGGAAACTCACTACTCACTATTTATATTGCTCTTCAAACTTATATTGAAGTGATGTAGAACTAGGCCTTATCACTGCATATAAAATTAATCAAAATGACATATTGTTGCAGTTTCTATGGTAACCATATCATGATGCTGATGCTCTTAAAAATTTATAAACTATAATCTGAAATATGCTAATTCTAGTGAACATAGTTAACACTTATTTGCTCAATATTCAGTTTAGTACTAAACTTCATCAACTTTGAAAGTAGGTTGATAACATATTGAATATAATTAAAAGAGGTTTTGTGTTGAGCTTTTGAGTTTAAATGTTTTCTCCAGAAGCCTACTATTCTAGAACTTTAAGTACAAATAAGTGAAGCTTTTCTCTCATTATTGTCTTAAACAGACACGAATTAACATGAGGATGATCATTGTTGCATATTCTCAATATTGTTGTCTGTTCTCGTCCCCTCACTTTAAAAACAAAACATTCAAACATCATGTAAAACATCTTGATGAAAACTTAAAAATTCAGTAAAATCCAATGAGTTATTTCAGTAGTAGTAAACATCCAGATACTTGGAACACTGAATTATATTTTAACTTTCATTTGCTTGCCTTTTGATAGATAATATCTTTATCTTATATGTACAATTATGCTACATGTTAAAGACATAAAACATAGAAAGTTACAGAATAATTTTGCATAACAATTACAGATCAATTTGAAGTTATGAAGTTTCTTTTAGGACTCATTTAAAATTAAAATATATAAAATATGTTATTTGGAATTGGTTTATAACTGTATATTCTGTTTCTAAATAAAGCTTTTAAAAGATATATCTGTTGATAAGTTAGAAAAGCTTTTAGAAATGTGATAGCTTGTTGGTTTATAAAAATGTCTGAGGTAGCTTAAATAGTATATGCCGAATAAAATGAACCAACATCATGTGTAACTATCACATGTACTTATATTGAACAGAATATTTCTGCCGACATGTGGTAAAAAAATTTTTCAATATATGTACAAAAGGCTTTTAACTAATATTTATTAAATTAGAAAAGTGCAAAAGATAGATACTCAGCGCACTTTTTAATTATTTGCTTTGCACATATTAGACACTCAATAAATATTTAATTTGTGAATTAAAAATGTATAAAACAGCAAAAGTCTTCAACGTAACTGTGATATTTAAAAATGCACACACACACACAGAAATCCTCTATTTAGAAATAGTAAAATCAGCAATCTGGGATTTGAAAGAAAGATTTCTAAATAACAAATTTTAGAAAATTATATAATTTAGGCAAATTCAGCTTTTTAAAACAATGCTAATACATACAGAAAGCATGAAACTTCTAAGGTAAATGATCAAACTTTTAAAGACTAGTAATATTAGCAAATTGTTTTATTATTTGATATTTATCAGTGAGCAATTTTACAGCATTATTTTTGTGTCCTTTGCTTGTCTTTTATTAGGCATTGGAATGGATCTGTATGATTTATAAGACGTTTCTAGTATGGCTGAATGTGTAATGAATAGAGTGGTAGTCATCTTAGTGAATTGTAAACCTCAGATTTGGGAAGAGGTAAATGTTTCTTTAAGCAGAGAGTGGCACATATGAAGGAATGTAAATGCTTTAATAATATTACCTGATGATGAAAAGGTGACATGTTAGCTTAGAAGGATGCTATCATATGGGATATGTTGAATTTTAGTGAATAAATTTATTTCTGTGTTTGATTTATTCTATCATTATTCTTTATCATATGATTACTCTATCATATTTTTTCCTCTTTGTGATTTTTATAATTTTCATCCCTACCTATATAATTATCTAGATCACTTTTAGTTAGAAAAACAATTCTATGTATCTTTATAAGACAAACATTTGGATAACTGATAAATATTTCACTTTTAATATGGATGTTTTAGTGATATTAGTTTTGGCAGCCTTAAGCTATAAAAGTTATTACTTTAATAAATAATTTTTTTCATATAGCATTTCAAAAATATTAGGTTTGGCATTTAAAAATATTAGGTCTGATGTGTATTTTGGGGGAATTGATAGAGGTTTATAATTTTTTGGTTTCTACCACATTCCTTTTTATGGTGGCTTTGTTTCACTATATTTTGCCATTGATACTCTGCAGTAAAATGAAATGTATATACAGAACAGTGACAACTTCTCCTATGTTATTAGGATTTGATTTAAAGATCACGGAATTGGTGCCTGACTGCACATGTGCCATGTGTTCCAGTTTTGTAGTCATTGGCCTTTGATTCTATTTTTCTTTGTGAGGTTTCTATCCAGGGTTAATTTCTGCCAGTTACAGTAGACTTCATGTATATATCCCTTCCATTTAAGAGATGAACTGTCAGGATTATGTATGGAAAAACCAAGGCAAAGCCCCCTGAGATAAGCTCTGGGCATTTCTTCCATGAGGTTGGCCCACCCCATGTGACTAAGAAATGAGATGATTTGAGGGCTATTACATACTTAAGGTTTTCATAATGGATTAAACTAGCATTACTTAGCACAGGTGTTTCTATAATTGGGATTCCCTGGGAAAATTCCATACTATATTCTATAACACTCAGCTTTCCACACAAGTGAAGGAACAATCCAATGTTAATTTGCTAGATTGTGGTACGAAACAGCAGAATTGGGTCTGGTTTGGGGGCCTGTTGCTTCTCTTCTTTGAAAAGACATTTCCTGTTGTCCATCATGAGCATTAGGTCTCTGTGATTCTCTCTATAAAATGTATTTCTGCTTCTACTACTGTTCTTGTTATTCTGACCAAACTACTGAAAGGCCCCAGTCGGTATTAGCAAGGAGTGATTTATAGCCTCATATAGCACAAGATAGTTCCTGAGTGTCCTTTTTCTGGAGATAAATCAAATTATTCCTCTCCTTTTGTAAAGCATTACTATTAAACAATGTCTGTGTACCCAAGTAACAGGGAAATTCCCAGGACAGCTTTAGGGCACATTTCACAGAAGAGATGGGACTTGCAGTGGCCTTGCAGACGTCCCCATGCCTTGGAGGCAGCGTCCAGGCACAACAAAGAACAACCACAAATTATTTCAGAATTTAGCTAGGGTATTCTTAAGCCTGGTATCCTTATAATGTAAGACGTGAATACAGGAAGAACGGTTTGCGGAAAAAGGGTTTCAATAGGTGTATGGGTGAGAAAGTTGGAAATCGCTGATATAATTAAGTCACTATTATTTTACCTAATCCATTGTTAGACAATCAGAAGGACTGTTTTCCTGAGAAATGGGTGACTATAGCATTAAGTATCCAGTCGTCGCTGCAGACGGCCAGGTTGCCTGAGCACATTCCTCTTCCTGTAGTTCTATCCTGGAATCCCCCTGCTAAGTGACCTCGGGTCTAGCTGCGTCGTTGAATCCCTTTGTTTCTCGCCCCGAGGGTAGAGAACAAGCCGGAGAGGAGCCCGTGGGAGTACGAAGTCCGAGCTGAGCCGAGGTGGCCGCAAAAGGGAGCTTGGTCCTCAGACAGGACCCGAGCTACTGCTACACCTCTCCGAAGCTCCTTCCAACCCTCTGCTACTGCCCTGGGAGTTAGTGCTTGAAGTTTCAGGGCAGCAGCGCCTGCCTTGCATCTGCAGACTGGTCCCGGGTTTTGCTCTTTGCTGGGAGAGTGCTCCTTCGTTCGGTTCCCTGCTATTGGTTTCAGCTAACCTGCAGTTTTAGCCCTTACTCCTCTCAACCCGGGTCTCAGAGGGCAGGCCTTGATTTGCTCAGACCGTCCGCTTGAGAGGTGCCCACCCTTTGCTTCTCTTTAGAGCGGTCCACGGCATTCGCCAAGACTGAGGGGCCGGTGTCCGCCGGGTTGGTCTCAACAGCCGGGAGCCGGGCGCAGTCTTCCGCTCGACCTCAAGGTGGCGACTTAGGCACGTAAACAAAGCTCGGTCAAGCCGGACGGTTGGCACCCTCGCGTTTCATCCACGTATCATCCTAGTTTTCCCGCTGCTCTCAAGCGGACTGAATTGACTGTTAAAGAGACTTGAGTTTAGATGAAGAGTTCGGCCAGAATGGCAAAACGTGTATGTGTCTATGTGTGTCTGTGGGTGCGTGCCACCGCACGCACAGAGGCGGCGGGAGGTGGTATTGAGTGGAAACTCTCGGCGGAACCCGTTTGGGACGCCGAGATTCTCCTCTGCATCACCTGAGCTCTCAGGATAGGCGACCCGGCAGGCTAGGTCTTCCGGACCATTGTGCAGCCCGAGATGCCGCGACCAGGGTGCAACAGCAGAGGGACAGAGGGTCTGGTGGCTGTCGCCAGCGGTAAAAGATTTGCTAATCTCGTTTCAATGACGCCCACAATTTATGAGTGGAGAGACCCGGAAAAGAAAGCCTTATGTCGTGCTGTGTCCTTCTCTAGGGTGCATGCTGGCTGACCCGATTGGGAAAGGTCCCTGCCGGTGGGTAAGAGAGACACACAGACAGCAAAAGGATAAACGTGCGAGAGTCACATAATCTTACCTCCGGGATGAAAAGACACGGTTCCTAGAACTGAGATTTCCAAGTCAGTGTGCATCCCAGCTGTTTCTCCCGTAGGCTCTTTCCTGTCTAAAACAGCTTTATGAGTAACTTGGATAAGGCTTGAGCTGCACCCCTCCTTTTCCCTCCCCCTTTCTTTTCTTTCCAGACATTCCCTAAACTCAACCCAGGGCAAATCCAGAAGTCGGTACAGTACAGAGCTTCCATTCAGTCATGGGGGGGAAAATCCCTTTTACAGTTTCTCTTAGGCAGCTGGAAGAAGTAGATGATTACGGGACTTGGAAGGGTGCATGGGGATGGCATGGGATGTTGGTGGCAGGGATTCGCGATTTTTCTTAGGTTCTGGTGCTGCAGGTAATGTTCCCAGATTCCAGCTGCTTTCAAGTCGAGCTTCGGTGGTGGCCGGTGAGAGTGGAGAGCGATCCTCGATCCTCGTCTAATTAGAGAGGAGAGGAGGAGGGTGGAGTGGCAGAGAAACTGACCCTGGACAGGCTCCACGGACACATTGTCTTGGTTCATGTTTGTGCCCGCTCTGTGCTGCTGCCTTTGGGAGCCTTTTCAGCAGGGTAGTACGCCCGAGGTGCTTTCTCCCCTTCTTTTTCCCCCCTTCTAAAAATGTGTTTAAAGATAAGTGAATATCCTTCTAGAACAAGTTAAAATCTTTCTCTGACTTTCCATTTGAGATGTCAAAAGGATTAAATAAATGAAACTTTATTTGACCGGGGCGTTTACCCAGAGACTTAACGACATCTCGGGTCTTTGGCCTTATTCTAATTCCATGGTGGTAATTACCCTTCGTTTCTTTAAGTGCAATAGATTTATTGCCTTAGAGACTATGCACAGTTTGATTGAATTATTCATTTTTTTTCTTTGGTGTAGACTGCATCTGGGGACTCTGATGTGACGTGTAGATTTTTTTTTTTCAGGAACAAAGGGAATGTGGAAATGAAAGAGAGAGGGAGAGAGAGGCTGGCAGATGTAATGAGACGCGGTGAAGGTGTACGCAGACTGGCACTCCCACTCCTCCCTTCTGCTCTCACTGCAGCCCTGGGTAACTCGCAGGCTAACACAAACAGCTTTTCTCCCGCAGCCTGCCCTCTGTCACTGTAAGTACATCAGCCTTCTCTTATCAGCATGCAGATTCCAGCCACGCACTCCCCTAGACTCGGCTTTGCACCTTAGACAGCAGGAGAACATTTAAAAATTAACTTTCCTAAGCCAGGAAAGACATGTCTGTAAAACTTATTTTTGATTTATCTTTATTTTTCTTTGAAAAAAGTTCATGCATTTTTACCACTTTTCCCCACCTCCTTTGTGGCGGTGCTGCTGCTGCTACTGTCGCTACCGCTGTGGTCTTCCCAATATGATGATGCGCAGATTCAAATGAACTTTAATGTTATTCTCTATCCATTTAAAGTCCAGGGACAATGCCTGGTCCTTTTGCAAAATGACGTCTTAAAGAACGCAGAGCATTATTCACAGTTTGCTTTTTTGCTTTTGTTGTTGAAACACGAGTTCCGACCTCTTTGAGGCAGAGTCCCAAGGGCACTGTTATTTGGGAGTTCGGGTTATTTGGTTACACCAAACTTAAATGAAGTGCGATGGGCTGCTGGAGTCGTTGGTGTGTTTGTTATTCCTGTTTAAGGAAATCAATTGCTAAAAGTTTTCTCTGGGCTGTAATTAAAGTTTCCAGCTTCTTCCTTTTTGGCTTTTTATACTCTTTCACTTATTCTTCGTTTCAGTAAAAGTTCTCATTCTCCGTGTTTTGGAAGACATTTATATTTGTACTATTTATACAGTACCTATAAAGCCCTTCCTCAAAGAAGTTAGAAACCTTAGGATGAAGTCATGTAGATCTGAATTGTCCTCCCGGCTGGTGTAAGGAGACTTTCAAGGCGAGAATACGAGTCTTTAACAGTCGTTTTGATTTTTGCGTGGGTGCTTTATATATTAACTTATCGAGCAGAATTCATTGCGCTCCCCTTCCCAAGTTCAGGGGGACCTCTCTCCAGGAACCGAGCGCGCCTTTCATTTGCCGGTTCGCGCCTCTTCTCTGGAGGTGCGAGGCCAAACTTAGCAAAGCCGAGTTGTCTTTGCTGGTTGTCGTGCGCAGGGACACCCGGACAGCTCAGAGGCAGCGATAGCTTTGGCCAGGTAAGTCTGCTCCCACCGCTTGCCCCTCCTTCCCTCCCTGGTTCCCGGTGCTCGGTGCCGGGCTTCGTGCGCAGCGCGGGGCTCCGACCCCCAGGGAAAGTGAGCCCTAGTGTGCAGGGATCTGGCCACGGTGCCTGGATCTGGTCACGGTGCCTCGGTGTCCTCGGCTCCTTTCGGAACTTCCTGGAGCCCGCAGGCCAGTGCGGACCAGGTGGAGAGTCCGGCATTTCAACCCTCTGCAGCGCTCTTTGCCTTGCCCCCTGCTCTGTACTGCAGCGCCTGTGGCTTGAAAGGAAACTCTTAGGGCTCACTCCCGCCCCCGAGGGCCACGTGTCAACCCATGCACAGCCTGAAGTGCGGCACCAAGACCCCGAAGTTTAGTTTCTTTCCTTTAGGGATTAATGTTGCAATTGGCTCGGGGTTCCGCCTTATCAATCTACTTTGGTTATCAGTTTATTAGATAAAATCTAAAGAGGATTCCGCCATTCCTCCTCCGAAGGTCCACCGCGGCCCAATATTAGGGCCTTGGACGCCAGAGATCTTTAATGTCGCCTTTTTTTGGCCTTCTGCCAACAGCCTGTACCTGGTTGGGGGTGGGGGTGGTCTGTCTTATTTCCCAGATTTCCCAGTGCTGGGTGATTTAAAGAACTCATACGCTGGTACTTGTGAAGCCAAACTTACCACAACTTTGAGAAACCCAAGTCGCGCTCCAGCGTTTCAGTCTGGGATGTTTCACCTCTGGTGGCTCTACCCTGAGAATTCAGGCTTTGGGACTTAAAATTATCCCCTCTTCTCTCTGCTTTAACTCTGCAGGCATTTAGGAGGGATCATTCAATTTGCCCTTTATAAGATTTCCAGAGATATTTTGCTCTTGTAGTTGAGTTCCAGGGCCAGAGAGAGGCTTTGGAAGGACAGCTGGGCCAGGCCACACTCATTCACAAAAACAAAATAAAACAAAGACAAAATCAAAACCCAGAAGAGATTTGACTCTTGTCTAGTAGAGAAACACCAGTCTGGGTTTGCCCGTTGGGCCTCTGAGGTCAAGGAGCACTCCTGGGAGTTTTGGGACCAGGTGTGGAGGAGCTGGCAGGAAAGGTGCCACGCATTCTTTTCACTGGCTTCCAGGCTCTGGCCTCTCCAGGCAGATTTTTCCAGTCATGAAGGTCTCTGTGGGTGAAAGGGACACAAGATTTCTGGTTGGGGACTGCTGTCTTCTCAGCCAACAGTCATCAAGTCATTTTAACTTGCAGTCCAAGCTTCCAGTCCTCAAGCATCATCTTTCCCAGCTGGAATAGGAAATGAGCTATTCCTATGAGTGGGGCTATTCCTTCTGCCCCACCAACCCTTGGTGCTCATCCTGACCTTTATTTCTATCCTTTTCCTTCTCTTGTCTGGAGTTTATATGAAACCAAACATGGAGTCTACTTTAAGAAGCCAATATATGACTAACAGACATCTCAGCTTGGTACCTCTTCTGCTTTTACTTACTTTCTCCATTTTCTTCAGTTAGTGGAACAAAGATGAGGTTTTCTTCTCTGTATCTTTTATCACTTGATCTGTGAAGGTCTTCCTCAAGTTGGCAACTTTAGATTGCATTAACTTTTCTATTTTTCTAGCTCTAATTCCTGACTCCTCTCTCCTGTCCTTATCTTCTTCCACAAATTCCCTGTTTATGTAATGCCTCAAAGTGGCCCTCTCATATCAGTTTCTACATAGCAAGGACCTCACTTCCACAAATCTCTGTAGGTTTACACTGATCGTGTCAGAACCCGTCTCTTAGCGTTTAATCTTGATGTAATTTGGACTTTCCACTTACTTTAGTTTCTCAGATCTATTTCTTTGGGCCTGGCTTAAGGCAGGCCAACATCATCTTGTGCACACTGGCTTTTTGTTAGCTCTGTCTGCTGTTGTCAAAGCTAGTGTTCTCATCTATTTCTTTTGTTCTGTATCTCTGTCTATTACCTGACATGATTATTCTCTCCCCTCCCAGTCCCCCAGGTTTTTTTGCACTGAGATAAAATTCCAGGTCTCTGTTCCATTAGGCCACCCTGTACCCTTCAAATCTTTTATCTACCCTACACACCCATATCAAAGAGAATCTTTATGTAGGTTTATTTTTATGGGGGGGGGGTTAAACATAATTTTCTCTATCTGACTTACATGTTTTTGCAAAATGCTGTCCCGGGTGACTGAAACTCTTCATCTTTTACAACTTCCCAGCCACCCATCTTGAAATTGTTTCTCCAAATCTTTTCCTCTGCAAAGTTGAGGTAATACACATATATCACCCACCCAATTCTGTGTAACACAAACTTAACCCTATAATAAATGTGGGACTATTTAGTTTACCATTGTAAAGGTATAATCAATTTTTTCCTTGGTAGTTTGTACATGTTTTGTTATTCATAATAATTTTAACCCATAAACTCCATATTCCACATGGCCTCCAGAATATGGCCCCCTACATATGTTAAGAATCTCCTGTATCAATTCCTTTTTCTTTCAGTTGCTCTTCCTTCATCTTTTAAAATAAGGTCCTCTCCTATTTGCTGGAATCCTGTTAACCTGTATGTTTCCTTGGTCTCCGTTTCCTGCACCTTTTTCTTCACTCTCTTGTGATGACTTCTCTTCATCCTTACTATTTATCCTAATATTCACCTTCCTTTCCTTCTTCTTGGTCTGCTTTAGCCCCCGTTCTTTCTCTTCTCTGTTTCTGCCATGACTCACTTCTGTGGTCCAGTGCTGTATCTCAGTACTTCCTAACATTTAGCCCATTTATCATCCTCTTCACGTAACTTTTTCGAAGCACAAACTACCATGCCTGCATTTCCTCTCCCACCTTCTTTCCTCCTTTTCTCCAGTTTGCTCCTTTCTTTCTCCCCAGTTGTCTACCTTTCCCCCTCTTCAGTTTGCCTTCATCTAGACTCCTCCTTCCAACAACTCCAGCCCTAATAGCACTGCTGGGGTCCTTTACTCCTCAGCCGTTTTCTCTCCACCTAATACTTGTCACCATTCCCCTCTGACCTCAACTCTCCCTCTTCTTTGTCGCCTTCCAATTCTCTCCTACTAGTCGCTTCACTCTCTCTTCTCAGGCGCTTTCTCCAGTTCCAACCTCCGCTCTCGCCGGTCTCTGCCCTCTCTCTCTCCCGCTCGCNAAAAAAAAAAAAAAAAATCCTTTAGACTCTGAAAGCAAGCAAATGTGCACTACATATATTAGATCTAGCTTATGACAAAGGGCAGTAAGTGACCAGGATCTAGACAAGTGCTAGGTCATTAATTCCTCTGGCAAACTAGTATCTTCTGTTGCTTTTCTTGTATCACTGCCACCTCCTTTTTCCTCGGTTCTCCCACCATATTCTTTTTATAGTGGCAAAACTAAATATTGTTTATTGTATTTATTGTTGTTCTTAATTTTTATTTTGAAAGTAATAAGAAGGAACTTTCTCTTGGTATATATGTATTCTTGAAAATGCAAAATAAATTGCAAGTTTATTATTACGGAGCATGATAAAGCTCTGTAATAGTATACTGTGTAAGCACAGTGCTCAAAATTATGCTACAAAGAAACGTAGATGTAAAAAAATTAATAAAGCAGTACCAATATCTATATCTTAAGTTGGTTCTGTAATGGATTCAGTAACTGAATATCTAGAAGAAATGACATTCATATTGTCTGCTGGGCACTTTTTCATTAGCAGTAGAAAGATATTTTTTTTAGTAAGGGAAAAGCACGTATTTAAAATGTTAACTTACCTAGCAAATCTTTCTCTTATAAGGCTTTAACAATATATTGCTTTAAATACATAAATGATAAATTTTGGTGGCATTATTGAGATTTTATGCTGTTTCTATTTGAATTCTTTTAGGAATTATTAGTTTATTGGTCACTGATGAAATTTTTACACATATCTATCTTATATTGAAGAAACTAGTGACATTTAAAAAATCTTTCAATTAGTATACTAGATACTGGAGTAAATGAATTTTATTTTTATAAAGTTTAATGTACTTGGCTTTAACCCTTCCTTTTAATAGTTTCTATACTTTTCTGTGTTAGGTTATAAATCTCTAAGTTTGAAAGAATTCTCTTGTTAGTGAGATAATTGATATATACCTTTTCACTATTTACGAACAGCATTCTGTAAAAGTATAGTAGAGTACAATTAAAATTTTGGTTGTTCTAAGAGCTATTTGTTTAAATATAGTTTAGGGGTGCATATATATCAATTGGTGTTTTTGAAGTCAAGTGAAACATTCCATCAAGCTAATGTGCCTGAGAATACCATATCAGGCACAGACAGGTACTAGAAATGATAAAACACAGATAACATTCAGCAAGATGATTTGCAGATGGGATGTATTATCTGCTGTCATGAGGTTAGATGGGTCATATTACTGTTTTTTAAAAAAGTTAATCTAGGTTATTTCAGAATTATCAAGGTATATGAGATGTAATGAGAACAGATTTTATTATAAAAACTTGCTAAGAGAATGAACAAATAGTTTTGCTTTTTAGAGCAGAAAATGGACTCTCTTTGCATTTGGATTGCTTCTTGTTTAAGAAATATAACTCTCCCCTATTATTTTTTTCCTAACAATGAAAATAATATATTGAACATTTTGTGTCTTTATCCTATCCTCAGATTTTCTACTGACTGTCCCCTGACTATCAACATACTCAAGTAAAACAAAAACAAAAACAAACTGGTACTCCAGTATAGTCTATGAAAAGCAGTTTTTATTAACTGTAAGCACATTTTAAATGTATAGAATATCATTTTTGCTTTAGGTTCTTCAACTGTGATCTGAAAACTAATTGTTTTGATAAGTCATATCAGAAACTTCAATCATTCTCTCATTATATACTCATTATACATTTATACGAAGTGTGTTTTCATTTTTCTTGTTCTGTGGAAGAGGGTAAAAGTTTTTCAGCTAATCGTTTTGTTTAAACTTTTAGTCAAACTGGAAATAATTTTAAATTTGTGTTATGGTTATTAATAGAGCTTTTCAGATTTAAATATCCATTGTCATAATTTGGATAAAGATATCAATTGAGAGTGTAGGTGGAGATTGTAAGATGAAATATCATGTAAGTCTACTATGTATTCTCTTCTCTGGAAAAGGCTGCTGGTCTGTTTTTCCTCAAATCTGTGGTAGTCTCAAAAAAGGGACCTCAAAACCCTAAAACCTCAGAGAAACAGTATCGATTCAGTTCTTAACTGCAAATCCTTCATATCGTTGCTCAAAATATCCAACTTTACACTAATATTAGCCATTCTTTTTATAGTGACACCATGCTTAGTAAAAAACTTCTAAGCACTGAGGTCAGGTGTTGAGATTGGATTCTAGTTTATTTTTTATGAATCAGATAAAGATTTCTGTGCATGAGACCATATGTGAAGATGAGAGAACAAGAACATTTCCATATCAAAGGCAATATATCTGAGGCTGCATGGTAATTAAAATGCAGTGGTTTGGACTCTGTGCACTAGCACTTAAGCAGAGCATTGCCGGGACCTTGTGCATCATGCAGGCGGTTGCCTCTTGCATACTTCTTGAAATACACTTATAATTTTGTACAAACATTTATGCCAGTCCACACTTTTCTGTGGATAATTTGTATTTCATCCAAACCATTCAGAGTAGAAGTTATTTTTTGAGCTACCCCCTCATTATGGCTTTTGTGCATCAACTATTTTTATTCTAGTTGTTTGTATTTCCTTTTACCAGAATGATGGCTTGTTTATATTCAGAATCTCTTCTTGCTCCTCTAAGACCCCTTATATATCACTCATGTTTTACTATTCACTCAAAAAAACTTTCATCTTTAGTAAAGATGTGAATTATTTCCTGAGGTTAATTGTAGATGCTGTTATCTATTGTAAACTAGTAAACTATGTAAAATCAACTGCCCAGTTATTTCTATTTTATAATGCCAGTATGTTTAGTAATCCCCGCTATATTGTACAGTACATAATATTGGAAAAATCCTTTTCAGAATATTAAAAGAATTCTGAAATGTTCTTCTTTACCTTTTAAAGGCATGCAAATGCTTAGTGGCATTCTCTTTCATACTACTTCAAGTGAAAAACAATTATTTGAAACTATAGAAATCTTTGTTTATGTAAAGAGTTATCTCTGCATTTATAGGGAGACATTTGAATTTATTCGTAAAGAACTAGGTTAGCATTGTAACCTGTAGTTTTTTGGGGATAAGATAGTGGAAAAAAAAGTCTAACAATTGGTAGTCCAATGTTGTGTATATTTTAGAAAATTTGCATCTCTGGTAATTAACTTGAATTTTCTGCTCTGTAATTTTCTAGATTTTCTATTTCTGTATTTGCTCTCCTCCTATGCATGTGGTAAGGAATTCACTAGTATATTTTACTTACTAAGCTCTTCTAGTCTATAAAGCTATTAAAAGATTTTTCTGAATTGAAGCACTATGTATTGAAGAAGCCTAATATGATATTGTGAAATCCTTTAAGAGTTTTTATGTTTAAACTATTTTGGATTAAAATTACTTAAATATATTTATTTGATGCTTTTCAATGATGACATGTCTAAATAAGCATAATAAACATAAGGTAAATTTAAAATTCTTTATATGATGTGCATATTAGTGTCTGCAAACATTCTGTATTCTCTCATTTCAGGTTCTCCCTTGATCTCTTTCTTCTCTGAAAATCTCACAAGATAAATCTTTAAAAGATCTATTATCCTTTCTTTGTTCAATAATTTGTTGTTCCTACTCAAAGAGGCAAATTGAATTGTCTATCTTTAATATATCCATTCAAATGCAAAAATGGACGTTAGTGCTATTTGTGATTTTGACTTCACTGAGCACAATTTCTTTGCTTCTTTGAAAAGTAGTTCTTTAAAATTTGACAAAGAAAGTTAAAGATGCTTTACTTTCCACGACTACGCAAGCACAGTATGTGGAAAAGCAAAAATGCAACAAAATTTAAAAAATTAATTTTTATTGAAGTATAATTATTTACAAAGTTGTGTTAGTTTCTATTGTGCAGCAAAGTAAATCTGTTATACATATACATATGTCCACTCTTTTTTAGACTCTATTCCCATGTAGTCATTACAGAGTACTGAATAGGGCTCCCTGTGCTATACAGTAGGTTCTTATTTGTTATCTATATTATATATTAGTAGTGTATAAATTGGGAAATTGGGATTAACATATACACAGATTATTTTTTTAAAACTTTCTATTTTNCTGTTATACATATACATATGTCCACTCTTTTTTAGACTCTATTCCCATGTAGTCATTACAGAGTACTGAATAGGGCTCCCTGTGCTATACAGTAGGTTCTTATTTGTTATCTATATTATATATTAGTAGTGTATAAATTGGGAAATTGGGATTAACATATACACAGATTATTTTTTTAAAACTTTCTATTTTGTATTGGGGAATATAACCAGTTAACAAGGTTTTGAGAGTTTCAGGTGAACAGCAAAGGGACTCAGCCATGCATATGCATATATCCATTCTCCTCTAAACTCCCCTACACAGATCATTTTTTAATGACAAACATAGATTTCAAATGGGACTCATTCTGAGGCATGGTTGCAAAGAATTCCTTTTATACTTTACAAACAGATCATTGGGCAATATGACTGAGTACTTACTAAGTTCTGCACATCCTGAAGGACACTTAAAAAATATATTATTTTCTGCTCTGCAACTTAAACAAAAAGTATTTCTTTATTTTTGGCTATGCCAGGTCTTTGTTGCTGTGCACAGGCTTGTTTTCTAGTTGTGGTGGGAGTGCTACTACCTAGTTGCAGTGTGTGGGTTTCTGGTTGTGGTGACTTCTCTTGTTGTGAGGCACAGGCTATAGGGACATGGACTTTAGTAGTTGTGGCACATGGGTTCAGTAGTTTTGGCTTGAGGACTCTAGAGTACAGGCTCAGTAGCTGTGGTGCACTGGCTTAGCTACATTGCAGCATGTGGGATTTTCCTGGACCAGGGATTGAACCAGTGTCCCCTGCATTACAAGGCAGATTCTTAACCAGTAGACCCCCAGGGAAACCTGAAGGGCATTTTTGAAGTCACAAGTTTTTACTTTTTAAGAACTTTCTCTTCAGTTGAAGATTTTTGATATTTGATAAGTGAGAACTTTAGGCACATTTGTCATAGTTCTAAGCAGGTCATTGGTAGAAGTGGAAAAGAACGCTCCTAAATAGGGAGAGAAGAGTTTGTTTTTCTTTATTGGGAAAGAAAGGGCAGGGATGCTATTATTTTCTCAGGAATAGTCTCCAGCTAGATCCATGGCCATTGAACTTTCTATACAGGAGAACTCAGCTACCCCATCTACCCTGAGTATATGCATGGTATAATCTCTCACCTTATATTTCTTCATCTCTAAAATGAGAGTGATAATAATACCTACATCATAAGGTTATTGTGAGGATTAAATAAGGTAAATAAATGTAAAGCACTAAGCTCAATAGCTAGTACATGTTATCAATTACTGTTGAAGTGGTATTGTACTTAGAATTATACAGATCTGGCTTCCAATTTCAGCTTTATGTGTACTTTTTGTGTAATTTTGGCAAGCTATATTATCGACTGCTTTTCCTTTTATATGAAATATTCACAATAATACATGCTCCTTTCTTTCTTTCCTAGAGAGAATTATTCATTAGTAGTCTTGCAGATTTTGGGTAGAGTAGTGACTAAATGTAGAATTTGGATGTCCAGCTCTCAAATTTGAGATTCCAATTCTAAGGGCTAGAAGAGATTTTGAAAGGTCATCATTCTCCCTACTCCAAGGGTATATTTCTCCATTCTAATCAGTTAAGAAACTCTCTTATTATTTTTTGGCAAAGCCAGCAAAGAAGGAGATTTTATAATCTTCTTTGGTTATGTGTTTCAGTGATTAACATTTGGAAGTTCTGTATGTCAAACATATACATCTTAATCAACTTTCTTTTGCTTTGATTTTAAGAAAAAATGGGAACACATTCTTCATTTGAATGCCAGACCTACATGTGAAAATATCAAAAACTAACCTGAAATTTTACTTCTTGAATCTTTTCTTTGAAGTCTTATTTCCTAAACTAGTTGTGTGACCTTAGAAAAGATATGCAACCTCTGTTGGTCTCCATTTCCTAATTAAATAATTTTTTTTCTCCCCCCCCCAACCCTTGGCTGTGTTGGGTCTTAGTTGCAGCACTTGGGATCTTTTGATGGGGAGCTCAGGCTCCCTAGTTTCACATATAGGCTTAGTTGCCCCAAGACATGTGTGATCTTTGTTCCCCAACCAAGGATGGAACCTGTATCCCCGGCAATGGAAAGCATATTCTTAATCACTAGACCACCAGGGAAGTCCCCCTGATATTTAAAATGGGGATTGTGATAGAAGTTATCAGATATGGTTGTTGGGAAGATTAAGTTGGAAGATAATGTATATAGAAGTGCCTAGAACAGTTCTAGATAACTGTGTTAGGATAAATCGACAATAGTTATAAGTAATCAGTAGTAGAACCATGGCATGAAAAGGGCCCTTAATTCTCATATGTTTTATAGAACTCAGTTTTCAAAGGGCTTTCATATTCATTTCCTCATTCAGTAAAAGGTATACAGGGTAGATAACCTTACCAATCATACTGTCTAACTTCCTACTTGATAGGAATAAATGTTTCAATTGAGCTTTGCTTCAGGATATTATTCACTATAAACAAAGCTTGTGTGTCATAAATTAAGGTTGGCATTTTTGACCTTCTTTCCCCCCCCAATCTCTTTTATATAATGTCAGTGCTCATTTATTTTATCTTCATACTTACTTCCAGAGCCAAACCAGTACTGCATTTCCATATACTGAATGTAGCTGAACAATACCATGTTGATCAGAAGCCTTAAATGTCAGTTTATATATGTCTTTATAGAGATTGTATATGTTAGATGTCTAGACATTATATGTCTAGACATTATAACGTCATATATACTAGACATTCTATATGTCTTTAAAAAATTAGGGAATAATTTAATTATAATAGAATAAATATGGCAAATTTGAAAGATGACACTATTTCAATCACCCTCTGTGTATTTTTGGTCTTTTAACCTTCCTGAGGCTTTTGGTGGCTAAGTCAAAATATGGGTTTTATGAAGGAGGATTAATAAAAGGATACTTGATGGTGAAAAGATGAGAACCACTTGATTACATGATTTCAAAGATGAAAATGCATGATTGATCCTAGTGAAGAGTTATGAATATATGTAATTCTATGCAGTGTACTGGCTGCTATAATGGAGATATGTATAACAGCAGAAGTACCTATGTCAAGGAAAGCTTCTAGTAGGAGTTGGCCTTTGAGCTGTGTCATAAAGGTTAATTAGGAATAAACTATTTGAAGTAGCATCCTGAAGAGCATTGGACATGAAGGAAACATTTGATGGTATTATTGACTATTTTGTAAGGCATTTGATACCAAAATGTTTCATGTTTGTGTCTTTGTGATTTTAGAAAGGCCTTGTCTATCATAAATGTGAAGTGGCCATAAGCCAGCAGCTTAACCTCTGGTGATTTAACCTCGTAACTTCTCTTTCTTAGCTTAGTTTTGTGGTCAGGGATATTGTGAGTATATTTTAAGGTACAGAGAAGTTTTTCAAATTATTGATTCCTTTGAATATGTTGGGCTTCCCTGGTGGCTCAGATGGTAAAGCGTCTGTCTACAATGTGAGAGACCCAGGTTCGATCCCGGGGTCAGGAAGATCCCCTGGAGAAAGAAATGGCAACCCACTCCAGTACTCTTGCCTGGAAAATCCCATGGACAGAGGAGCTTGGCAGGCTACAGTCCACGAGTCCACAAAGAATTGGACATGACTGCGCAACGTCACTAGTTGAATATGTTGACTAAGTACTAAAATTAAAATAAATGGCTTATTAATATTTGAGCTGATCATCTGGACCATAACTTAATAAAATCTTGTATCTTACACTGTAAAATTTTTTTTTCTTTTAATTGGCTATTATCTTAGAGAAAGGGAAATACCTGGAAATTTTTAGATCTGGTTATTTCTGAGTTTTCTAACTATCAAGTTGGCATATTCCATAAATTTTTTTTATTGAGGGATAATGTGAAAAATGAATCCTCAGACTGATTCAAAGTTTTGGGAAAAAATACAAATTATTATTATACAGAGATGATGGTGAACCAGTAGCAGTACCAGAAATAGTGGCAGCAGAGCAACCACTCTCTACTCTTGATAACTTTCAAATAGGGATGATAAATGTACCCTTTATAGTTTTGCAATCTGGGGTCTCACGTTTTCTAATAATTTTCCAAATGCCTTTTCTCTGAGCTGCAAGCCTTCTTTGCTGTTTTTGGTTTGGAAGTTTTCTGGAGTTTAGTAGCTTGTTTCTCCAAATTAGATACACCTATTGAGATTTTGCAGTTTATATGACCTTGTAACATAATCATTTTCTGAAAAGGGCCTTATGGTCACATAGGCTGGAGAAGTTATGGCCCTCTTTTCAATGGCCTAAACTTGTTGTTTTCCTTCCTATTGCTTTGGCGTGCTGTAGACTTGAAGTGTTGATAGCAGCATGAAAAATACGATGAAATCTCATTATTAAAAAGAAAGGCTCTAAAGCTGAGTAAAGAGGAAAAACAGTATGAAAATTCTATGAAACAATTTAGTCATATTAAATTAGTTATGATGCTTAAAAGAACATTTTCCTTTAGGACTTTCAGTTGAGTTCTTTAATAAGAAACAAAAACTCAAGCAAAAAAGAAAATAAAAACTGAAATAATACAGCAACTGAACAAAGTTTAACAAACTTGGAATGTAGCATATTAGTTAATTGAGTCTCAGGCACATTTTTTATTCTTTAATATGAAGGTCGAAATACACACTGGAGGAAAATTGGCCTATTTAAAAAAAAATTTTTTTTTTTACATTTGTTTCCATTTAATCAACTTCTGAATTTTGAATTTACAAGTAAAATATAAAATGATGCTAGCAGTGGCTTTGAGTTTGGTTCCTTTTTTTGTTTTTATTGAAGTATAGTTGGTTTATAATGTGCCAATTTCTGCTGTCCAGCAAAGTGACTCAGTTATACAAATATATACATTCTGTTTTAAAATATTATTTTCTCTTATGGTTTATTTCAGGAGATTGGATATAGTTTATTTTAAAATTTCTTAAGTGTAGTCCTCTCCCACTATAAAGATACATACTGAAAATAGATATATTGAGGTTTAAAAAAGAATTTTAATCTTGGAACCAACTAAAATTTCATCCTATATTTAATTTTTATTTTAATATAATATCCTAAGACATTATTAGAAGAAATTTTCGGCTTTTTTGAGATTCGACCCTTTAAACTTTTACAGACAATAGTTCAGAGAATACCTCCATTTGTACTCTTTGTATAGATTTGTGTGATTTACAGGTATGCTAAGGTAGGGTTATATACCCCAAACGCTTATATGTTTTAAATTACATAGTAATTCGTAACAGGTTTATTTTCTCCGAAGAAAATGTATATAGCAACCTACACTGGGTGGGACTAGTGGACTTGGCAACTCTTAATTCTTATGTATGGCATGGCAGGGAAAGAATGAAAAATACCTCAGCTTCTAATTATGACACTTTGGGACCTTTTCCAAAGCACTCATCATAATTAGTCATGTCTTAGTTGTGAAGTTTTGTGTCTAATTTCTTCAATTATGTCCACACAGAAAACTCATTAATGTTATCAGGAGCTGTGCAAGGAAATTATATGTGAAAATATATACCCCTTCATATTATATGCTGATTTTTTTCTTTTAAATTTTGTTAGCACCACTTTCACGTCTTTGGATTTTTCATTTTCTTTTTTGATCTATGCCTACACTGGCTTCTATTAAAATCTCAGTAAAATAGGACATTTGTATCAATGTCCTTTAACTTTTATGAGGCTATGATTATATAGTTTTTACTTTTGCTTATTTCACAAATTTGTATCAGAGGTAATTTAGAAACAGAAATATAATTTTATTGTATTTAGTAGGAGGGGCATTAAATTATTTGGTCATCCTAAATTGTTTCAAAGGAAGCTTCTATTTAAGTATATTGCTACTGCATCTTAAAAGTAAATAACTGATTATTGATAAAATGTTTGTTTGAATGTCATCACATAGCATAGTTGGTATCCTCTCTGCTTATTTAGGGGAGAATGTAGCAGTTTCAGTAGCTGAGGTGAAAAGATCATAATTTAAGATGTATAAAGAGAGAAGGAAGTACAACTCTTAAGTGGCTGGGATAGCCTTACGGCAACTGGGCAGTACTGTTGGTAAAAGTAAGGCTGGTTGAATTCCTCTTGACAAGATAAAAATTTTACAGCTTATTTGGAAGAACTGATCTGAGCAGTGATCTTCAAACTTTTTGGATAGAGCATATCACCAGTGAAGTATTTATGAGCTTGTGCCCTAATACATGTCCATATTTATTTAAACTTATATACATGTACTATTATGCTAGTATATGCTATAAAACATTTACAATAGATATTAAAATGAAAGATGTATTGATAGAATAAATAATATTTTAAAACTGTGGTCCTCCCAATTCTATAATATAATATGATTTGTTGTTTTTTAAAGTCTTAGTTTAATGCTTGGTGATAAAGTGATTGAATAGTTTGGTTCTAAGTTCAGGTTTCTTTGCTACATGGTTTTAATGCTGCCACAGCTAAAACTGCTAGCTCAGAAATAAAAATATATCCAAATTGTAGGAGTACATTATTGTTTGCACTTAATGTGATACTAACTCATTAATCCTTCACACAAAGTATGCAAAAAGTTTGTTAAATTGTTGGCTAGTAAAACCTCTCTTCTCTCATGATAATCATTTGTGATTTTTTTTTTACCATATTTCTAATAAATGGGTTAAAAAACACATTGGAACTCTTTGTAACATCATTAAACAGGTTAGAATATGCTGTTGCCAATTTTAAAATTGAAAACAGATGAGAGTTTTTCTAGGTGATAGACAAAAAACCTTTGGTAACAAAATCACACTATGATGGAATCATTTCCAAACATATATTTTTAAAATACATTTTTAATACATCTGTTTTTAAAACCATTTACTTTGTCATTTGATGAAATGTCACCTTTACCTTAAAGAGACAGTTAAGTTTGTATGATTTATGTATGTGTGTGGGCTTCCCGGGTGGCTCAGCAGTGAAGAACCTGCCTGAGCCTAATACCAGGGATGTGGGTTCGATCCCTAGGTCAGGAAGATCCCTTGGAGAAAGAAATAACAATCCATTCCAGTATTCTTGCCTGGGAAATCCCCTGGATAGAGAAGCCTGGTGGGCCACAGACCAGGGGATAGCAGAGTCTGACTAGACAATGACTAAACAGCAACAGTGTATGGGTGTATGTATCTGTCTGTCCATCTATCTATCTAGTCTAGACTAGCTATTTGCTAACGCACTCACAGCTACTTGTCATCACTGAAAGGTTAGCACATTGGTACACTGGTTTTTTGGTTCCTTATGCTTAAGTTTGGAAACTTTGTCATGAGATAAGCAGCAGAAACTGTGGGTAGTGCCAACAGTTCTGGTCACTCCTCATCTCCTTTCAAAGCATGTAAAGATTTTACTGTGTTTTGTAGGTCTATTTTTAAAAAGTAATTGCATCATCATGTAGTACTTGGTTTTAACATTTTGCCTAAATTGCTTGCCTATGAATAATACAGTTACTTCATTGTGTTATATCTGTAATCTTATCCCTAATTTTTTCCCTTTTGTCCTATCAGGGCAGTCTCTTTACCAGTAGTTACACTTAGTCACTTTTCCCTAAAAATTACCTTTATTTAAAAGAGCCAAAGTGTTGAAGCGATATCTTTTTTGGTACATATTTTGGCCACTCATTCAAACATAGCACTTTGCCTGTTGGAGATCATGAATGGAGGCGTGTTCAAAAATATGTACATTTGTTATCTGAAAACCAAGCATTCTACATGACATTAGTTTCTTTTTAAAAGTGACAGCCATGTTTTCTATACAGCTTTCAACATTGTTTGTGGTCCTACTCACTGTCCAACCTATGAAGACATCATTCAGATTGCATTCTAATTAAATGGTTACCCAGAGATGTACACTGTGGCAGATCTGATTTTTTAGCCCAGAAAATTACTTATTAATAAATGTTGCCATCCTGTTTTCTGTATATTATTTTTAGCTATTTTTATGGCAGCAGGAAGAACAAGAACTTTTCTAATAGGGGATGACTTTTTGTATTTTGTAACTAAGGACTTTCAGAAGAGGTTTCTAAGCATTTAACATGAAGTTTGGTGAAATTTTATAAAATATTGGATTGAGTATTGTATGATTTTAAACATTATTGGAAAAATTACAGTAAGTACAAAAATTTCTGTCTGTATGCTTTGTTTTTAAATGTCTTACTGATTTTAATGGCTTCATGTTACTAGTTAATATCTCAAAGTACAATAGGGTAAGGTCCATTGTTGATGATACTAGGTGTAAATCTATACTTGAATTATCTTTTTGATAAGTTAAAAAATCTTGGCATGTTTCTTATCAGATCTTCTTGGATCATCATTGTTTCATCCTGTGATATGGCCACTAAAAGTCTGCTACTATGGTACAAGTGCTAGCTTGGTCATGGTATTAACCTCAAACTGTGGTTTCTTTGAAAGGATCTTTTAAAGCCACTTGAACATTTGTTTAGAGTTAATTTAGTTAAAAGCTGAATAATATCATCAATAATCAGACTCCTCTTTTTCCTTTGGTACAGGATATGACATATTAATGTTTGACAATCTGTATTTAAATTTAGGCAAAGGTTAGTTTTTCTCACTTCTTAAATGAATAAATAAACACCTGTATATTTCTATAGTGTACTCCGGGGATGTGTACTCTTACTTTGGAGACCACTGAAATAAAAAAGCAAATAAGAAAGAAGGGTGAGTGTGTGGTGAGTCAAGGAGGAAAAATATAGTTTTCAGGGAACACCCTCCTGGGACAGGATCCCTCTGAGGAATGTAGCCAGTCACTGAAAACCAGAGACAGGAAGGGGGGCTACATATTTCTCAGTATGGGGGTTAATTTTTTAGGGCTCTGATGTGAGAGAAGCACTTAAGCCACCTTTTATTCCAAAGCAAGACAGTTTGAATCATTTGTTGGCATGAATGGGTCAGCGAGGCTCCATAATTACGTGTGTATATCATGTTGCAGGGGAGGGGACCAAGTGCAGCGTCTGCTTCCCTGAATGCCTGGGGTTCTCTGTTGCTTCTGCTTTCAGCTTTCCTTGGATTTAGATACAATCAGAGCAAAAGCTGGGAAAAGTGAGTAAGGCGGCAATGAGG
This sequence comes from Neotragus moschatus, assembly GCA_006410615.1. NCBI lineage: Eukaryota > Metazoa > Chordata > Mammalia > Artiodactyla > Bovidae > Neotragus > Neotragus moschatus. The sequence goes on along the minus strand of SJYA01002117.1, from coordinate 436,070 downwards.
GATTAATGTTGCCTTCAGCTTTCTCTTTCCCTTTCCCTCTTTTCTCTAACTCGATATGCTTGTTGGACAGCTTGATGTAGTATCAAGGAACCAGTTTGGGAGTTTCAGCTCTTCCAATAAACTTTTGGTGACTTTGGCTAAATCGCTTCTTTCTAGGAATTAGTTTCTTTACTGTTAGAATAGGAAGTTTCATGATCTATAAAGAAGTTTCGGTTCTGACATCCTGTTTCTACCCTTCTGGGATAGGGCTCTGTGCTGCCTCTATATAGATTTTCACTGAAATTCCTTGTTCTGTGTGTCAGCCTCAAAACAACATGTCCAGTCTGTCTTCCAAACTGACAAATGGCCAGAATCTAAGAAATGAATTTATGCTGGTTGATTAATGAGCAAAAGTTGTAAAATATTTCTATCTTCTCTTTACTCTTCCAACTTTGATAGAGTGTATTTCCACAGTGTGATGCTGGACAGTGCTCTCGCTTTCCAGAATACTGGAGTGGGTAGACTTCCCTTCTCCAGGGGATTTTCCCAACCCAGGAATCGAACTCGGGTCTCCTGTATTGCAGGCAGATTCTTTACCAGCTGAACCAACAGGGAAGCCCAATAAGAACTGTAAGAAGGAAGTATTAGCATCTGAAAGGTTGTGTTTGTGAAGGAGGTTGGGCTGAATAAGATAGGCAGGGCATTGGGATACAGCCATCAATTCTTTGCATGTGTTTGGCCAGGCTGGCAGCAGTGGACAGTGCCAGGATTTTTGAGTATGGTTTCTGTCACCAACAGAGTTGGCTATCTTTGAAGTTTGCTAGTGAACTTCTTCCAGAATCTTAGAGTGCAGCTAGCACTCAAGAGGAGGAGGATAAAGGAATCTCTAGGAGTAAGAATTCCACCTGCTTTCAGGAAAAACTTAATTCTCTTCCTTTAACTGTTTTTTGAAGCATCTAATACATAAACAGATTTCAGATTTTCTTTTCAATACCTATTCTTTGTCATGGATGGAGGCAATATTTAATAATGAGATAGATGCATGGGTATTGGGCAATACCCATATATTTCTGGGTACTTTCATAAGATGGAGATAATAACCTGAGTATCATAGTTTTTGAGAGGTTTCAATAGACAAAATACATTTGTAAGAGTGTCTGATACATTGTAAGCTCTCAATAAATATCAGTGATTGCTATTTTATTCACAAAACAATTCTGGGAGGTATGTGCCATTATCCTCATTTTACAGTCAAATATATTAAGGTCTTGTATGGATGTGAGAGTTGGACAATAAAGAAAGCTGAGTGCCAAAGAATCGATGCTTTTGAAGTGTGGTGTTGGAGAAGACTCTTGAGAGTCCCTTGGACTGCAAGGAGATCCAACCAGTCCATCCTAAAGGCGATCAGTCCTGGGTGTTCTTGGAAGGATTGATGTTGAAGCTGAAACTCCAATACTTTGGCCACCTGCTGCAAAGAGCTGACTCATTGGAAAAGACCCTGATGCTGGGAAAGATTGAGGACAGGAGGAGAAGGGGACAACAGAGGATGAGATGGTTGGATGGCATCACTGACTCAGTGGACATAGGTTTGTGTGGACTCTGGGAGTTGGTGATGAACAAGGAGGCCTGGCGTGCTGTGGTTCATGGGGTCGCAAAGAGTCGGACATGACTGAGCAGACTGAAATGAACAGAAATTAAGGTCTGGGGAGGGAAAATGACTTGCCCAAGGTCATATAGCCATCAAGTGGCAGAACCATAATCTAAATCCAGATGTCCTATGGTATTTTGTTGTATAATGCAGCTGCTTCTAACAGACAAGCAAATCGTGAGATTTCCCTCAGATAATCTACATGCTAGATAACTGGGAGCTTGGATAATCAGGATAATCAGAAGCTGAACATATAATGTGACATTGAATTTGAGTAGGTTCAATTATTAAGACAATCCTTGCTTTGCAGGTTTGATGTGAACTGGAATACTTTTGTATCAGAACCTCATCCTCCCTTTGCATAGTTCTGATCTCAGCTTTACATAGTTCGGATGTCTTGGTTTGAACTCAGTTACTGCAGAACCTTGCAAAGTGAGGACCTGGCTCTAATATGCACTGATTTCAGTTAACATGGTTTAGTGCAAGTTGAGGACTGCAAGTTGAGGACTGTCTATGTGTATCAGCTTCACATTCCCATAGAGAAATTGTCACATTCTCTTGCCATTTCCACCTGATAACTCACTAATTTTTGCATTCTTTTGCTTTTAAGGTTCTGTTTCTGATAAGGGAGAGCACCGTGTTTCATAAGCACGGTCTTTGAAGGTCACTGGTGATTGGCTTTTGGCTTAAAGAGCTCAGCTGATAAAGAATCCGCCTGATTCCTGGGTCGGGAAGATCTGCTGGAGATGGGAAGGCTACCTATTCCAGTATTCTTGGGCCTCCCTTGTGGCTCAGGTGGTAAAGAATCCACCTGCAGTGCGGGAGACCTGGGCTCGATCCCTGGGTGAGAAGATCCCCTGGAGAAGGGAATAGCTACCTACTCCAGTATTCTAGCCTGGAGAATTCCATGGACCGAATAGTCCATGGGGTCACATAGAGCTGGACACGACTGAGCGACTTTCACTTTCAGGGCAAGATAAGATGGAAAATACTTAGAATATCCTCTTGTTCCAAATGTTTAAAAAATTCTCCTCCCTTCAATTTTTATTGTTCTCCTGCCCCTTCCTCCACCTTTAAGTTTATGTTTTAAAACTTGTCCTTAGCTTCCTTTGTCAAGCATTCTGAAGAGCTGAAATTCTTTGCTGACTCTGATTTTATTTCTCTTACTTGTACAATGCTGGAGAATTAGTTTAGGGTAAAGCAAGCTTGTGACACTGTAGCTGAGAGCATACTCTCCCACTTTCTAACTTTACCTTGAACCTGTTACTTTGATCTCTTTAGGCCTCAGTTTCCTTATCTTTAAGACTGTACCTTCTTGGGGTTGTTTTAGGATTTAATAATTAAATAAAAAGTGCTTAAAGGGTTTGGCACATGGTAGGTGCCATGTAAACATCAGCTACTACTAAAGTGAATATCTTTAAAAGAGAATCTGGCTAAAAATAGAATGTTATGTTCAAGTACTTTATTGAAGGGATAAAATATTACTAGAATGTAATGTAAAATCACTTTACAATTTTCCCAACACAATGGCTCTATAGTACTTTTGAGAGAGAATCCTCACAGTTCTATAATAATATGTACTTTGAGAACCTCTTCAAATGCAAATCAACAAGTATACCTGAACTAAAATTTCTTTGAAAGTGCAAGTGAAGTTGCTCAGTCGTGTCCGACTCTTTGCGATCCCATGGACTGCAGTCTACAAGGCTTCTCTGTTCAGTGGATTTTCCAGGCAAGAATACTGGAGTAGGTTGCCATTCCTTCTCCAGGGGATCTTCCTGACCCAGGAATTGAACCCAGGTCTCCTGCATTGCAGGCACATCTTATTATTTTTTTAAGTTATTTATTTTACTTTTGGCTGGACTGGATCTTCTTTGCTGCATGAGACTTTCTCTAGTTGCCACAAGTGGGGGCTACTCTTTGTTGTGGTGTGCAGACTTCTCATTGTGGTGGTTTCTCTTACTGTGGACCATGGGCTCTAGAGTGTGGGCTCAGTAGTTGTGGAGCATGGGCATAGTTGCCCTGTGGCATGTAGACTTTTCCTAGACCAGGGATTGAACCCTTGTCCCCTATATTGCCAGGTGGATTCTTAACCACTGAACCACCAGGAAAGTCCAACATCTTAATTTTTGAGTTTCATAACTTATAGAGACTAGTACTACAGACTATATACCCAGAGTGAGACTAGATTCTGGGTACAGAGTGTATTTGGGTATAAATTTTCTTGGGACTATATTTTTGACTGTAGCAGTAACTGAAGAATCAGTGGTGAACTTAAAGAGAGGTGGCAGCTGGTATACAGGGAGTTTGTATATCATAGGCTCCCCCAAACCCCTGGCAGGGCCCAGGTGCAGCCTGGCTTGGACAGTGATTGTAGACCTAATTTCTAGGCCATAGAAGGTTATCTGTGGAGGCAGCTGGCTGAGATTGGGATATGGAGTTGGTAACTTTCTGTTGCCCTCTGTATNGGGAGGTATGTGCCATTATCCTCATTTTACAGTCAAATATATTAAGGTCTTGTATGGATGTGAGAGTTGGACAATAAAGAAAGCTGAGTGCCAAAGAATCGATGCTTTTGAAGTGTGGTGTTGGAGAAGACTCTTGAGAGTCCCTTGGACTGCAAGGAGATCCAACCAGTCCATCCTAAAGGCGATCAGTCCTGGGTGTTCTTGGAAGGATTGATGTTGAAGCTGAAACTCCAATACTTTGGCCACCTGCTGCAAAGAGCTGACTCATTGGAAAAGACCCTGATGCTGGGAAAGATTGAGGGCAGGAGGAGAAGGGGACAACAGAGGATGAGATGGTTGGATGGCATCACTGACTCAGTGGACATAGGTTTGTGTGGACTCTGGGAGTTGGTGATGAACAAGGAGGCCTGGCGTGCTGTGGTTCATGGGGTCGCAAAGAGTCGGACATGACTGAGCAGACTGAAATGAACAGAAATTAAGGTCTGGGGAGGGAAAATGACTTGCCCAAGGTCATATAGCCATCAAGTGGCAGAACCATAATCTAAATCCAGATGTCCTATGGTATTTTGTTGTATAATGCAGCTGCTTCTAACAGACAAGCAAATCGTGAGATTTCCCTCAGATAATCTACATGCTAGATAACTGGGAGCTTGGATAATCAGGATAATCAGAAGCTGAACATATAATGTGACATTGAATTTGAGTAGGTTCAATTATTAAGACAATCCTTGCTTTGCAGGTTTGATGTGAACTGGAATACTTTTGTATCAGAACCTCATCCTCCCTTTGCATAGTTCTGATCTCAGCTTTACATAGTTCGGATGTCTTGGTTTGAACTCAGTTACTGCAGAACCTTGCAAAGTGAGGACCTGGCTCTAATATGCACTGATTTCAGTTAACATGGTTTAGTGCAAGTTGAGGACTGCAAGTTGAGGACTGTCTATGTGTATCAGCTTCACATTCCCATAGAGAAATTGTCACATTCTCTTGCCATTTCCACCTGATCACTCACTAATTTTTGCATTCTTTTGCTTTTAAGGTTCTGTTTCTGATAAGGGAGAGCACCGTGTTTCATAAGCACGGTCTTTGAAGGTCACTGGTGATTGGCTTTTGGCTTAAAGAGCTCAGCTGATAAAGAATCCGCCTGATTCCTGGGTCGGGAAGATCTGCTGGAGATGGGAAGGCTACCTATTCCAGTATTCTTGGGCCTCCCTTGTGGCTCAGGTGGTAAAGAATCCACCTGCAGTGCGGGAGACCTGGGCTCGATCCCTGGGTGAGAAGATCCCCTGGAGAAGGGAATAGCTACCTACTCCAGTATTCTAGCCTGGAGAATTCCATGGACCGAATAGTCCATGGGGTCACAAAGAGCTGGACACGACTGAGCGACTTTCACTTTCAGGGCAAGATAAGATGGAAAATACTTAGAATATCCTCTTGTTCCAAATGTTTAAAAAATTCTCCTCCCTTCAATTTTTATTGTTCTCCTGCCCCTTCCTCCACCTTTAAGTTTATGTTTTAAAACTTGTCCTTAGCTTCCTTTGTCAAGCATTCTGAAGAGCTGAAATTCTTTGCTGACTCTGATTTTATTTCTCTTACTTGTACAATGCTGGAGAATTAGTTTAGGGTAAAGCAAGCTTGTGACACTGTAGCTGAGAGCATACTCTCCCACTTTCTAACTTTACCTTGAACCTGTTACTTTGATCTCTTTAGGCCTCAGTTTCCTTATCTTTAAGACTGTACCTTCTTGGGGTTGTTTTAGGATTTAATAATTAAATAAAAAGTGCTTAAAGGGTTTGGCACATGGTAGGTGCCATGTAAACATCAGCTACTACTAAAGTGAATATCTTTAAAAGAGAATCTGGCTAAAAATAGAATGTTATGTTCAAGTACTTTATTGAAGGGATAAAATATTACTAGAATGTAATGTAAAATCACTTTACAATTTTCCCAACACAATGGCTCTATAGTACTTTTGAGAGAGAATCCTCACAGTTCTATAATAATATGTACTTTGAGAACCTCTTCAAATGCAAATCAACAAGTATACCTGAACTAAAATTTCTTTGAAAGTGCAAGTGAAGTTGCTCAGTCGTGTCCGACTCTTTGCGATCCCATGGACTGCAGTCTACAAGGCTTCTCTGTTCAGTGGATTTTCCAGGCAAGAATACTGGAGTAGGTTGCCATTCCTTCTCCAGGGGATCTTCCTGACCCAGGAATTGAACCCAGGTCTCCTGCATTGCAGGCACATCTTATTATTTTTTTAAGTTATTTATTTTACTTTTGGCTGGACTGGATCTTCTTTGCTGCATGAGACTTTCTCTAGTTGCCACAAGTGGGGGCTACTCTTTGTTGTGGTGTGCAGACTTCTCATTGTGGTGGTTTCTCTTACTGTGGACCATGGGCTCTAGAGTGTGGGCTCAGTAGTTGTGGAGCATGGGCATAGTTGCCCTGTGGCATGTAGACTTTTCCTAGACCAGGGATTGAACCCTTGTCCCCTATATTGCCAGGTGGATTCTTAACCACTGAACCACCAGGAAAGTCCAACATCTTAATTTTTGAGTTTCATAACTTATAGAGACTAGTACTACAGACTATATACCCAGAGTGAGACTAGATTCTGGGTACAGAGTGTATTTGGGTATCAATTTTCTTGGGACTATATTTTTGACTGTAGCAGTAACTGAAGAATCAGTGGTGAACTTAAAGAGAGGTGGCAGCTGGTATACAGGGAGTTTGTATATCATAGGCTCCCCCAAACCCCTGGCAGGGCCCAGGTGCAGCCTGGCTTGGACAGTGATTGTAGACCTAATTTCTAGGCCATAGAAGGTTATCTGTGGAGGCAGCTGGCTGAGATTGGGATATGGAGTTGGTAACTTTCTGTTGCCCTCTGTATGAGAGTATTGGTGACTACATTCCCTGTACTGTTCCCAGGCTCCAATATCCTGTGGACTGAGGAGGCACCCCCTGGGAGGAACTCAGCCTCAATCCAACATGGCCAGAGATAGCAGCCTTGACCTCCAGATCCCAGAAGATTCCTAGTGGAGGCAGCAGACCAGGATTTGAACCCGAGTTCATCTGCTGATGAAAGCTAAACTCTTTCTTATGACTCTGTGCTCTTTCCATGGTGGAGAGAGCACCAGTGGAGAAAAGGGAAGTTGTGAGGTGGTGGAGGTGTCTATGAGTTCAGCGTCTAAATGGATAGGTGATATACAGCATCAGAGAGGGCAGCTGTGAAATCAAAAGAATTACCTGAAGGTAGCAATAACATGAAGTGATGTTTCTGGAGGAGATGGCAGTGGTATGGTAGTTATTATCAACCGTTCATGATAGATTAGAACTTGGGAATGCATTTCTGTGTATTCTTTTAGTACTTATGCCTCAAATTATAAGCTCATAGTTTATACCATGGAATCTCAGGGTTGAAAGTGTGTTCAATACAGCAGGTTTCACGTAGATGATTTTCAAGTCCATACTAGGGGAGCAGTGGTAGAGATGTTGCTTCCTCTTTTCCACCCAAATGTCATCTCCACATGGATGGGAATTTTGTTTGTTCACTGCTAAATTTTTAGTGACTAGAACAATGCCTGGAACCTAAATAGCACTCAGTAGATATTATTGAATGAAAGAGTGCTTGGATAATTTGTTTCGAAGTTTTGTTTTATGTATTAAACAATATTATGTAGAAAAAAGCATTTCCTTTAAGTCTTACCTTAACATTAGTCTTACCTTACCTAACTCTATGAGGTATGTATTATTATTCCCAATTAGTGGATGAGGAAACTGAGACTCAGGAATTAATTTTCTTTTTCTTGTTTTTAGTTGAAGTATAGTTGACTTGTATATAGTATATATTTGTTTCAGGTACACAGCATGATGGTTTGGCATTTACATTCTTTACAAAATGATCACCATGATAAGTCTAGTAACCATCTGTTAACATACAAAGGTATGACAGTATTGCTGACCACATTCCCATGCCGCATATTACATTCTCATGACTTACTTACTGTATGACTATAGTTTGTACTCTTATATTTCTTCACTTATTTCATTCAACCCTCCATCCCCTCCCCTCTGACAGCCAGCACTTTGTTCTATTTATTTATGAGTCTATTTTGTTTTGTTTGTTCTGGTTTTTGGATTCTATATATAAGTGAAATTATATAGTATTTGTATTTCTCTCTGATTTATTTTGCTTAGCATAATACTCTCTAGATCCATCCGTGTTGCTACAAATGACAAGATTCTGTTCTTTTTTATGACTAAGTAATATTTCATATATAAATCCATTTCTTCTTTATTCATTTATTTGTTAATGGACACTTAGGTTGCTTCCATATCTTGGTGGTTGTAAATAATGCTGTGATGAACATAGGGGTGCATATAGCTCTTTGAATTAGTGTTCATTTCCTTTGGATAGAAACTCTGGAGTGGAATTTCTGGATCATATGGTAGTTCTATTTTTAATTTTTTTGAGGAACATGCATACCATTTTCCATAGTGGTGGTATCGATTTGCATTCCTACCAATAATATATGAGGGTTGTTGTTTCTGTTGTTGAGTCATTAAGTTGAGTCCGACTCTTGTGACCACCATGCACTGCAGCTAGCCAGGCTCTTCTGTCCAAGGGGTTTCCCAGGCAAGAATATTGGAGTGGATTGACAGTTTCCTTCTGCAGGGGATCTTCCTGACCCAGGAATCAAGCCAGCATCTCCAGCATTGGCAAGCAGATTCTTTACCACTGAGCCACCAGGGAAGTCTTTGTATGAGAGTTAGAAATTAATTTTATTAAGGTGACATTATTAAAACATAATCCCTGGATCAGGAAGATTCCCTGGTTTCTTTTTAGATTTTAGATCTAAAAATCAGGAATTTTTAGATCCCAATCTGTTTATTTTTATAGTTTTAATTGATATTCTATAAAACATGTTGATAGATTTTCTAGGGCTTAACTAGCCTTGTATTTCTCAAACAAGCTTATATTTATACATGTACATATATTCATGCTGCTGAATGTGATTATATAAATGAGTTATATCATTAAATATAATATGTCAATGTGTATCTGTATTCATTAATTTTTGTGCTACCTAGGGTCATGTCAGTTTCATAAAACGAATCGGAAGCTTTCCATCTTTGTCTGTGCTCTGGAAGCATAGGACTTGTCTATTGTCGTCATTGTCTATTGGAGAGCATAGGAATTGTCAGTTCTTTACAAGTTAAAAAACCTTAACTGTAAAACCATATCGTTTTCGCACCTTTAATAATGATAGGTACTTAATGGTATTTTATTGGTCTGTTCATCTCTTCTTTGCTTTATCAAGTCAGTTTTGGTAATTTAAAAAGTATTCTGGCATAAAGTTGACATAATATTCTCTTTAAATACCCTTAGTATCTCTAGCATCTATCCAGCTTATAGAAGACACTAAATAAATGTTCTTGAATTTTATTTAATTAATTAAGCCTTGTAGATATATGAATAAGTGCATGCTAAATGCCACCATGGTAAAATAAAATTTCTAATAATTATTAATGTTTTGGGGGTTTAATTTTATTTTGTTTTGGGAGTACAGATGGGCCATACTTCACAGCTTTAAGGATCTTAGTTCTCCAACCAGGGATTGAACCTGGGCCCTCAGCAGTGAAGGTGCAGTCCTAACCACTGGGCCACCAGAGAATTCCCTAATTAATATGTTAAATGACAGAATCAAGATCCAAAAGGTCTTAACAAAATTTTTTTTAAAACATAAGGAATAAGAAAGAGAATATAACATAGATATGAAAAAGATAAAAATAAGAGAATAAAACACTATAAGCTTATTTGAGGAATATAAGGCTAGTTAAGCACTAGAAAATCTATCAACATGTTTTATAGAATATTAATTAAAACTTAAAAATAAAGTTTTTGATTGGGATCTTAAACAGTGTCCTAAAAGTGAAAGTTGCTCAGTCATGTCAAACTCTTTGTGATCCAATGGACTGTATTCTGCCAGGCTCCTCTGTCCATGAGAGTCTCCACGTAGGAATACTGGAGTGTGTAGGCATTCTCTTCTCTAGGGGATCTTTCTGACTCAGGGATCGAACCCGGGTCCCCTGTATTGCAGGCAGATTCTTTACCATCTGAGCCACTAGGGAAGCCCCTAAAATGGTGTCCTGCTGTAAGATATTTACACAATATAGCAAGCATATTGGAGACTGTCAAATGGCTTCCTGAAATTTAAATACAGCATTTCTTTTTTTTTTTTTTTAATACAGCATTTCTAATGCATTACTCATCTAGCAATAAAGTACTTCTGATAAAGAAACAGAAGAGATTGATATGACCAAACCTGTTCTTTGTGAACCAATGTTTGGTTCTAATGATTACTTCTTCTCCTTGTGGATGGTCAGTTATACATTCTAGAATATTGTCTTGATAAGTACCTTTATCTAAGGAATATGTTACTGGAACATATTTTGCTCATTAATAGAGGTTCTATTGGAAATATTTTTAGGAGATGTTTAAACCATTGTAGAATGTATACACTTTATCGGCTAGAGAAGTGCTTCTTAAATTTTAGTAGGCATGCAGATCATCTGAGGATCTTGTTAAAATGCAGGTTCCGATTCAGTAAGTCTAGATGGGACATGAGATTCAGTATTTCTAACGAGCCCCCAGGTAGTGTCACTGCTGCTTTCTCTCAGGCCTGCTGACTAGGACCATACTTTGAAGACAGAAGGAGAGTATATGTTCTGATTTACAGTTAGTAAGATTCCAGGTTTCAGAAAATTAACAGAGCATGTAGGATAAAATAAAGAAGACTGACAGTGCCTCACATGTTGGTGAGGATGTAGGACAACTGAAACTCGTTAATATACTGCTGGTACATTCGTGCTAAGTCGCTTCTGTCGTGTCTGAGTCTTTGCGACCCTGTGGACTGTAACCTGCCAGGCTCCTCTGTCCATGGGATTCTCCAGGCAAGATACTGGAGTGGGTTGCCTTGCTCTCCTCCGAGGGATCTTCCCGACCCTGGGATCGAACCCACATCTCTTATGTCTCCTGTATTGGCAGGCAGGTTCTTTACCAGTAGTGCCGCTTTGAGAGCCCCTTACTGCTAGTGGGAGTGTAAATTTTTACAGCTGATTTTGAATATTATTTGGTATTATATACTAAAGTTTAAACATATGGCTATCTATGACAACATTTCCAGTCCTAGGTATATTCCCAAGAAGTGAGTGCTTATATCTACCAAAAGACATGCAAAATATCTTCCTAACTATTTTATTCATAATAGTCACAAATTGTAAACAGTCCATTCTCCATCAGTAGGAGAATGGGGAAATAAAATTGTGGTCGACTTTTTCAATGAAATGTTAACAGCAATAAAAACTTTTTGATATTAGCAACAACATGAATGATTCTCACAGACATTATGCAGAAAATAGGGAACTAGTGAAAAGAGGTAGAAATAGAGCTAAACAAAGGTTAGAAGTGATAGAAGAGAGAGTATGTACTGTGACTCTGCTGATTAAATTCAGCCCCACTCTACAATTATATAAGTTAGAATGGTGGTTATCTCTGGTGTTTGGTTATTAGTTGGGAATAGACATGTGAGAACTTTCTTGGATACTGGGAATGTTTTATATTTTAATCTGGATGATGGTTACATGAGACAGTACTTATGCAGAAATTCATTGACTTCACGGACTGAATTTAAGATTAATGTACTATACTCTCTCTTTATTATACCTTAATAAAAATTTTATTTTAATAAAAGAAATAGAGCATTAAAGAAGATATCTTCTGAATTCTGAATAGGTGTATCTCTTTTTTTAAAAGCATGGCATTGATTTCCAAGCAAGTTATGTTTGCATTCAGAGTCACCTACTAATGAAAATGTTAAAAAATATATTTAAAGGTAGTAAATTAATGTAGCTAACTGATTCCTTAAAATAATAAGTATAGTTGCCATTGGCTTTGAGCTTTGAGGATAATAGACTCACAGCTCAAACAAATTTGGTTAAGTCAAAACATTTCCATTGTTTTGAAGGGAGAAACTCTCAAGAAAACAAGCTCTCATCAAATATTTTGGAAATCAGAGAAAACCCTTTAGATGTGGGCTTTGTTTTTTTACTCTTCAAACCTTCCCTTTCAATCTGTAACTTTTGTTCTTCAACTGTATTCCTTAATACTTGTGCTGTAATCTCTTATTTCCTAAAATTTTCTATTGTTTCTTATTCAGGACAGATCTTAAATCTATTTTTTTTAATCTCTTTCTTTATTTCTATAATATTTCTCCATGCCTCTCTTCTCAGGGGCATAGGGTTCTATATCGTTCAGACTTTGTGTAAGCAATAGAGCCCATTTTTCAAATAGGTTCTTATGGAAATCAAACAAAGATAAACTTTGACTGAAATCGTGACTACTCAGATATATTCAGCTCTTCCTTAGTTCCCCTTTTCAGCTTACTCCTTCCTCTTTATCCCACAACTTGAGGTAAAATAATCAAACATCACTTACCTCTTCACCTTAGAGAGGAGGCTGAAATACAGAAAGGGCTTCACAGTTAGGAGGGGTCAGCTACTTCAGGCTACCAAACTTAGCAGTCAGTCAGTCATGTCTGACTCTTTGCGACCCCATGGACTGCAGCATGCCAGGCTTCACTGTCCATCACCAACTCCCAGAGCTTGCTCAAAGGATGTCCATCAAGTTGGTTATGCCATCCAACCATCTCATCCTCTGTCATCCCCTTCTCCTTCTGCCTTCAATCTTGCCTACCATCAGGGTCTTTTCCAATGAATCAGTTCTTGATATCATGTGGCCAAAGTATTGGAGTTTCAGCTTAAGCATCAGTCCTTCCAATGAATATTCAGGACTAATTTCCTTTAGGATAGACTGGTTGGATCTCCTTGCAGTCCAAGGCTCTCAAGAGTCTTCTCCAACACTCGGCTTTCTTTATAGTCCAACTCGCACATTCATACATGGGAAAACCATAGCTTTGACTCTATGGACCTTTGTTGGCAAGGTAACATCTCTGCTTTTTAATATCCTGTCTAGGTTGGTCATAGCTTTTCTTCCAAGGAGCAAGAGTCTTTTAATTTCATGGTTGCAGTCACCACATGCAGTGATTTGGGAGCCCAAGAAAGTAAAGTCTCTCACTGTTTCCACTGTTTCCCAATCCATTTGCCATGAAGTGATGGGACCAGATGCCATGATCTTCACTTTCTGAATGTTGAGTTTCAAGCCAGCTTTTTCACTCTCTTCTTTCACCTTCATCAAGAGGCTTTTTAGTTCTTCTTCGTTTTCTGCCATAAGGGTGGTATCATCTGCGTATCTGAGGTTATTGATATTTCTCCCGGCAATCTTGATTGCAGCTTGTGCTTCGTCCAGCCTGGCATTTTGCATGATGTACTCTGCAAATAAGTTCAGCTTGTGCTTCGTCCAGCCTGGCATTTTGCATGATGTACTCTGCAAATAAGTTAAATAAACAGGGTGACAATCTATAGCTTTAATGTTTTCCTTTCCCAATATGGAACCAGTCTATTGTTCCTTGTCTGGTTCTAACTGTTGTTTCTTGACCTGCATACAGATTTCTCAGGAGGCAGATACAGTAGTCAGGTATTCCCATCTCTTGAAGTATTTTCCACAGTTTGCTGTGATCCACACAGTCGAAGGCTTTAGCATAGTCAATAAAGCAGAAATAGATGTTTTTCTGGAATTCTCTTGCTTTTTTGATGATCCAGTAGATGTTGGCAATTTGATCTCTGGTTCCCTTGCCTTTTCTAAATCCAGCTTGAACATCTGGAAGTTCATGGTTTATGTACTGTTGAAGCCTGGCTTGGAGAATTTTGAGCATTACTTTGATAACATAGGAAATGAGTGCAATTGTGAGGTAGTATGAACATTTTTTGGCATTGCCTTTGTTTGGGATTAGAATAAAAACTGACCTTTTCCAGTCCTGTGGCCACTGCTGAGTTTTCCAAATTTGCTGGCATATTGAGTGGAGCACTTTCACAGCATCATCTTTTAGGAGTTCAAATAGCTCAACTGGAATTCCATCAACTCCACTAGCTTTGTTCATAGTGATACTTCTTTAGGCCCATTTGACTTCTCATTCCAGGATGTGTGGCTCTAGGTAAATGATCACACCATCATGGTTATCGAGGTCATTAAGATCTTTTTTGTATAGTTTTTCTGTGTATTCTTTCCACCTCTCCTTAATATCTTATGCTTCTTTTGGGTCCATACCATTTCTGTTCGATTTTTTTTTTTTCATTTCTGTTCTTTATTGTGCCTGTCTTTGCATGAAATGTTCCCTTGGTATCTCTAATTTTCTTGAAGAGAGCTCTAGTCTTTCCTATTGTATTGTTTTCCTCTGNAGTTCATGGTTTATGTACTGTTGAAGCCTGGCTTGGAGAATTTTGAGCATTACTTTGATAACATAGGAAATGAGTGCAATTGTGAGGTAGTATGAACATTTTTTGGCATTGCCTTTGTTTGGGATTAGAATAAAAACTGACCTTTTCCAGTCCTGTGGCCACTGCTGAGTTTTCCAAATTTGCTGGCATATTGAGTGGAGCACTTTCACAGCATCATCTTTTAGGAGTTCAAATAGCTCAACTGGAATTCCATCAACTCCACTAGCTTTGTTCATAGTGATACTTCTTTAGGCCCATTTGACTTCTCATTCCAGGATGTGTGGCTCTAGGTAAATGATCACACCATCATGGTTATCGAGGTCATTAAGATCTTTTTTGTATAGTTTTTCTGTGTATTCTTTCCACCTCTCCTTAATATCTTATGCTTCTTTTGGGTCCATACCATTTCTGTTCGATTTTTTTTTTTTCATTTCTGTTCTTTATTGTGCCTGTCTTTGCATGAAATGTTCCCTTGGTATCTCTAATTTTCTTGAAGAGAGCTCTAGTCTTTCCTATTGTATTGTTTTCCTCTGTTTCTTTGCATTGATCACTGAGGAAGGCTTTATTATCTCTCCTTGCTATTCTTTGGAACTCTGCATTCAAATGAGTATATTTTCCTTTTCTCCTTTGCCTTTAGTTTCTCTTCTTTTCTCAGATATTTGTAAAGCCTCCTCAGACAACCATTTTGCCTTTTTAGCATTTTCCTTGGGGATGATCTTGATCACTGCCTCCTGTACAATGTCATGAACCTCTGTCCATAGTTCTTCAGGCACTCTGTCTATCAGACCTAATCCCTTGAATCTACTTGTCACTTCTACTGTATAATCATAAGGGATTTGACTTAGGTCATACCTAAATGGTCTAGTGGTTTTCCCTACTTTCTTCAGTTAAATTTGAATTTGCTAATACGGAGTTCATGATCTGAGCCACAGTCAGCTCCAGGTCTTGTTTTTGCTGACTGTATGGAATGTCTCCATCTTTGGCTGAAAAGAATATAATCAATCTGATTTCGGTATTGACCATCTGGTAATGTCCATGTGTAGAGTCGTCTCTTGTATTAATGGAAGAGGATGTTTGCTATGACAATTGTGTTCTCTTAGCAAAACTTTGTTAGCTTTTTCCCTGCTTCACTTTGTACTCCAAGGCCTAACTTGCCTGTTGACTTCCTACTTTTGCATTCCAGTCTCTTGACTTCCTACTTTTGCATTCCAGTTCCCTATAATGAAAAGGACATCTTTTTTGGGTGTTAGTTATAGAAGGTCTTGTAGTTCTTCATAGAACCATTCAATGTCAACTTCTTCAGCATTATTGGTTGGGGCATAGACTTGGATTACTGTGATAATGGTTTGCCTCAGAAATGAACAGAGATCATTCTGTCATTTTTGAGACTGCACCCAAGCACTACATTTTGGACTCTTTTATTGTTGACTATGAGCACTACTCCATTTCTTCTAAGGGATTCTTGCCCACAGTAGTAGACACAATGGTCATCTGAATTGCATTTGTCCATTCCAGTCCATTTTAGTTCACTGATTCCTAAAATGTCTCCTGCTTGACAAATTCTAATTTACCCTGATTCATGGAACTAACATTCCAGGTTCTTATGCAATATTGCTCTTTACAGCATTAGACTTGAGTTCCATTACTGGTCACATCCATAACTGGGTGCTGTTTTTGCTTTGGCTCCATCTCTTCTTTCTTTCTGGAGCTATTTCTCCACTCTTCTCTGATATTATATTGGGCACCAACTGACCTGGGGAGTTCATCTTTCAGTATCCTATCTTTTTGCCTTTTTCTACTGTTCATAGTGTTCTCAAGGCAAAAATACTGAAATGGTTTGCCTTTCCCTTCTCCAGTGGACCATGTTTTGTCAGAACTTGTCCATCTTGAGTGGCCCTACAGGGCATAAACTTAGTAGTTTTAAGTAGTAAAAATAAAATGTGAAAATTAAGACTGAAAAAAATCTTTGCATATTTTGAATAATGAGTATAGTGATTCCCCAAATATACTTTTCATGTTGTTCTCATAGACAAGTAGCCACAATTCAAAATTCCTTAATATTAATGACACCTTAAAAACAGTAGCATTATTTTTGACAAGGGTGCCAAGACATCAGTGGGAACATAACAGTCTTTCCAACAGATAATGCTGGGACATCTGGATATCCCCATTCAGAAGAATGAAGTGGGATCCCTACCTCACAACTGACTCTTAAACATAAGAGTATATTTTCATGGCCTTTGATTAGGCAGTGATTTCTTATATATGACAGCAAGAGCATAAGTGAAGAAAGATAAACTGAACTACATCAAAATTATAAAACCTTTTTTGATCAAAGGAAGCCATCAAGAAAGTGAAAAGACAACTTATAGAATGGGTGAAAATATTTACAAGTCATATATTGATAAGTAACTAGTATTCAATGAACTCTCACACCTCAACAATAAAAAGACAAATAATGGAATTTTTTAAAAGGGCAAAGAATTTGAACAAATATTTTCCAAATAAGATTTACAAATGGCTGATAAGCAGATAAAAAGTTGCTCAAGATCATTAGTCATTAGAGAAATGTAAATCAAAATCACAATATTATTTCTCACACACTAGAATGGCTATGGGCTTCCCTTGTAGCTCAGTCAGTAGAGTCTCCCTACAGTGCAGGAGACCTGGGTTCGATCCTTGGGTTGGGAAGATTCCCTGGAGGAGAAAATGGCAGCCCATTCTGGTATTCTTGCCTGGAGAATCCTATGGACAGAGGAGCCTGGCAGGCTACAGTCCAAGGGGTTGCATGAATCTGGCACAGCATAGTGACTAAACCACCACCAGAATGGCTATAGTCATAAAAACTGAAACTCACAAATGTTGTTGAAGACATGGAGAAGGTGGAAACTTTGTGTATTGCTGGCAGGTATGTGAAACTGTGCAGCCACTTTAGAGAACATTTTAGCAGTTTTCAAAAAGTTAAATATGTAACTATGATATGACCCAGAAATTCCACTCCTACTAACTGAGATATTGTACTCTCAGAAATGGAGTAGATGACAAAGAAGGCTTTGATAGGAAGAAGGGAAATTAGGAAAGATGTGTTTTAATAAATAATGACTATTTTGAAATGCAGCACATTTAAATTGCTTTTTATAAAGCATAATGAGGTTAAAAATTCTTTAGTCATGTCCCTTTTACTTACCAATTTAATAAGTGAGATAATGTACATTTGTGTATGTGCATTTTAAAATGGAATTTGCATGTGAGTTTCTATTTTTAAAACTAGAAATTAGTAGTTGTAAATTAATTACCGTTTTCAGTTCTTTCCTCCCTCCCTTTCTCCTTCCTGCTCTTCTTCCTTCTTGCTAGGTGTTTTTTTGTTTGTTTGTTTCCTTTCATTTCTTAAGTTTAGTTGATTTAGTTATTTACATTTTTAGCAATTTCCCTTTAATTTTTAAAGATAATTACCTGATCTGTACTATTTTGGAGAGCCTACTGAATAGGAATAGCAGTGTTGTAAGGAGACGTGAAATAAAATATATATTTTTTTAAAATTTGAAAATCCCCAAGTCTTCCTATTGCAGTTCCTTTAATAACTCATTATAGTTTTAATAGTTCTTTGCTTAGTATATTTTCTCAAGAGCTATTTCGATTTTAAAAAAAGTATGATGTTTTAATCCAGAGGAATGAATCTTTAAAAGAAGAATGTTAAAGACTATTTTATGACATTACAGAAGACATATCTTATTTAAGGTGACAACATGTGTTTTTGAGGTTGGGGATTTTATATTGTGTAGGTTATTGCTTTGGTTGGTTTATGAGAGAGAATGGCTTCAGTCCTTAACCAGCTTTAAAAAGTGAGTACATGTGTAGTTGTTTGTGGTTTTCAAAGAGCTTTTCTCATACATTACTTCACTTATATTCACAAATACTTTTTGTGAAGTAGATTTGTTCTTTTTAAAAACTAAAATGTAAATGTGTAAAGTGTATGAAATAGAATTGTATGTATATGTAATGAGTACTTATAAAGTGAATTCCATGGAACCAACATCCAGGTTAAAAAAAAACAAAAACAAGCACTGACATCATCTCAGAAGCCACTTGTGTCCCTCTCCAATCATACCTCACTCTTTCCCTTTAAGATAACCACCATTCTGTATTTAATGTTAGTCATTTCCTTTGCTTTATAGTTTTACTAACTATGAATGCAGCTCTGAGAAATATAGTTTGATTTTGTCTGTTTTTATGAATTATATAAATCATGCAGAGGCTATGTGTTGCATTTTTTGCTCAACATATATCATCATGAAATCCTTTAGTTCATTCATTGGCTTTTTATTGTGTATCAGAGTTTATCCTCTCTATTGTCAGTGAGCATTTGGGCTGTTTCCAGTTGCTGCTTATTATGAACAATGGTGCTATAAATTTTTTGTGCATATATCTTCTTGGTGTATATGTGCACAAGTTTCTTGGGTTTGTTTTTGCTGGAGTGAAATTGTTGGGTCAGAGGGTATGCTTATTTTCATCTTTACTAGATAACCCTAACCTTTTAAAAAGTGATTGTTTTTACTCCCACGAATACTGTATGAGTATACCCATTCCTCAATATCCTTGCCAATGGATGGTGTTGTCAGACTAAATTCTTGCTTGTCTCCTAGGTTTGTAGTTTTAACTTGCATTCCTTATTATAAATGATATTAAGTATCTTTTTGTAACTTTTTGATCATGTAGATTTCTTCTCTTGGGAGGTGCCTGTTCAAGTCTTTTGCCCATTTTCTTTGGGGTTGTCTGTCATTTTTGTTTTTCTAAAAAATGATTTGTCGTTATAGATATATATATTATGTATATGAATTCTTTGTTATTTACATATTTCAAATATCTTTTTCCACTCCTGGCTTGTTTTTCACTCTCTTTATGAAGTTGTTTGATAAACAGTCTTAATTTTAATTTGGTTGAATATTTATTGATCTTTTCCTTTTTTGGTTAATATTTATTCTGTGTTGTTTAAGACATTTTTTCCTATCTGAAGTTATGAAGCCAATTTCCAATGACTTTTACACTGACCTTCAATCCATCTGCAGTTGTTTGGAGACATTATTTGTCACAGGAGTGTAGTATTTTTTTCCTCTTATCGGTATCCACTTGTCCCAGGTAACTTACTAAAATCCATCCTTTCCTGACTGCAGTTCTGCAGTTACCTCTGTCATATATCAAATGCTCATATAAGCATGGGTCTATTTTGGAATAATTTATTATATTCTCTTAAGGTGCTTATCTCTCCTTGTACCCTTAATTATGTTTGCTCAATAATAAGTCTGTTATCTTGAAGAATAAATTCTGCCATCTTGTTTTTATTTTTTAAGAGTGTCATGGCACTTCTTGCCCCTTTATGTTTCCATATAAATTTAAAATTAACTTAAGTTCTACAAGGAAAATGTATTGGGACTTTTTATTCAGTTTGCATTTAATCTATAAGTCAATTTTAATGGAAACAATAACTTTATAACGTTGAATTTTCTAACCCATGAACATATTATAGCTCTCCATTTATTTCGGTCCTCTTTAAAGTTTTCCCATGAAGTTTAAAAATTCTCTTGTATGTCTTATGTAACATTAATATTAAGAAAAGTAAATAACAGTTCAAGACAACAGTAACAGAGAAGTCAGTTAATTGCTAAATGACCAATACAAGCAATAAATTGCTTTATGATTTCAGAAGAGCAGATATGCCAGTATAATACAATACTATTTTGTAGTAGATGACACTAGGAAAGATTTTGGGTTGAATGTTAAATAGTATTATCTAGTTCCTTCATAGGTGTTGCATACATGTCTGGGAATTAATTGTCTTATTTTTGGTTGGTTAATAGGTTAAAAAAGAAATCTTTGTACTGATTATTTTACTGATTATTTGCACAGTTACTATTTTACTGATTCATTTTTCTCTCTGTTGGTGAATCTTTTGACTGAAATGACTAGTCTTAAGCATATATTGGCCTTTTATACAGTTCATGAGGTTCTCACAGCAAGTATATCGGGATGGTTTGCCATTCCCTCCTCCAGTTGATCACGTTTTGTTAGAATACTCTGCTGTGACCCATCTGTCTTGGGTGACCCTGCATGGCATGGCTCATAGCTTCATTGAGTTACGCAGGCCCCTTTGCTATGACAAGACAGTGATCCATGAAGGGGATTCTCGGATATGTGGATCTTCACATCCTCACAACTTGATGAAGATGGAGGAGGAGAGTGAAAGAGCCGACTTAAGACTAATATTAAAAAAACTAAGATCATGGCATCCAGCCTCATTATTGCATGGCAAATAGGAGGGGAAAAGGTGAAAGCAGTGACAGATTTCCTTTTTTTGGGCTCCAAAATCACTATGGATGGTGACTGCAGCCATGAAATCAGAAAGCGATTGCTTCTTGCAGGAAAATAATGACAAACCTTGACACTGTGTTGAAAAGCAGAGACTTTACTCTGCTGACAAAGGTCCACATAGTCAAGGCTATGGTCTTCCCAGTGGTCACATACAATTTGTGAGAGCTGGACTGTAAAGAAGGCAGAATGCCAAAGAATTGATGCCTTTGAACTGTGGTTCTGGAGAAGACTCCCGAAAGTCCCTTGGACAGCAAGGAGATCAAACCAGTCAATCTTAAGGGAGATCAACCCTGAATATTCACTNGGTCTTCCCAGTGGTCACATACAATTTGTGAGAGCTGGACTGTAAAGAAGGCAGAATGCCAAAGAATTGATGCCTTTGAACTGTGGTTCTGGAGAAGACTCCCGAAAGTCCCTTGGACAGCAAGGAGATCAAACCAGTCAATCTTAAGGGAGATCAACCCTGAATATTCACTGAAAGGACTGATGCTGAAGCTGAAGCTCCAGTATTTTAGTCATCTGATGCACACAGACAGCTCATTAGAAAGTCCCTGATGCTGGGAAAGATCAAGGGCAGAAGGAGAAGAGGGCGTCAGAGGATAAGATGGCTGGACGGCATCATTGATGCAATGAACAAGAACTTGGGCAAATTCCGGGAGATGGTGAGGGACAGGGAGGCCTGGCATGCTACAGTCCATGGGATCACAAAGAGACATGACTGAGTGACTGAAACAACAAACAGATATTTGGTATCATGTAAAAATGAAGAAGGAAATGGCAACCCACTCCAATATTCTTGCCTGGGAAATCCTGTGGACAGAGGAGCGTGGTGGGCTACAGTCCATTGTGTCGCAAAGAGTCTGACACAACTGAGCGATTAATAGTTTCACTTTCAAAAATATCTTCAGGGAAAGGTCTATATTGTCATTTCCAACTCAACTACGTTATAAAAAGTCTTGAAACATAAATGTTTGGTGTGACTTTTAAATAAGGAAAGAGTGTATTAGTTGCTTCTTAGTAGTAAGTTTAGCCATTTCCACTTGGCCTATTAATTCTCTGAAATATCAGAGACCTTCTTCAGTGTGTGACTTACAGGCTTCAGGGGAGAACTGAGCCATATGCATTGTTTGACATTAAAGTGTAATTTATTTTTATTTTCTAAATGGAGATTGGCATGTTTAGAAGAATAAGGTGGCATTCTTAGTTCTTAATAAAAATAAATCTCTGTTGGTAGTGAGGGTTGCTGCATGGATAGGTCTCAACCTTGTCACTTCTGGGGAACAGCAGTGAAACTGTTTGTTCCTGACAGCAGACAGCCCCACTGCAGAGCCCTGGTTTCATGTTACATTAAGTATTAGTGCTGTTCTTTCAGGAGCTATTATGCTGTGACATCAAAGATTTTCTGACAGGGCAGTGGTAGGTTAGCACTGAAGTTGTCTGCTGAAATTTTAAAGAATGAAATTAAATATATATGATCAGACTTTAATATAGGAGATAGAGACAGAATTAGAATGGTTTAAAGAAAGTTGAAGAAATGATGAATCTATATGCTGGCCTCTTTGTCTCTGCTTGTTTAAGCCAAATTGTATTAACTTTTATTCCTATAGAAAGTACAAATGGCCATTTTGTTAATGCTAGGATAGTTGATCATTTTCAGAAAGACTTTATAAATAAGGAAATGTAAGCTCTTTTGAAATAAAAATGGTTAGGTTGATCTGTAAAATATTTGATATAAGTGGACATGTGGACAGTAATTGCAGTGGCCTGATTTGCTTCTTGCTGATCCACTAATTAAAAGAATCAAACTACATATTGTTTTAAAGTTACAGGAGTACAATTACATGGTAAGTAAAGATATAAAAGCCTTGTAACTAAAAAGGCTTACAATTTCAGAGCAGTTGTATAAATAGAGGTAACTTAAAAAATTAATCTGATTATAATGTTCTCATTTTAAAAGCCTAATTTTTGTTAAATGTTAGGAAGTATAATTAGTAATTTTTGTCTGTGTAGGCTTTTTATTTAAGAGAAGCATTGCTATAACATTGCTATGATATTTTCATGAAATAATCTTGGTAATATGAAATGTCAATTTGATAATCACAATTCAATGTCTAGACATTTTAGACAATATAACATAAATCATATGTTAAAATGAATATGTTCACAGTGTTGTAGTTTTACTTTTGTTAAGTAATTGTTAATAGAACATTTTTTTCAATTATATTCAGATTCAATCTGCTATACATAAAATAGGTAAGCAGCAAGGATTTACTGTGTAACACAGGAAACTATTTTCAGTATCTTGTAATAACCTATAATGAAAAATAAACTGAAAAAAATAACTAAATCACTTTGCTATACTTCTGAAACTAACACAAAAGTGTAAACCAACTATATACATCAATAAAAACACCATGATATACTTGTTTTAAATAATATAATACTAATAGTGTCAGTTGAGAAGTTACTGGAACAAAAAAGAAATTTCTTCATAGGTACTTGTGTATTTGATCGTGTTTCAAGATAATTTCCATTTAGCTGAAAGTATTCTGTCATGAAGAAAGTTATTAAAAAAAACTAAATTTAAAGATCTTTGCCCTGACATGTATCTCACAATTTAATTTATACGGATTTAATTGCACCAGGGAATATTGCTGCATCCTTTAAAGGTCATTAAAAATGATTAAAATAAAATGGCCAAGGAGTTGTATTATATTTTTCATACCATTTGTTGAAATTGAGATACTTGAATCTGTAGATCTAAAATTAATTTGATTATATAAAAATGTTTTCACCTTTTAAAAGTTCTTGCATTGCTATTATTTTTAGTTTAACAAAATGCAGCATTAATAAATCAAAAGAAGCAACAGACCAAATATAAATCTTATATTTCAGAAATATTTGAGTAGACTAAATATTTTTCTTTTTGTTTTTTAATTTTAATTTTTTCATCTCAGGTGTACATGAGTTCCCAATCTTGAACCCCCCCTATATTTTTCTTTTAAAAATATAATTTTAAATTATGATATTTGGTAGGAAAAATGGGAAAATGTTGGGATAGATACTCATTTAAAAGCAGTAATGCTATATAAATATTTATATTATCAATTTTGTTTCAGTCCTTTAAGTTCGTCCAGCTATAGGCATCCTAATTCAAAATGCTTTGAATTGCCATTCTACAAATAGAGCAGAGTTTAGCAATGTTGCCATTAGCTGGCTAAAAGCAGCATAGGTGCCTCTGAAAAATTTCTAGTATATTTACTAACTGAAGAACCAATAGACTTTAAAATCTTTTTCATCTGGTAATGAAGGAAAGTATGAGTACTGTAATTAAGTTGAACTGTTTTGAAAAACTTTTAAAGTCTGGTTTGTCACACTGTCTCTAGAACAATTGATCAGCACTAGTGTACCCAAGAGAGCTGATTATGGGTACAGTCAGCTCTTCACAAAAGGCTGCTAGATAAATGTTACAAAATGGGTTGTTTATGTTTGAAAAGGCTACTGGGAAATATATTTTTGAGAATTTGTTGGACAATATGTTATGGGAGGTGTAAATGCTTTTTAAAATAAAAGTAATCTTCCATTTAAAAAAACCCTAAGCAATCAGAAGTCCCTACTAAATTCATCTGTATTGTTTGAGTTTAAATATGTTACATACTTCTTCAAACAACAAATAATTTATTAGATGCTGACTATGTGCCAGGCCTTATGGGAATAGAAAATAATTAGTATACATCTCTGAACTCATAGAACTTAATTGTTGTTAGGGCAATATGAGAGAATATATAATCAATTGCTTGAATGTGTGGTTAGACTGTATCTTCAAAGAAGAGAAAGAATAAAATCAGCTACAAGAAACAGGGGTAGGCTTCAATAAGTAAACTTTCCAATTGAAGCTTAGAGGCCTTACAGGACTTAGACTGGCATTGCAGAAGGGTGAACATTTTAGCGTGGGTGAATTTGCCTTTGTCTTTGGGTATTTACAGATTTATATTATTTGGGTACTTTTCTTTGAGCTTTCATTAACTAAACTTATTAAAAGAAATACCTTTGGAATTTTTTCCCTAGTAAAAATTCAGAAGCCTAGTTTCCTGCATAGAGTATTTTTTCAACTAATGTAGTATCTCTGTTCCTCTTTTAATGAATAAGAGTAAAAGTGACTTGTAAGTTACACCAGTAAACAGATCATGTAATTGAAGTGAATCCTCAAAATCTAGTCTTCAATTTTATTTAGTAAGTGAAAGATAAAGGAATATCTTTCAAAGCCTTAAAGTTAACAGAGAAATTTTTTTGGTTTGTTTTTGTTTATTTTTTTTGTGTTTTATTTTTAAAACTATCTTTGCCTTCCTGCTGCAAATGTAGCACATTTCATATATGGTATTAAGTTTGTTTCAATTCTGTACATAAAAAGAATCTCATAATTATATTATGTAGTTCTTGGCTAATATTTATAGTTTTCTGGACTAAGGATTGTTATTACTATTCAATACCTAATTTATGTTTTATAGCATTATAAATATATATCTGGTAAATGCCAAGATACCCAAAAGTTCGCTATTCATCTTAAAGTTAAAACATTAAAAATTACTGAGGTGTGAATTAAGAGCTCAAAATTAGCTTCAGTTTTAGTTATTTTTATTTAATTAGCCATGATTTCTTTTTACCTAAAGCAAAAGAAAACACTGAAACGAACGACTACTCTGAAAAATCATTCAGTGTAAGAGAAACAAAATTGCTGTGCTCAGTCACTCAGGTGTGTCCGACTGTTTGCAACCCCATGGACTGAGCCCGCCAGGCTCCTCCGTCTATGGAATATTCCAGGCAAGAATATTGGAGTGGGTTGCCATTTCCTATTCCAGGGGATCATCCTGACCCAGGGATCAAACCACATCTCTTGGGTCTCCTGCACTGGCAGGCAAATTCTTTACTGTTAGTGCTACCTATTTCAAGGAAGTAGTCTCATTTATATCAGATGGTCCAGTACTGTATCCAAGAAACAAAATTTATCATATATATATATATATATAT
>SJYA01002117.1:385979-409829 GCA_006410615.1 Neotragus moschatus | reverse complement strand
TGGGGCATCACTTAAAAAGATGATTTATTATTTGTTATCATTTTTGATAATTTTATATTTAAAATAAATTTTAACACATGACTAGATGAGGATTTAAAAATAATTTTTTTGTTTGGTATTTGAATTTCTTTGCCTTTTACATGGGTACCAGTGTATAAAGTGAATTCTGACTATTTTACTAAAATGCTATTTTGTTTTGTTGAAATTTGAGGTATACTCTTTCAATAAAGTGCAAGATACATTTATTTACAAATTGAAATGATTTTGATTAATTTTACTTTCAGATTTTTTGAGAATTTTGTAAGAGCCTTCAAAAACTACAGTCAGCTTGACAAGTTAAAAAATGTCAGCAAATATCTGGGTTCAAGGTTATTAGCCAAATAAACAAATCCCAACTCAAGATGCAGAATTCAATAATATTTTTCAACCAGTGTAGATGCTAACATGCAGATTATTAATTTGTTTCTTATTTCATTCACTTAAATTTATCAAGCATATATACTATATCAGGCACAAAATATATAAATAAAGGTGAAACATAAATGGTTACTGCCATGGATAAACTCACGTTTGGGTGATGGGAGATGGTAGACTGAAAATGAAAGAAAGTAGAGATTAAAAAAATAAATTGGGAGAATGAAGGTAGGCAGTGTAAAAGGCATCAAAAATGTTTTCAGATTCTATAGTGTGATGACTGTTTTAATAGAATAATGGGCAGAGGGTTGTGGTAGCAAATAAAAGGAAATATTAATTTTAACTGAGTAAAGGATTCTCAGCTACTATTTTTATGGATACAATTTGAATGTTTTATTGTTCAGTCCATTGTCTTAAGGTCAGCTCAAACTGTTCTTGCATTTTAAAAATTATGGAGATAGAATTTACAAAATTTATCCATTTTAAAGTGAACAGTTCAGTGACATTTAGTACATTTACAATGTTGTGCTATACCTATCTAGTTCCAAAACATTTTCACCACCGCAGGATGAAATCCTATGCCTATTTAAGCAGTTATTCTCCATTTCTCCCTCTCCTTAGCACCTGGTAGCCACTAGTCTTCTATCTCTAAAGATTTACCTTTTCTTGATATTTCATTTAAAAGGAGTCATACAATATGTAACCTTTTGTGACTGGCTTTTTTTTTTTCCACTTAACATATGTTTTCTAGGCTCATTTATTTTGTAATATGCATTAGTACTTTATGCCTCTTTATGACTGAATAATATTCCATTGTATACATACCACATTTTATTTACATTCATCCATTGATGAACATTTGGGTTGTGTCCACCTTTTGACTATTTTGAATAGTGCTTCTATGAATATATGTGTACAGGTCTGAGTACCTGTTTTTAGTTCTTTTGGCTGCATACCTAAGAATGGAATTTCTGGGTCATATGGTAATTTCATATTTAACTGTTTTGAGGAACTGCCATACTATTTTTCAAAATAGTCTCACTATTTTCTATTCCCACCAACAAGGTATGAAGCTTCCAATTTTTTTACATCCTTGTGAACAGTTGTTAATTTACATTAAAAATGACAGCTGTCCTAATGAGTGTGTCAGATACTATTTGGATGCCTATTTCTTAGAGTCAGAACTAGTGATCTGAGGAAACTTTAGGGAAGCAGTGGGTTTAGTTGAACTCCCAGTTAACGGAGATACAACAGGTTTCACTGAATCTGTTTCTTCTTCCTAAGCAGGAGTTACCCTAAACTTCCCAGAGATACAATTAGGCCAATCAAACCTCAGTACTTAATACTGTTCACGCCCCACAATCTGTTATTGACAGAGTAGGATCCTAACTCCCCCAGTACAGATGAAGTTAAGTATTTTGGAGGATGGTGACAATGTTTTTGGATCCTCACAGGGATTACTTTCAGATGAGCCTCTTTTAAGGTAGTTTTACTCATACTTTAGAAGACTCTTGAAGACTTCTGATATAGCTCCTTAGGTAGCGATTAGTAAGCTAAAGAACTGGTGCTTTAAATCAAAGGTACTAAACTTCTTGATCTTCCCAGAAGTGGATGTCTCCAAAGTAGAAATTTAAAACACAAGAAAATAGAAGCGAATATTCTGTTAGCCTTTAGAGGAAGGACATTATTATGTAGCTTTTAGAAAACTCTACACTTGCAAGAGAATGAGAGTGAAAAAGGCAAATAACATGTTCTTATACTTATTAAAATAATTTTGGCCTTGTAGATCTCTCAAATGGTGTTAGGGACCCACATAGGTTCATGACCATACTTTGAGAACTGCTGCCCTAAATTACAGTCTATCCAGGGACCTCAAATATTAATGCTGACAATATAATTTTTGTAGTATTTTTTTAAATTAAATATGTATTGTCCTAATCAAGCATTGATCTAAGTGCTGAGGATATACCAGTGTAGGAGATGGACAAAGTCCCTTTCCTCATGAGTTTTGAGTTCTAGTCAGTTGATCTGGCAACTGAATGAAGTCATGAGTTTTCTGTTTGCCTAAGCTAAATCCTGACATTCATATCTCAGGATTTGTCAGGGCGTGTGGTGCTGTTTATTTACAGCAGGTGAGGTGGTAGAGCTGCTCTTGTTGACAGAAGTTCAGACTAGTATACAGACCATGGTGCCTCAAGTGAGTGGAGCGCAGTACTCAGTTGCAGCCCAGACAGCATGAGTTTTTATTTCACTGTTTTTAAGACCCTGTGTCTTTTCCCTTCCTCACTTCCTCTCCGGCTCCCTGTTTCCCTTCCTCTTTGTCTCCCTCTCTCCCTTATTCTCCTCTTTATTTTTCTTCCTTTCCTTCCTCCATCTCTTCTTCCTTCTTTCTTTCCACTTTTAGGTTGTGAGTAGACCATTTCCTCAGATCACCTCTTTACCATCTTCTTGTTCTGGCAAAATTATAGTTTCATTCTTTCATATATATATATATATATATATAAAATCAAGAATATATATAATAAGTATATAGAATAAAGAATATGTCTGTTATATATAGGATAAAGATACATGTATAATAAATGTAGAATATATAGAGAATACATACATATGTGTAATACAAAGCACCTGCTATGTTTCAGGCACAATGCCAGGTACTACCAGTAACACTGGCAGTTGCATTTGAAACCCTCTGGTCTCAGAGCAAGTTGGAATATTTTATAGTGTAATGGCTTAAAGAATCACTCTAAGGCATGTACTGTAGAGCTTGCATAACCCTAACTATTCTGGTTTCCAGTTTTAATGGGTTTTAACAGTTCCTTTGTGTGAATTCACCACAACACTCAAGAATAGATTGGCTTTGAAAATATAAAATAATATAAGTGGACTTCCTTTGTGTTTTTTGAGCTCTTAAGGGTAGTCTTATATTAGGCATCAAAATATGCTAACTATAGCTGTAGTCTGAAACTTTTTTCTTGACCGAAAAAAGGCAAAATAAATTAAACCCCAAATTCAAACTTTTGCTTTAATTAAAATAAGCTTTATAGGCATGTGTATTAGTGGTGCATTGGTAGCCTGGGAAAATTAGGAATTCAAAAATAAATATTGCCAGCATTCCTTAGACTTCTAAGTAATAGCAACAAAAATGGTGAAAATTACCATTTAGGAAAGATGAGAGTATAATAAGATTAGTAAGGGATGAAAAGCACAGCAAGTAAACTGAGAGGTAGGGGAAAAGTGATTTTATTTATTTAAAAGATAGGAAGCTTTTAAATAAATAAAATTTTGTGGTTTGATTTTGCTACTTTAAAGATCTGTATCTCACTTGCTACAATCACAAATTCCAACTGTGAATAATGGTAACTATTGAATGGGT
Source organism: Neotragus moschatus (assembly GCA_006410615.1). Lineage (NCBI taxonomy): Eukaryota > Metazoa > Chordata > Mammalia > Artiodactyla > Bovidae > Neotragus > Neotragus moschatus. Next base: position 406,039 of record SJYA01002117.1, on the reverse strand, counting down.
ATAAGTGGTGTATCGACTGCTCTTTTCAGTCTGTAACACACCTTCCTTGTTGGCACCAAAGAGCAATGAATGAAGCATTTTATTAAAAGTGAGACTTGTGGTTCTAATCAAAGGTCACTGGTTGGCTCTCACTTTTCAGTTTCAGATTTGTCTGTTTGATCAGGGGGCAGCAACGAAATTATTATGACAAAGACTTTGTACTAGGCTGTATCTGTCTGTTGAAACTTGAAAGTCTTTGGAACCGTGATGCTGACAGCATGTGAACACTGCAGGAATGTGCAAGCTGCGTAAGGTCTTAAAGAAACTTTTAAGTATCATCTTCCTTTTGTGTTGTTTGAAAGAATTTCAGATACTATTAAGGTACTAGTGAAAAGGTGTTTTATTGATTAAAGAAGATTTTTTTTTTCTAGCAAATATGCATTAAGACAGTCTTCCCATTACTTTTTCTGTTCAGTCCCTGCTTTTACAGCAAGTTCATTAACATGTAGATATGCAGTGATTGAAGTCAGACCGCTTTTTACAGTGGAGTTGTCTTGATATAATGAGCTCCTCTTTAATGTTCAAAAAATTGTTGTTACTTTCTAAAAGGAGTTGTTTGTGAATTTCATTAAATTTAATCTCCTCTTCAAACAATTTCAGCATTGTTCAGTTTACTACAATTAAAATGCTTTCTGATGCTAAAAAATCACTTTTTACAGATGTATCACAAATGTAAGCACTCTGAGAGGGGCTTTGTTTTTTACTTTGAAAGAAAAGCTGCTATTTAGCTGAGAATTTTCATTTTTTAAAGTGCTGCTCCATATGGAAAATCAGAAGTGGGTACACTTACTGTATTGCTAAACAGGCTAGTTTGCTCATGAGGGTTAGGTTTCACAACTAGTTCATTCAATCCCTGGACTAAAGCATTGGTGTAATCATAGTTGAAAAACAAGGGCCGTAACCTTGCCTTCAAGTTTATTACAGTATAACCCCTTCATCTTTAGAATGCCGAAGTCTTGAGAAAGAATAGATATAGTGAAGTTAGGTTTCTGCTTTGGACAGTTCTCAAAGTGGGATATCAGAAACCAGACTAAATTCTCAATTGCAAACCAGCAATTGTAGTTCATGGTGAATAGCTTCATTCTTTGTAAATTATCCTTTCTACTTGGACAAGCACAATTTCCCTCTAGTCTGTAGGACTATGTTATGGAATGAGAGCAATCCATGGCATTTCTTGAAGACTGACACAGAAAGAGATAGACTGTCTTTCTAGAGAATATTTAAGAAGTGGAAGATTTAAAAATTCCCAGGCAGTGACAAGGAAATTTTTTCAGGTGAATCTCAGGAAGGTTGGCTTGTGAAGGCAAGAGGTTGGAGAGTTGAGGATAAATTATTTGATTTCTTAACATTTTGGCCAGCCAGCAGCATTTATAGAGCTATATGAGTCCTACTATGAACATTGCTCAGGAGGATGTTTTTCCAGGATGTTTTTTCTTGCTTTAGTTTTTAGAGGTCACGATGGCACCCCACTCCAGGACTCTTGCCTGGAAAATCCCATGGACGGAGGAGCCTAGCTGCAGTCCATGGGGTTGCGAAGAGTCGGACACGACTTCACTTTCACTTTCACTTTTCACATTCATGCATTGGAAAAGGAAATGGCAACCCACTCCAGTATTCTTGCCTGGAGAATGCCTGGGACGGGAGCCTGGTGGGCTGCCGTCTATGGGGTCGCACAGAGTCGGACACAACTGAAGCGACTTAGCAGCAGGAGCAGCAGCATAATGCTGAAACTTCTAGTGAAGTCAGGAATATACTCAGAGATTCTTGATAGTTGGCATTGCATAGAAAAAATATTTTAGACGATTGGCTAATTGTTGAGATTATGTTTTGACTTCTCAAGGACATAGCCAGCATCTAAACCTTAACAGGGGTCTTTAGCAGACTGAGATAATCACATCACTAAGTGAGACTTTATGTCATTGTGATGTAGCTATATAATAAAAGGGCTTAATCAGATATCTTTATTATCCAAAAGATAATAAGACACTATCATCTGAAAAAGGCACAATTCTTGTTTTGTATAAGGCACGAAATACTTCCATAGTCTTGTGGGTGCTAATAATAATATTACTGATATATATCACTGATACATAATGATATAATAATAATAATATCAATATTATCATTTATAATTATAAATGACAGTGCTAATATTATAATTTGCAATTATAAAGATAGCATTTTCAGATGAGAAATAAGGACTATTTTCCAGTATATAAAGAGAAATTTGATAAAAGATGAAATTTTATGAAAACTGTAATTATATTTACAGTTGTTTTCAGTGTATTTAACAAGACTAACCGGAAACACTACATCCTGAGGATTCTGAAGCTTGGAAGATATTTAATTGACATTGTAAAAGGAAAGTTATGTGTGGCAATCATGTTAGTGGTATATAAGAATAGTGAAAAGTTGGAGAATAAAGTCAGAAATTCCTGGTCTTAGAAGCACTCATAGCTGAAGTCTATGAATTTGTTTATCTATAGAATAAAATTTGTAAGCATTCATATATTTTATAGATTAACTTCCTGTGCTTTTTATTGTATGCAAAAGGCAATGAAACAAAGTGCAAGAACAATAATGTTTAAATATTAGCAGCAATTTGAATGACAGTAAGTTTATGATTAGGATAAAATGTTATTTGCTGAAAGCAAAGCCATATTGCAGGGCTTGATAGTGGATACTTTAATCTGAAATGTTAAACATATTAATCAACAGAAAATGTTAGAGATGCTTGTCTTAGAATACTAATGAATGTTTTTATGGTCATTTTTGCACGTGATTCTGTGGTTGTATTTGAGCCAACCTTTAAAGAGGATGGCATAGTTACTCTTTGTTTTTAATATTTGGACCAAGAGATGTAGTTTGAAGTATTCTTTTTTTATGGGAGGCAATTTGAAAAATATGATGTACTCTGAGAAAAAATGAGTCACAGCGGCATTGAAGGTAGTTTTTAGAATATCTAGCTACTTGGTATATTTTTCAGCTGTAGTTCCATTTATTTCAGTCAGTTTTAACCAATGGCTGGAGAGTGTTGTTGATTTGAGTATGGGCAATTTCAGTGCTTTTTACTTTTTTTCTCATTTTTATACTATGACTATGATGAATCTCTGATAATTATGACTGAATAATATCCTCAGCCATTCTGGCTATTTGAACCTATTACTAAATAATCTGTTTCCAGTGATGATTATATATTCATTTAACGACCTTTTGTTAGATGCTTGAGGTATAAGATACTGTAGAATATAATTAAGAGCGATGATATTCCTTTGTGTATATTCTCATTTTGAAGCAAACATAATAAAATTTGATTCATTTTTATTTCACATAAAAGTATAAATGTAAAAAACATGGAAGTACTATGTCAATTTTTTCTAATTAAGATATCATGATCACAATCTTGAGAAGGAGACGTGTATTAAAAAGCCCATCTGGATATAGAATTAGTGAAACACATTATTGAATTATTGGTAAATATAAATTTATTTGTAATTTTACTTAGCTAGTCAGGAGCACATGGTGGAAGGTACTTTGTTTATTAATATGTTCATTATATCTCCACTTTTAAAAGTGATTTAACTTTCAGATATGAGAAATTCTTCTGGCAAAATTTTTTATGTTTAAGACTCTATATGTAATACTAATGACATTATATTTTATTTAAGAAAAACATCTAACTGCTTAAATTATCCATCCTACCTGAGAAAAAATAATTTAAGGAAAGAAATAATTATAGTTATCTTGGTTGATGATCAGCTAATTAGTAGTAATTTAAATTCAATAAATGCACACACTGGAAGATTTAATGAGTTTTCATAGCATTGTCATTTTTTAAATGTGTAAGTTAAAAAATTATTTTCTTTTGAAGATTGTTGAATTTTTAAAATGTTATTGGTAACATGGATTCTGTTTGTTTGTTTATTTATATATTTATTTTTAGTTGTGGAATTTTGCAAATTATCCTGCTAGCTAGTATGTGGTTAAGATTGAGATGTTTTCCATTTTTAGATATTTCCATGTGAAACGTTCAGAGAAGTAATCCTGCACATCTTTTAAGCAGTCAGTGACCTTATCTTTTGCCAAAATCAAATGACATTCAATACTGATACTATGGAGAGAGGAATCAAAATAGACACCTAATTATAATTACTCTCCCCCCATCATTATATCACTACGTGCAGAACAACTGATTTTTTAAGAGATCACACAACTGCTGAATTTGGCAGGTACAAAAGGTTTTTTTCTTTGCTTTTCTCACCCTCCCCCTTCCTGCATTCATCACATGTAGGTTTATTGGAACAGTTCAGACTGACCTCTTTCTTGAAAGATTTAGTTTGAATTTTAATAGTTTATAGGAAGTAGAAGTGCAGAGGAAAGTTAATATGTTTATGACTGCTTCATATTTTCAGAAATCCTTTAACATTTACCATACAGTTCAGTTGTTAATAAGGATAGTTTTGGTTAATCCTATGAAAATGGCCTTAAAGCCTTAGACCATATACTATATGCAGTTAGCTTCCAGAGTTACTGCTTTTGGGACAAAATCCAACTGTGAGTAATACAAAGGCAGGGACTACAACTTCTTAACTTTTCTAACCTAGTACATAGCACTGTTGTTGCTGTGTACGTGGTTGTTATTTGGTTGCTAAGTTATGTCTGAGTCTTTGAGACCCCATGGATTGCAGCATGCCAGGCTCCTCTCTCCTCCATTATCTCCCACAGTTTTCTCAAATTTATGTCCATTGAGTCAGTGATGCTATCTAACCATCTTATCCTCGCCTGCCCCCTTCTCCTTTTGCCTTTAGTTTTTCCCAGAATCAGAGTCTTTTCCAATGAGTCAGCTCTTCACATCAGGTGACCAAAGTACTGGAGCTTCAGCTTCAGCATTAGTTCTTCCAATGAATATTCAGAGTTGATTTCCTTTAGGATTGACTGTTTTGATCTCCTTGCAGTCCAGATGAATCTCAAGTGTCTTCTCCAGCACCACAGTTCAAAAGTGAGAATTCTTCAGTTATCAGCCTTCTTTATGGTCTCTCACATCCATACATGACTACTGGAAAAACCATAGCTTTGACTACACGGACCTTTGTCAGTAAAATAATGTCCCTGCTCTTTAATACTATGTCTGGTAGATATTCAGTAGTTCCTGAAGGAGCATAGGAAGATAGGATGTGAAGGAAGAAGGAAGGAGAAAAAAGCCCTAGATTGATTGGACAGAATGATAAATCCCATGTTATCCTGGTGTGTGTGTGTGTGTGTGTGTGTGTGTGTGTGTGTGTGTNCTAGGTATTATACAATGACATACTAATTTCCAGTTTTCTAATTGTATCATAGTCCTATGGTTTGGGCTTCCCTGGTGGCTCAGTGGTAAAGAATTTGTCTGCCAATGCAGGAGACTCAGGTTTGATCCCTGGGTTGGGAAGATCCCCTGGAGAAGGAAATGGCTACCCAACTCCAGTATTCTTGCCTAGGAAGTCCAATGGACAGAGGGGCGTGGTGGGCTATAGTCCATGGAGTCACAAAGAGTTAGACATGGCTTAGCAACTAAATAACAAAACAACTTATAATTTTACAAAATCACTTTTACTTAGGTGTGTCAGTCCAGAGTAGGTTATAATTGTTTATAGCACAGGGGNTGGAGAAGGAAATGGCTACCCAACTCCAGTATTCTTGCCTAGGAAGTCCAATGGACAGAGGGGCGTGGTGGGCTATAGTCCATGGAGTCACAAAGAGTTAGACATGGCTTAGCAACTAAATAACAAAACAACTTATGATTTTACAAAATCACTTTTACTTAGGTGTGTCAGTCCAGAGTAGGTTATAATTGTTTATAGCACAGGGGATGTCATTCTGAAATTTTAGATTTTAATTTATAACTTTTAGGAATACTATATAAAGCTTTTTTTTTTTTAAGAAAAAAAACAAAAAACTGGTTTTCCGAGAGACCTGAACCTCACTCTTCTGTAACTCCCCAAACTGGGCTACATAAAACACTTGTTTCTTCATAAAATGCAGGGATAGCAACATCGTGTTACTAAATGTTTAGAAAAATTACTTTTGTTCGTGAAAGGCATTAATCATTGTTGTAAGTATAAATGGTTGACTCAATCTTATTGATTTGACTAGACTAGTAAATTCCCAAGTATGAATAGATAAAACCGGATTTTCACACTATCTCATAGAGTGAGATTTATTTTGATTGCATGCCTTTTTTGGGGGGAGAGAGCAGTAAATAAGCTAATCTTTGTAAATTACATAAATTTCACTTTTGGTCTGGAGAGTTTTCATCCCACAGTTAAGTTTTTACAGTGAACTTCGTTTGTAAAATGTCAGTTATCATCATGTATTTCCTGTTTTTATTTTAGCTCAATGGATTTTATGATTAAAGAGATTTTTAAGAGCACATAAATATCTTTTTTACTTATAATTTGTTGAAAAATACTAATTTATTTTGGGACCATGTATTATATATTAAAGTTTTCAGTACTGGAGAAAGTTTTAGGTGTCACTGCAATGATTTTTCTCTGCATATAATATTCAAGTGTCAGTGAAATATGCAAAATTAGGAAAATAAAAGTTATAGCTTATAGGTATGTAAGAAAAATGTACATTACACATGATTTAAATGATCTAGAATATTTATAGAAAACACTTTGAATTGTTAACTGTGAAATGCATAAAACATACTCTATTTGATCAATTTTGGTTTTGAATAAATTTCTCATGTTAAAATTATTTTTGTGATATTGCTTTCAGTTTAACCCCATTTTTATAATTATGGCATATATGCAAATAGGAGACTGTTACTTGGTATGAGTCCATTTTAAAGTGGGTTACTTAAAGAAAAAAAGTAGATTACTTGTAGATGGTACTTAGTTGGGTCTTAGTTTTTATTCAGTTTGAACGTCTTTGCTTTTTATTTAGCATGCTTAGACCATTTGTATTTAATGTAATTATATGGTTGGGTTTCATTTACTTTAAAAATATTCTATTTATAGTGTGTTTAAAAAATCATTCAAGAAAGATTCCATTTTATCTCCACTGATATCTAATTAGCTGTAATTTTTTTTCTATTAATGATTGTTCTAAGGTTTACTTTATATATCTTTTTTTGTTGTTTGAAAGCTTGACTTGTTACTGTTAGTTGCATTTGCATCACAGAAAAAAGCTGTTATTGCTATACCTCAGGCATATTGTTGGGGTTGGGTAGGAAAGACTTCTGGGCTGCAAGATGTGTGAAGATCTTAATTATGTCTTCTCTCAAGCCTGTCTATAAGCAGTCCATAAAGACACCACTGAGATCACAGTAATAGAAACTAACATTCTGGAGATCCCACTTAAAATTTTTTGTCATTACTTTTTCTTATAATACCAAAACTACTGATAAAATACAAGCAGCATGAAAATTTGGCCCCAAAGTGCCACCAAAAAAACTCTGGTAGTGGGGAGTTATGGTCGGTGAGCTAGACTCTGTGGGCAGCTCTATATTCCCTCTGGCCGGGGATTAGGACACCTTCTCCCCTACACTTTCTGCAAGTGAGAAGGGCAAAAGGGCTTACAGTGCAGACCTTGCCTAGGGTGCACAATCATTCCCCATGTATGCTTCTCGTGGAGGCCATTATTTCCAGCGGTGCCAAAAATATGTTCCTTTCTAGGAGGGCACAGGTCAGGAACTTTGTACCACCTCTGGTGAGGTGACTCATCCCTGGCCCTGAAAGCCTAGGGACCCAGGGAGGGAGGGACTTCAGGAGTTCTGGTATGGGCCCATCCTTGATCTTTCTGGCCAGAAAAGGCTGTCCAGTGCATCTTTGCTCCCTGCCTGCACTGCCCAGTTTGTGCTGGACCCTGCGCTTCCTCACTCCTCTCCTTCCACTGCAACTCCAGAGGTGAAAAGACTCAGACTTTCCACTTTACCTATATGTCTTTAATTTGTTACAGTCTGTGTTGTTGTTTAGTTGCCAGTCATGTCCGACTCTTTGTGACCCCACAGACTGCAGCAGGCCAGGCTTCCCTCTCCACTATCTCCTGGAGTTTGCTTAAACTCCTGTCCATTGAGTTGGTGATGTCATCCAACCATCTCATCCTCCTCTGCCCCCTGCTCCTCAGGCCCTCAGTCTTTCCCAGCATCAGGGTCTTTTTCAGTGAGTCTACTTTTTGCATCAGGTGACCAAAGTATTGGAGCTTCAGCTTTAGCATCAGTACTTCCAATGAATACTCAGAGTTGATTTCCTTTATGATTGACTGGCTTGATCTCCTTGCAGTCCAAGGGGCTCTCAAGAGTCTTCTCTAGCCCCACGATTCAAAAGAAGGAGGGGACATATGTATACCTATGGCTGATTAATATTGATGTTTGGCAGAAACCAACACAATTCTGTGAAGTGCTTATCCTTCATTGAAAAATAAATTTAAAATTTAAAAAAATAATTAAAAATAAAAGCATCAGTTCTTTGGCACTCAGCTGTCTTTATAGTCCAACTCTCACATCTCTACATGACTCCTGTGAAAAACCATAGCTTTGAGTGATGTCTCTGCTTTTTAATGCACTATATAAGTTTGTCATAGCTTTCCTTCCAAGGAGCAAGTATCTTTTAATTTCATGGCTGCATTCACCATCTGCAGTGATTTTGGAGTCCAAGTAAATAAAATCTGTCACCATTTCCCCTTTCCCCCCATCTGTTTGCCATGAAGTGATAGGACCAGATGCAATGATCTTAGTTTTTTGAATGTTGAGTTTTAAGCCAGCTTTTTCACTCTCCTCTTTCACCTTTATCAAGAGGCTCTTAGTTCCTCTTTGCTGCCTAAGAGTGGTGTCATCTGCATATCTGAGATTATTGATATTTCTCCCACAGTCTTGATTCCAGCTTGTGCTTCATCCAGCCTGACATTTCATGTGATGTACTCTGCATATAAATTAAATACCAGGATGAAAGTATATAGCCTTGATATACTCTTTCCCCAGTTCTGAACCAGTCCTTTGTTCCATGTAAGGTTCAAACTGTTGCTTTTTTATCTACATACAGGTTCCTCAGGAGACAAGTAAAGTAGTCTGGTATTCCCATCTCTTTAAGAATATTCCACAGTTTGTTGTGATCCACACTGTCTACTTTAAATGATATTATTTTATGTGATGCATAGAGTAAGAACTATATGTGACAGTAGCAGCTAACTTTTATTTCTTCCCTCCTGTCCTTTGTGAAAATTATTTTGCCATACATTTTACTTTTACATATGTCAAAACCCCCACCATATGCTGTTCAGTTATTTTTGCTTTAGGCTGTCAGTTTTTTTAAATTTCAGATTTATTGAGATGTAATTTACATATACTACAATTCACCTTTTAAACATGTATAGTTCTGTGAATTTTTATAAACATATACATTATGTAACTACCTCCAAACTTGAGATACATCATATTTTCATCATCCCCAAATTTCTTCCATGTCCCCTTTTAGTCAATCCCTTGCTACCTTCCACCCTGACAATCACTTGATCAGATTTCTGTCTTTACAAACTTACCACTTCTACCCTGTAATATAAGTGGAATCACACACTACATAGCCTTTCCTGTCTGGCTTCTTTCATCTAGCATAATGTGAATGAGGTTTATCTGTGTGGCTTCAGGTAACAATAATTTGTTTCTTTCTTTTGCTGAGTTGGATTCTGTTGCATGGTATGCTACAGTTTGTTTTTTCATCACTAGATGATCAACATTTTGTTGTTTCTAGTTTTATGGTGATTATAAGTAAAGCTGCTCTAACTAATTACAAAGAAGTTTTTGTGTGGGCATATGTTTTCATCTCTTTGGGATAAATACCTAAGAATGGGATTACTATGTTGGATTATGATTATAATTGATGTTTAACTTTGTAAGAGACTGCCGAAGATTTTCCCCAATTGGGCACAGTTTTTCTGTATTTCCATCAATAATTTATGGGTTTCATTGTTCCATAACCTCACCAGCACTCAGAATTGTCAGTTTAAATGTTTTTCTTAGTAATTCTAGTAGGTTCATTGAGTTTTAAATTTGTATTTCCCAAATTATTTTGAGAATTTTTTCATGTGCTTGTCATCTATATTTATTTGGAACAATATTTTAAAAAATGCTTTGCCTATTTATAATTAAATTGAAAATTTTTTTTAATATATTCTAGACACAAGTCCTTAATCTGATATATGTTAAAGTACAGACATGTCTCCCAGGTGAGGTTTATCTTTTCATATTCCATCGATGTCTTTTAAAAAGCAGAAGTTTTAAATTATGATGAAACCCAGTATGTCAGTTTTTTTCTTGTATGGTATATGATTTTACAAGATTTTTACTTCACTGAAGTTTAGAAAGATTTTTCTCATAGATTTTCTTCTAAAAGTTTTATAGTTTTCTTTATATATTTAGATCCATATTAGGTTCATTCAACTTTATTTTTAATGTATGATATGATATGAGCTAAATTTGAGGTTTCATTTTTTGCAATTGTTCACAGCTATCTTTTCTTAAAAATTAAAAAAAAAGTTTTTTTTTATAATGTTGTGTTTGTTTCTGCCATACATCAATGTAAATCAGCCATAATTAAATATATATATATATATATATATATCCCCTCCTTCTTGAGCCTCCCTCCCTTCCCCGATCCCACCCCTCTAGGTCATCACCGGGCCTCCTGTGTTATATAGTAACTTCTCACCAACCATCCATTTTACACACAATAGTGTATATTGATGCTANGTTTCTGCCATACATCAATGTAAATCAGCCATAATTAAATATATATATATATATATATATATATCCCCTCCTTCTTGAGCCTCCCTCCCTTCCCCGATCCCACCCCTCTAGGTCATCACCGGGCCTCCTGTGTTATATAGTAACTTCTCACCAACCATCCATTTTACACACAATAGTGTATATTGATGCTACTTTCTCCATTCATCCCACTCCCTCCCTCTCCCACTGTTCACAGCTATCTTTTGAAGAAACTACAAATTGTGAAATGTTTTATTAAAGTAATCCATATAGTTACAGTTTCTTGCATTATTCATTTTTTTGGTAAATACAGATTGCTATGTGGTATTTTGTTTCTTCTATCTGAGGAACTTCTTTTAATGTTTCTTGTAGTGCAGACCTGTGATGCTCCCCACCCCTCGCCTTTTTCTTTTCTGCCTGAAAGAGTCTTTTTTAACCTTCATGTTATAAAGATATTTTTCTTAGAATTCTATGTTGGTGACTTCCTACCCACCCCCATTATAAAGGTGTTACTTCATGGTCTTTGAGCTTGCATAGCTTCTAATGAAGAGTCTGCTATCACTTCCACCCCACATCTCTGTTTATTACGTTATCTCTTCAACGGCTTTTAGGATGCTCTCTTTATCACTGTTTTGCAGTAATTTTATTGATGTATCATTTGTCTTTTAAATGTGGTTTCTTTATGTTTCTTCTGCTTGTGCTTTGTTAAACATCTTGGCTCTATGAGTTTATAGTATTTTTTCAAAATTTTAAACCTTGGGCGGAGTTTCTTACTCTTTCAACTTTCTTTTGAGATGACACTTACATATATGCTAGACTACTGATGCTTTGTTTGTTTTCTAAACTCTTCTTTTCTCTGGGTGCTTCAACTTTAAAATCATTTATTTCTATTGCTGTGTCTTCAACTATTAATCCAATTCAGTGTTGTTGTTTTTTTCCAGATATTTTCCCTCTCTAGATGTTATGCATCTTTATAATACATTCTATTTTTCTTCTGAACAGGTTCATGTTTTTTCTATATTTTTTGAACATATGGAGCATATTTTAATAGCTGTTTTAACATCCTTATCTCCTAATTTCATCATCTCTGTCATTACTGGATCTGTTCTATTTGTTGATTTTTTATCTGGCTATGGTTCATATTTTCCTATTTCTTCACAAGCTTGTAACCTTTTAAAGTTATTGTAGTAATATTTATATAATGTAAATTAACAGTTTCAAGTGTATAATTCAGTAGCATCATGTTGACCATCCATCAACTAGAACCGCTATCTAGTTCCAGAACATTTTCATCACTCCAAAAGTAAAACTATACCTTTTAAACAGTCACTATTTATCTCTCCTTCCAGCCACTGGCAATCACTAATCCTTCTGTCTCTATGAATTTTCATATTCTAAATATTTCATATAAATAGCATCATACTATGTGACCTTTGTATCTGGCGTCTTTTGTTAAGCATATTTTCTATGTTTATCCATGTTGTAGCACATATCAATACTTCATCTATTTTAATGGCTGAATGGAGATGCAGGTTTGATCCCTGGGTGGGGAAGATCCCCTGGAGGAGGAAATGGCAACCCGCTCCAGTGGGTTTTTGCCTGGGAAATCCTATGGACAGAGGAGCCTAGTGGGCTACAGTCCATGGGGTTGCAAAGAGTCAGACATGACTGAAACAACTGAGCATGGATATTCTATTATATGTGTGTGTATGTGTGTGTGTGTGTGTGTGTGTGTGTGTGTGTTAGTTGCTCAGTTATGTCCAGTTCTTTGTGATCCCATGGACTTAACCCACCAGGCTCATTTCCTTGTCCAGGGGGATCTTCCCGACCCAGGGATTGAACCCAGGTCTCCCGCATTGCAGGTAGATTCTTTACTGTCTGAGCCACCAAGGAAGCCCATTCTATTGTATGTCTATACCTTAATTTATTTACTTACTTAGTTGATGTTAGTTGGGTTGTTTCTACCTTTTGGCTACTCTGAAATAGTACTGCTGTGAGCATTTATGTATAAGTCTTTTTTTTTTAACATCTGTTCTTAGTTTTTTTGAGACTGTACCTGGGAGTGGAATTACTGGGTTGTATGTTGGTTCTCTGTTTATTGTAACAGGAACTGCAGTGTTTGTTTTTTTTTCCCACAATGGCTGAACCATTTTACATTCCATCAGCAATGTATGAGGGTTCCATTTTCTCTGCATCNGGTTGTTTCTACCTTTTGGCTACTCTGAAATAGTACTGCTGTGAGCATTTATGTATAAGTCTTTTTTTTTTGAACATCTGTTCTTAGTTTTTTTGAGACTGTACCTGGGAGTGGAATTACTGGGTTGTATGTTGGTTCTGTGTTTATTGTAACAGGAACTGCAGTGTTTGTTTTTTTTTTCCCCACAATGGCTGAACCATTTTACATTCCATCAGCAGTGTATGAGGGTTCCATTTTCTCTGCATCCTCATTAACACTTGTTATTGTCTGCTTACTCATTGTGGTTTTGACTTGTATTTTTCTAATGAATAATGATGTTGGGCATCTTTTCATATGCCTATTAGCCATTTGTATATTTTCTTTCAGACATATCTGTTCAAATCTTTTCCTCATGTTAAAATTGTCTTTTCTTTGTTCAGTTGTAAAAATATAATAATTGATTTGTCTTTTATTTTTTGAGTTGTGAAAAATTTTTTAAATATATTGTGCTCAGTCACTAAGTCATGTTTGAATCTTCGCAACTCCATGGACTATAGCCCGCCAGGCTCCTTTGTCCATAGGGTTTTCCAGGCAGGAATACTGGCGTGAATGCTAAGTTGCTTCAGTCGTGGCCAACTTTATGTGACCCTATGGACTGTAGCCTGCCAGGCTCCTCTCCAGGCAAGAATACTGGAGTGGGGTTGCCATGCCATTCTTCAGGGAATCTTCCTGACCCAGGGACTGAATCTGCGTCTCTTACATCTCCTGCATTGGCAAACGTTTTCTTTACCACTAGCACCACTTGGGAAGCCTGTATTGTGGGTATTAGACCTCAATTAGACATGAAAGTAAAAGTTGCTCAGTCGTGTCTGACTCTTTGTGACCCCATGGACAATACAGTCCATGGAGTTCCCCTGGCCAGAATACTGGAGTGGGTAACCTTTCCCTTCTCCAGGGGATCCTCCCAACTCAGGGATCGAACCCTGGTCTCCCACATTTCAGGCAGATTCTTTACCAGCTGAGCCACAAGGGAAGCCCCAATTAGACATATTTTCTGAGAAAAGTTTGTATAGTCAAAGTTATGGTTTTTCCAGTAGTTAGGTACAGATGCAAGAGTTGGACCATAAAGAAGGCTAGGCACTAAAGATTTGAAGCTGTTGAATTGTGCTGAAGAAGACTCTTGAGAATCCCTTGGATTGCAAGGAGATCAAACCAGTCAATCCTAAAGGTCATAAACCCTGAACATTCATTAGAAGGACTGATCTGAATCTGAAGCTCCAATCTGAATCTGAAGCTCCAATACTTTGGTCACCTGATGTGAAGTCTCTACTCAATGGAAAAAACCCTGATTCTGAGAAAGATTGAGGGCAGAAAGAGAAGGGGGTAACAGAGGATGAGATGGTTGGATGGCATCACCAACTCAATGGACATGAGTTTCAGGAAACTCCAGGAGATAGGACAGAGAAGCCTGAAGTGCTGCAGTCCCTGAGGTTACAAATAATTGGACATGACTTAGCAACTGAATAACAGCAAGACATATTATTTGTAAGTGTTTTTCTCCATCTTTGAGTTTTTACTTTCTTTATGGTATTCTGTGATACACAAGTTTAAATTTTGATGAAGTCCAGTGTATATATTCTTTCTTTTGTTACTTGTATCAGTACTTGATATGTACTTTTGGTACATATCTAAAAAAATGCTGCCTAATCCAAAGTTATGAATATTTGTGTTACATCACTTCAGTTGTGTATGACTCTTTGCAATCCTATGGACTGTAGCCCACCAGGCTCCACTGTCCATGGGATTCTCTAGGCAAGAATACTGGAGTGAGTTGCCATGCTCTCCTCCAGGGGATCTTCGCAGCCCAGTGATGGAACCCCNTCTAGCGTAAAGGTTTAACACTACCATCTTTCTAAATTCCATATATATGTGTTAGTATACTGTATTGGTGTTTTTCTTTCTGGCTCACTTCACTCTGTATAATTGGCTCCAGTTCCATCCACCTCATTAGAACTGATTCAAATGTATTCTTTTTGATGGCTGAGTATTTTAAAAGCTCTCTAAATATTAGAATGAATATGCTCCTATTCCTCTTATCACCTAGGAAATTACAAGGAGCCTACAAACATTATGATATCCTACCCATAAGTTAATCTGATGCATCACACAAGTGAATATTGTACTACATAACCAAAATACCACTATCACACTGATAAAAATCCACATTGATGAATTGTGGATTATTTTAAATATAAAGCAATGAACTTTGAATTTCTTTTACCATTTGAAATGTAGAAAACTGGAATGAGTGTTGTTTCCATACTACCAATAAGAACAGCCAGATAAACAAGAAAATGTTAACTTTTCTTGACCTTTCAGAGATGTGAAGTTTCAGGCCAATAAAACAGTCAAAATTTCAACAAAAGATAAGCCTCTCTAAACAGAAATGAGATGTGTACATCAGTTTACCTGTGGCAGAGCTCAAGAGGAGGAGGTGGCTGCCACATAAGCTGCTAAGAAGGTATAAGCTAAAATCTAACAAGTTGTTATGAAAAAATTGGATGCTGGTAAGTCAGTCTGCAATAGCCAGCAGGCCAAGATGTAGAGGGAGTTTGTGCTCAAAGGCATTTTTTCATGGGTGTCCACCAAGTCCTCATAAAGGAGGCTGAGAACCAAAGAATTGATGCTTTTGAATTGTGGTGTTGGAGAAGACTCTTGAGAGTCCCTTGGACTGCAAGGAGATCAGATAAGTCAATCTTAAAGGAAATCAAGCCTGAATATTCATTGGAGGGACTGATGCTGAGGCTGAAGCTTCAATACTTTGGCCACCTGATGTGAACAGCTGACTTACTGGAAAAGACCCTGATGCTGGGAAAGATTGAAAGCAGGAGGAAAAAGGGATGACAGACGTTTAGGTGATTGGATGGCATCACCGACTCAATGGGCATGAATTTAAGCAAACTCTGGGAGTTGGTGAAGGACAGGAAAGCCTGGCATGCTGCAGTCCATGGGGTCACAGAGTCAGACACAACTGAGTGACTGATCAACAACAAGGGCTTCTCTTGTGGATCAGACGGAAAATAATCTGCCAGAAATGCAGAAGACCCAGGTTCAATCCCTGGGCCAGGAAGAATGTTCAATCCCTGGAGAAGGGAATGGCTACCCACTCCAGTATTCTTGCCTGGGAAATCCCATGGACAGAGGAGTCTGGCTGGCTATAGTCCATAGGGTCACAAAGAGTAGGACATGTGTGAGTGACTAACACTTTCATTTTCAGGAGAATATACAAAGTCCTGCTCTGTGGTACAGGTGCACAGGACATGGTCCTCTGCCAGTTAGTGTCAGTCGTAAATCCTAAACATGCCCAGATCCTTCTCTCAAAAGAATGCAAAGATTTAAACAATAGGGTAGAGAAACAGCAAACCCTGTTGCCCCTAAAACATAGGCAAAAATACATTCTGTCTCATGGGGTTGGTTTTACTAAATTTTCTTTTATTCTGTTTGAATTTTCTTCTGTAACAAAAGATTAAATTATATTAGCTTGCCATGATTTCTGGGGTTTTTTAAAATTTATTTTTAATTGAAGGATAAGTACTTTACAGAATTTTGTTGTATCCTGTCAAACCTCAACATGAATCAGCTATAGGTATACATATATCCCCTCCCTTTTGAACCTCCTTCCCATCTCTCGCCCTCTCCCACCCCTCTAGATTGATACAGAGCCCCTGTATGAGTTTCCTGAGCCATACAGCAAATTCCCGTTGGCTATCTATTTTACATATGGTAATGTAAGGAGATCCACCAGTCCATTCTGAAGGAGATCAGCCCTGGGATTTCTTTGGAAGGAATGATGCTAAAGCTGAAACTCCAGTACTTTGGCCACCTCATGCGAAGAGTTGACTCATTGGAAAAGACTCTGGTGCTGGGAGGGACTGGGGGCAGGAGGAGAAGGGGATGACAGAGGATGAGATGGCTGGATGGCATCACCGACTCGATGGACATGAGTCTGGGTGGACTCCGGGAGTTGGTGATGGACAGGGAGGCCTGGCGTGCTGCAGTTCATGGGGTCGAAGAGAGTCGGATATGACTGAGCAACTGAAGTGAACTGAACTGAACTGAATGTAAGTTTCCATGTTACCATACATCTCACCCTCTCCTCCCCTCTCCCCATGTCCATAAGTCTATTCTTTATATCTGTTTCTCCATTGCTGCCCTGTAAATAAATTCTTCAGTAACATTTTTCTAGATTCTGTATATATGTATTAGAATATGATATTTATCTTTCTCTTTCTGACTCACTTTACTCTGTATAATAGGTTTTAGATTCATCTACCTCATCAGAACTGACTCAAATGTGTTCCTTTTTATGACTGAGTAATATTCCATTCTGTATATGTACCACACTTCTTTATCCGTTCATCTGTCCCTGGACATCTAGGTTGCTTCCATGTTCTAGCTATTGTAAATAGTGCTGCAATGAACAGTGGGATACATGTGTCATTTTCAACTCTGGTTTCCTCAGGGTATATGCCTAGGAGTGAGATTGCTGGGTCATATGGTGCTTTTATTCCTCGTTTGTTACAGAATCTCCATACCATCTTCCATAGTTGCTATATCAATTTACATTCCCACCAACAGTACAAGAGCATCCCTTTTACTCTACACTCTCTCCAGCATTTATTGTTTGTAGACTTTTTCATGATGCTTATTCTGACCGATGTGAGGTAATATCTCATTGTAGTTTTGATTTGCATGTCCCTAATAATGAACAATGTTGAGCATCTTTTCATGTGTCTGTTAGCCATCTGTATGTCTTCTTTGGAGAAATGTCTGTTTAAGTCTTTTCCCCACTTTTTGATTGGGTTGTTTGTTTTCCTGGCATTGAATTGTATGAGCTGCTTGTATATTTTGGAAATTAATCCTTTATCAATTGTTTCATTTGCTATTATTTTCTCCCATTCTGAGGGTTCTTTTCACATTGCTTAGTTTCCTTTGCTGTGCAAAAGCCTTTAAGTTTAATGAGGTCCCACTTATTTACTTTTGTTTTTTTCTCTGTTACTGTAGAAGGTGGTTCATAGAGGATCTTGCTTTCATTTATGTCGTTGAGTGTTCTGCCTATGTTTTACTCCAAGAGTTTTATAGTTTCTGGTCTTACGTTTAGGTCTTCAATCCATTTTGAGTTTATTTTTGTGTATAGTGTTAGGAAGTGTTCTAGTTTCATTCTTTTACATGTAGCTGTCCAGTTTTCCCAGCACCATTTATTGAAGAGGCTGTCTTTGCCCCATTGTATGCTCTTGCCTCCTTTGTCAAAAATAAGGTACCTATAGGTTCATGGGTATATTTCTGGGCTTTCTATCTTGTTCCATTGGTCTATATTCCTGTTTTTGTTTCAGTATCATACTGTCTTCATGACGATAGCTTTGTAAAATAATTGGAAGTCAGGAAGGTTGACCCCACCAGCTCCATTCTTCTTTCTTAAGACTGCTTTAGTTACTAGGGACTGCTTGTGTTTCCACTGTGTGGATCACAATAAACTGGAAAATTCTGAAAGAGATGAGAATACCAGACCACCTGACCTGCCTCTTGAGAAATCTGTATGCAGGTCAGGAAGCAACAGTTAGAACTGGACATGGAACCACAGACTGGTTCTAAATAGGAAAAGTAGTATGTCAAGGCTTTATACTGTCACCCTGCTTATTTAACTTGTATGCAGAGTACATCATGAGAAACACTTTACTGGAAGAAACACAAGCTGGAATGAAGATTGCCGGGAGAAATATCAATAACCTCAGATATGCAGATGACACCACCCTTATGACCGAAAGTGAAGAGGAACTAAAAAGCCTCTTGATGAAAGTGTAAGAGGAGAGTGAAAAAGTTGGCTTTAAGCTCAACATTCAGAAAACAAAGATGATGGACACGACTGAGTGAACTGAACTGAACTGAACTGAACTGTGTGTTTCCATATGAGCAGTGAAATTTTTGTTCTAGTTCTGTGAAAAACGCCATTGGTAATTTGATAGGGATCACATTAAACCTGTAGATTGCATTTGGTAGTATAGTCATTTTCACAATATTGATTCTTCCTACCCAAGAACATGAAATATCTCTCCATCTGTTTATGTCGTCTTTGATTTCTATCATTCAGTTCAGTTCAGTTCAGTCGCTCAGTCATGTCCGAAACTTTGCAACCCCATGAATCGCAGCACACCAGGCCTCCCTGTCCATCACCAACTCCCGAAGTTTACTCAAACTCATGTCCATCGAGTCGGTGTTGCCATCCAGCCATCTCATCTTCTGTCGTCCCCTTCTCCTCCTGCCCCCAATCCCTCCCAGCATCAGAGTCTTTTCCAATGAGTCAAATCGTCGCATGAGGTGGCCAAACTATTGGAGTTTCAGCATCAACATCAATCCTTCCAATGAACACCCAGGGCCAATCTCCTTCAGAATGGACTGATTGGATCTCCTTGCAGTCCTAGGGACTCTCAAGAGTCTTCTCCAACACCACAGTTCATAAGCATCAGTTCTGCACTCAGCCTTCTTCACAGTCCAACTTTCACATCCATGCACGACCACTGGAAAAACCATAGCCTTGACTAGATGGACCTTTCTTGGCAAAGTAATGTCATTGCTTTCAATATGTTATCCAGGTTGGTCAAAACTTTTCTTCCAAGGAGTAAGCATCTTTTAATTTCATGGCTATAGTCACCATCTGCAGTGATTTTGGAGCCCAAAAAGGTAAAGTCTGACACTGCTTCCACTGTTTCCCCATCTACTTTCCATGAAATGATGGGACAAATGCCATGATCTTCGTTTTCTGAATGTTGAGCTTTAAGTCAACTTTTTCACTCTCCTCTTTCACTTTCATCAAGAGGCTCTTTAGTTCCTCTTCACTTTCTGCCATAAGGGTTTTGTCATCTGCGTATCTGAAGTTATTGATATTTCTCCTGATTCCAGCTTGTGCTTGATTCCAGCTTGTGCTTCCTCCAGCCCAGCGTTTCTCATGATGTAGTCTGCATAGAAGTTAAATAAGCAGAGTGACAATATACAGCCTTGACGTACTCCTTTTCCTATTTGGAACCAGTCTGTTGTTCCATGTCC
>SJYA01002117.1:185290-374399 GCA_006410615.1 Neotragus moschatus | reverse complement strand
TCTAGTCAAGGCTATGGTTTTTCCAGTAGTCATGTGTGGATGTGAGAGTTGGACTGTGAAGAAGGCTGAGCGCCGAAGAATTGATGCTTTTGAGCTGTGGTGTTGGAGAAGACTCCTGCAAGTCCCTGGGACTCCAAGGAGATCCAACCTTGAGCTCCATTCTGAAGGAGATCAGTCCTGGGATTTCTTTGGAAGGAATGATGCTAAAGCTGAAACTCCAATACTTTGGCCACGTCATGCGAAGAGTTGAGTCAGTAGAAAAGACTGTGATGCTGGGAGGGATTGGGGGCAGGAGGAGAAGAGGACGACAGAGGATGAGATGGCTGGATGGCATCACTGACTCGATGGACGCAAGTCTGAGTGAACTCCAGGAGTTGGTGATGAACAGGGAGGTCTGCGTGCTGCGATTCATGGGGTTGCAGAGTCGGACATGACTGAGCGACTGAACTGACTGATCCTGGTTTCCAGCACCATTTGTTGTAGAGACTATTGTTTCCCCAAGAATCTTTGTACCGTTGTTAAAGATCAGTTGACCATAGATGCATAGGTTTATATCTAGGTTCTCATTGTCTGTTACATTTATCTTTATGCCAGCACCACACTGTTTTGATTACTGTAACTTTGTAGTGAATTTTGTACTACTGTAACTTTGTAGTTAATTTGATTATGGTAACTTTGGGAAGTGTGAGTTCATCTTAGTTCTTTTTCAAGATTGTTTTGGATATTAAGTGTCCCTTGTAATTTGGATCTGCTTTCCCATTTCTACAGAAATGGCCATTGGATTTTGATAAGGATTGTATTGAATCTATACATCCATTTGGGAAGTATTGCCATGTAATAATATTGTCTTACAATCTATGAACATGGGATGTCTTTTTATTTATTTAGATTTTCATTAATCTCTTTCACTAACATTTTGTGTGGCTGGTAATCTTTGATTGAATGATGAACAATAAGAATTTTATGATATTGAATGTTAGACTTTGCTTTATTCCTTAAATAATATTTTGATGTGTCCGGCACATACAGTTACTTGGAACTAGTCAAATGAGGCTTACTTTTAAGCTTTTCGAGTGAGGCAGCATGTTTTTGGCTAACTACTTGATGAGACTTTTTTGTTGACTTTTTTCAGTGTCTATGTATTATGAGGTCTTTCCTTTGTAGCTGATGGAAATACAAACTGTTGTCGGCCCTGTGTGGGCTTCATACATTTTCAGCCTATTGTTTCACAGTAGTTACCTTTGCAGAGTAGGGTAATTTGTTCTAACCATATGCAGATCTCTTTTCAGTCAAAGACTGAAGAGGACCCCTCTGCATATCCCTGAATCTGTTTCTCTGTGTAGCATCTTCTTTTTAAAGTACTCTTCCCTGTTAACTCTGGCCTTTTGATCTTTAACCTTTGTTTCTTTAACTCAGCTAGACCTCTGGGCTCTTATTTGGGATCCCCCATCTGTACTGTGCCCTGAAGACTTTAGGAGCAATCATATGCTCACCTCATTTGTTTCTCTCTTCTCAGGAATGATAGTCCTACACCTTTTATTGTCCAGTTTCTGAAAAATCAAAGTTTTATATATTTCAGTTTCTAGTTATTCAAGGCATTAGGGTTATTACTTCAATATTGTTAGAAGCAGAAGTTGTGAATCAAGCTCAACAGTCAAATTGAGCTTGATATAAAATGAAGAAGAGAACACCTTAATTCTAGTGTAGGCTTTATCTTTAATAAATTTATCTTAAAAGTTGAATACATCCTTAATGCTAGCTAATTGTTAGTGAGAATTTTTTATTTTTTATTGTGCCATTTTCTAAATAAATTCTAGCTTAATGACACAGTTAATGTCCACAGTGTTATGAATTTTTGTTTTTTTAAACCTTAAAAACATAGTATTCTAATGATGAATGGCATGTGTGGTAGATGGAAAGGGAGATATGAACTTGAACTCTCTTGCTTCAATTTCTTTGTCTCTAAAGTAAAATAAAATAGTGTTTTGATATATGTAATATGATATATGTAATGTGATATATGTAATATAGTTTTAGGAGAGTGCCAGTCATATACTAAGTGCTATATGGGTGTGAACCATTGTTAGCTGAATCATAATAATTATTTTTATCATCATATGAGGTGATATGGAGAGAATTATATCATGAAATTTAAACCTACAAAAACATTTATATAATTTAGGATCAGTTTATGCCTGGATATATTAATTTTGAATATCCTTGGCATGAAGAGTTGAAGACAGCCCAATTCGGGAGTTTGGGCTAGTATAGAGCTTAACAAAGGATTTTGTTTTATGAAACTTCTGTATGTTAGCTAGCAGACTTTTTCCTCTTTGATCTGTGATGTTATTACTAAAACCATCAGTATTGAGAACTGAAAGAAAATTAAGCTGAGATTTTTATGATTGGAAATGAAAAGATATAGCATAGCCATTCACATTTTAAATAAAGGCTCCGAGTTTGTTTAACTTGAAAAAGGATATGATAAACTTTGGGCAAAAATATATGCTGGTATATATTGGTCTTCACAGTAAATATATTCTAGAAAGTTGCATGTTCATTCAACTTTGGCTCATTAATTTTAGTTCCTAGTATTGAGGGAATGTGCTACTAAAAAGAACATGCTTATGGCAAAACCACTATAATATTGTAAAGTAATCAGCCTCCAATTAAAATAAATAAATTTATATTAAAAAAAAGAACATGCTTTTGAGATAAAGTGTTCTGTAATAATTGACATTTCTTGATTTATTAATAAGTGGTCAATTAACATTTCTACCAAATTAATTTTTAAAGCATTTTCCTGTAGCAGCAAGTATATGTGTGTAGATTGCTCTTGATTTGGAAATATAATACTGTACCTTTTCAGAAGTGGAATTACTAGACTAACTATTGGTAATATAAATATAGTATTAGCCATCATTTACCAGTCAGGTCCTTGATGCTAAAAAATACTCCACTGAGTTCATCACAGTCTTTAAAATAATATGTTTGCTGAGCAAACTTTTGAATTCTAAGGGTACAGAGCATTGAGGTTACTTTAAAAATTAGTGTTTTTGTTCATGTTATGTTCTGATTAGGTAATATTTCTGTTTTAGCTCAATAGAATTTAAGTGGAGTTGCATATCTGATTCTGAAGTCTTCTTGATTTGCTGTTTCTGGAGCTATTAAAATTCTTAGTCACACTGTTGATTAAAGTGCTCAAGAATTTTTTCCTTGCTAAATTCTGTAGGATAGGTTTGTCCTTTGAGATTTTTAAAAACTCAACCATTTAACTCAAACTTTACTTGTGAAGTTATGATTTATACCATTATTTTTATGACTAATACACAAGCTTGCTACTGTAGCTAGCAGCAGATTTGGGTCTAGTGTGTGAAGTTATTGCACATGAATGGAGAGAGATGTTATTTCATTGTTATGTTTTTATTACTAGCTTCTGTTTTTATTAAGGATAATGAAAACGTTGTGTCTGGGCCTGTGAACAAAACGAATGTGACCTTTGATGTAACCCACCTGTTGTGCTTTGACAATTGATAACAGTCCCCTCCTGTGAGAGTGATCTGGAAAATAACAGTATGCCAGCATGATGGAAAATAACATTTGCAAATTTAACTTGCAGATATTGAAATATGCTTGGATCAGGTCTTAGATTAAAGTAATGAAAACAACTGGTCTAACTAAGTATTTTGAGAAAAGAAGATGTTAACAGATCTGATTCACAGTGCCTTTTTCAGGGTGAGTTGTTCCTTGGTTATAGACTTGTCCATCAGGTTCCTTAAAATAAATGGCCTTCTAAATCAAAATTTGGCAATTTTTACAACTGGAAGAATGAGATAATGCCTGGATTGTAGCATTCCCAGTGTTGTCACACTTATAATTAAAATTTTAATATAATTATAAAATATAATCATAATTATATACTTATAATTATTTGTAAATATATAACTACATTATATACATTTAGGTACATGTATATAGATTATATACATTTATAATTAAAATCACATTTAAAATTAAAGTTCGTATTTAGCATTTAATACTAGTTTTTAAAAAATATTACATGCTTTTTTAAAAAAAGAAATAAGCAATTTGCTTTTTTGATTTTTTTCAGCATGGGTATATATAATAGCTTTTTTTCCTAAACCATGTCTGGCCTGAATTTACCTGGAGAGTGAGTAGTCTACTGCTAAAGAACTATATTAATTTTGCAGATAAATTTAAGGGCACCATTGTCTGGTAGATATTTTCACTAGACTGCAAAATGTTCTTTTTCATATTCATTCTTAGGAAGATCCTAGTGATGATGTATTTAGTGTCTGAAAGCTAATGCACTAAGGCTCTGCAATGTACAGGAGGCCAAATACCATCATTATGGAAATCACTGTATTATAAAAACATTGACATATCTTGGCTTCTGGCTTAGGTTATATATAATCCCTAACTAGTCAATACTCATCTTAAGTCTTCTGCAGACACCACTCCCTTTTTTGCAGCTGCATAGACATTAGTACTGTGGCTACAGGTTTGCTGATAAGGATTCCAATGATAGAGTCTTTGTAGAAGGAGGAAAAGAGGGTAGCATTAAGGCTTTAGTTGAAGGTGTGATAGATAATACTTTACTAGTTTCATGCCTGGCTCTTGGAACTGTTCCTGTCAATACCAGTAGAGTCCTTCCCCTTGAGGTGATAGGGAGTGAGGGTCAGGGTCAGGAGGCAGTTTGCTCTTCTGTTTAGTTCAGTTGCTCAGTTGTGTTTGACACATTGCAACCCCATGGACTGCTAGGCTTCCCTGTCCATCACCAACTCCCAGGGTTTGCTCAAACTCGTGTGTATCAAGTCGGTGATACCATCCAACCACCTCAATCTCTGTTGTCCCATATCCTCCTGCCATCAATCTTTCTCAGCATCAGGGTCTTTTCTATGGAGTCAGTTCTTTGCATCAGGTAGCCAATGTATTGGAGCTTCAGCTTCAGCATTAATCCTTCCAATGAATATTCAGGACTGACTTCCTTTAAGATGGACTGGTTTGACCCCTTTCCAGTCCAAGCGACTCTCAAGAGTCTTTGCTAACACCACAGTTTAAAAATATCAATTCTTCGGTGCTCAGCTTTCTTTATGGTCCAACTCACATTCATACATGACTGCTGGAAAAACCATAGCCTTGACTAGATGGACCTTTGTTGACAAAGTAATGTCTCCACATTTGAATATGCTGTCTAGGTTGGTCATAACTTTCCTTCCAAGGAGCAAGTGTCTTTTAATTTCATGGCTGCAGTCACCATCTGTAGTGATTTTGGAGCCCAAGAAAATAAGCTCTGTTACTGTTTCCACTATTTCCACATCTATTTGCCATGAAGTGATGGGACCAGATGCTATGATCTTCGTTTTTTGAATGTGAGGTTTTAAGCCAACTTTTTCACTCTCCTCTTTCACTGTCATCAAGAGGCTCTTCAACTGTTCTTTGCTTTCTGCCATAGGGTGGTGTCATCTGTGTATCTGAAGTTATTGATATTTCTCCCACCAATCTTGATTCCAGCTTGTGTTTCATCCAGCTTGGCATTTCATATGACATACTCTGCAAATAAGTTAAATAAGCATGGTGACAGTATACAGCCTTGATGTACTCCTTTCCCAACTTGGAACCAGTCTGTTGTTCCATGTAAAATTCTAACTGTTGCTTCTTGACCTGCATACAGATTCCTCAGGAGACAGGTAAGGTAGTCTGGTATTCCCATCTCTTTAAGAATTTTCCAGAGTTTGTTGTGATCCACACATTCAAAGGCTTTAGTGTAGTTAATATAGCAGAAATAAATGTTTTTCTGGAATGCTCTTGCTTTTTCTATGATCCAGTGGATGTTGGCAATTTGATCTCTGGTTCCTCTGCCTTTTCTAAAACCAGCTTGAACATCTGGAAGTTCACAGTTCGTGTACTGTTGAAGCCTAGCTTGGGGAATTTTGAGCATTACTTTGTTAGCGTGTGAGATGAGTGCAATTGTGCGGTAGTTTGAGCATTGTTTGACATTGCCTTTCTTTGGGATTGAAATGAAAGCTGACCTTTTCCAGTCCTGGGACCACTGCTGAGTTTTCCAAATTCGTTGGGATACTGAATATAGCACTTTCACAGCATTATCTTTTAGGATTTGAAATAGTTCAGCTGGAATTCCATCACCTCCACTAGCTTTGTTCGTAGTGATGCTTACTAAGGCCCATTTCACTTTGCACTCCAGGATGTCTGGTTCTTGGTGAGTGATCACACCATCGTGATTATCTGGATCATTAAGATCTTTTTTGTATAGTTCTTCTGTGTATTCTTGAAATTTCTTCTTACTATTTTCTGCTTATGTTAGGTCTATACCATTTCTGTCTTTTATTGTGCCCATCTTTGCATGAAATTTTCCCTTCATATCTCTGATTTTCTTGACGAGATCTCTACTCTTTCCCATTCTGTGGTTTTCCTCTATTTCTTTGCATTGATCACTTAGGAAGACTTATCTCTCCTTGATATTCTTTGGAACTCTGCATTCGGATGGATATGTCTTTCCTTTTCTCCTTTGCCTTTTGCTTCCCTTCTTTTTTCAGCTATTTGTAAGCTCTCCTCAGGCAACCATTTTGCCTTTTTGTATTTCTTTTTTTGGGAATGGTTTTGATCCTCTTCTCCTGTACAGTGTCACAAACCTCCATCCATAGTTCTTTAGGCACTCTATCAGATCTAATCCCTTGAATCTATTTGTCACTTCTACTGTATAATTGTAAGTGATTTAAGTTATACCTGATTGGTCTAGTGGTTTTCCCTGCTTTCATCAAGTAAGTCTGAATTTTGCAGTAAGGAATTTGTGATCTGAGTTACAGTCACCTCCCACTCTTGTTTTTTTCTGACTGTATAGAGCTTCTCCATCTTTCGCTGCAAAGAATATAATCAATCTGATTTCAATATTGACCATCTGGTGATGTCCATGTGTAGCATCTTCTCTTGTGTTGTTGGAAGAGGGTGTTTGCTATGACCAGTGTGTTCTCTTGGCAAAACTCTGTTAGCCTTCTCCCTGCTTCATTTTGTAATCCAAGGCCTAATTTGCCTGTTATTCCAGATATCTCTTGACTTCCTACTTTGTCATTCCAGTCCGCTATGATGAAAAGGGCGTGGTTTTTTGATGTTAATTCTAGAAGGTCTTGTAGGTCTTCATTGAACCATTTAGCTTCAGCTTCTTTGGCCTTTCTGGTTGGGACATAGGCTTAGATTACTGTGATATTGAATGGTTTGCCTTGAAAATGAACAAAGATCATTCTGTCGTTTTTATGATTGCACCCAAGTACTATATTTCGGATTCTTTTGTTGACTATGAGGGCTACTCCATTTCTTCTAAGGGATTCTTGCCCACAGTAGTAGATATAATGGTCATCTGAATTACGTTCACCCATTCCAATCCGTTTGAGTTCACTGATTCCTAAAATGTCGATGTTCACTCTTGCCATCTCCTGTTTGACCACTTCCAATTCACCTTGATTCACAGACCTAACATTTTAGGTTCTTTTGCAATATTGTTTACAGAATCGGACTTGACTTCCATTACCAGTTACATCCATAACTGGGTGTTGTTTTTGGTTTGGCTCCGTCTCTTCATTCTTTATGGATTTATTTCTTCACTCTTCTCCAGTGTCATATTGGGCACCTACTGACCTGGGGTGTTCATCTTTCAGTGTCATATCTTTTTGCCTTTTTATACTCTTCATAGGAATCTCAAAGCAAGAATGCTGAAGTGGTTCACATTCCCTTTCTCAGTAGACCATGTTTTGTCAGAACTCTCCACCATGACCCATCTGTCTTGGGTAGCCCTACCTGGCATGGTTCATAGTTTGCTCTTAGAACCCCCTTTTAGGACTCAGTGTATATTTTCTTATAGAGACTAGGATGTTATTATCTAGTGTTGAACTATGCTGTGAATGAGCTTGTATAGGATCTTAACCACTATTAATATCATTTTTTCTTAGAGAAAGTACATTCTAAAGTCTAAGAGGAACTTTTGGAACTAAATCTATTTTGTGTGTTTATATGTTTCCTATAGGAAATACAAGATTTGCTGCATTGCTTTTAAAATGAAGAGACATTAGAAGTCATCTATTTCAGATTCATTTTATAGATGAGGACAAAATTCTGGAAGAAATTTAAGTCTAGTTTGGCTGGAAAAATATCATCCTATAGGATTGGGTCTTTAAGACATTAAAGAAAATCAGTTTTATATACAAACTTATTTATTTTAGGTCCCAAGACTCTTGTTTTTTAAATTTTTCATGCTGTTATGTGCAGGTCAAAGAATTTTCCTGGTTACTTTGTTATGAGGACCTGTGCATCAGTAACTAATTTTATATGATCTATAGATTAAAAGACAGTAAGACTTATCTTTTCTCCTGTGTTGTTTTATCAGTTGTATCTAAAATAGTGTTAAAAATATTTTACTATGGGACTTCCCCATTAGTCCAGTGGTTAAGACTCTGTGTTCCCAAGACAGGGGGTGTGAGTTCCATCCCTGGTTGTGGAACTAAGACCCACATGCTGCATGGTTCAAAAAAAATGTTTTGTTTTTATTTTAAAGAAAAGAATTGATGATTACTCAGAAATAGAATGTGGAAAAAAGGGAAAATAAGTTGTGATGGACAAGTCAAAGCTTAAAATGGCTAGTTACTGATCCTGAACTGATTTATATTAAAATTCCTAATTTATGTTAACCTAAACCTTTATGTGCTTTTGATCTGTGGACTGGTAGTTTATGTTAATTAAAGTGAACAAGAGAAGAATACATGCTCAGACCATGTAGTGTTATTGGTTTTCAAAAACTGACCATGATTCAAAATTATCTTTGTTTGGAACTGTAGTTTTCAATTTTTGTGTGATATTTTTTTCTTTATATCTTGTAGTATATCAATAAGGCCATTTGAAGGAAAAATATGTTTAATTTTAAAGATGACATTTGAACAAATTTGTTGTCACTGAATGATCTATTATGATGATGATGATAGATGGGAAATTCCGTTTTACATGTCTTGCTGGAACATGCTCCCTAATAAGTCAAAGTAAAAAGTTAGAGATATAATATTATACTGAGGATAAAATTTCATGTTTTCAGTGAAGGTACTTTTCACTTTATTTTAAGATGAAAATGTAACAGCCATTTTCTATTGCTAGAAAGGAGTTAATAAGCAACTTTCAAATGTGTTTTTTGCTTTTGACTTAATCAGAATTCAAATCTCAGACTATGGCTTTTCATATCTCAAGATACAAGAGTTTTTTGGTCCTAATTCTCTTCATTGCGCTTTCTGGTAGTTTTCCACATTACCTAATTTTTAGGAATACACAATTTTCATTCATCATAGTCACATAACTATGTCACATCTTATCCAGTATCATGGACTAAATTATGCCCAGAATATCAATATTAAAAATATATTCATTTAGTCTTAAATATTATGTTTCTATTGCAAGTCACTGATATTATATACTTTACATTTATGTTGAACTTTTTAATCATTTTTTTGCTGAATAAATATAATCAGTATGCAAAGTATTACATTTTAAACATATACCATATGTAATTTTGTGTATAAGTATTTTTGATGACATAGGGCATCAATATTAAATGAAAATTTAATTCATTGATTTGATTTCTTTGAAGATACTTCTTTCAGAAATTCATATTTTACTTGTTTTATGTTGAGCAGAATGAAATGTTTTCCTCTTGCACTTATTACATCCTTATTTCAGCAATAGGGAAAGCATTAAAAATTTAATTTAAAATGAAATATTTCTCCATAGAATAAACAAAATCTCACCTGCAAAGGGTGATTAGTGTTGGTAAATTTTAAAAGACCTTTGTAATTTACAACTGATAGCTTTAGGTGACCAGTCCTTAAAAATATTCACACATCATGTTTCAAAAGATATTTTAGGATAGTTTTGAACCCTGCTAATGTCTCACTGAGACTAGAAGTTGATATTGAGAATGAATTTCATTTGGACTTAGATTATTCAGATATATTATGTTTAGACTTGTTTTTATGAAGTAACTTCATTAGATTACTCTGGAATATATGTTGTTAATTAAAAAAATTTTAATCATGATATACTGGATGTGTTCTAAGGAGACTATAGGAACTCCAAGTTTCCTTTTATTATTAACTAGAGTACTAGTTAATAATATATTACTAGATTACTACTAGATAATAAGTGTATATTAGACTCCAGGATTGAATGATTTTTACAGAACCAAGTAAACTTTTATGGTTTTGGAGAATTTAAAGCCCAGTTGCAGATGAGATTAAGGTCATGAGATTATGAGTCGGTTAGTTAACTTTGGTTTATTTTCTGATCATACTATGTATTTTAAAAAACCCAAAGAATAAAGATGATAGACCCACTCCTGAATAGAGTAGTGTTAACAGAGGGTCCTGTGGGTATTATTTCTAAGACTAATCACTTAAAAAAAAAATGAAGAGAAAGTGTACAGGGAGATCTCTTGTTTTCTTGTAATAAAAAGCCTATTCCAGGCTTTTTCAGGTAGTAAAATGCCAATGAAGAATGAATAATGTACAAAGATATCAAAGATAAGCTCAGTTCAGTTCAATCGCTCAGTCGTGTCCGACTCTTTGTGACCCTATGAACCGTAGCACGCCAGGCCTCCGTGTCCATCACCAACTCCCAGAGTCCACCCAAATCCATATCCATTGAGTCAGTGATGCCATCCAACCATCTCATCCTCTGTCATCCCCTTCTCCTCCTGCCCTCAATCTTTCCCAGCATCAGGGTCTTTTCCAATGTGTCAGCTCTTCACATCAGGTGGCCAAAGTATTGGAGTTTCAGCTTCAACATCAGTCCTTCCAATGATAGGTAAATAAGATAAAAATGACAAAACATCTCCTCTTACCCAAAGTGGACATTATTCCCTTTTTTCTTCCTATTTAATACAAAGACAACAAAGCTTTGACTCTTACTTATTATCTAGAATAAACAGATATTTTAGAAGTTTCTGTGTGTTTGTTCCCCCCAAATCAGAAGAAATACTGGATATCATCAGGAAANATAGGTAAATAAGATAAAAATGACAAAACATCTCCTCTTACCCAAAGTGGACATTATTCCCTTTTTTCTTCCTATTTAATACAAAGACAACAAAGCTTTGACTCTTACTTATTATCTAGAATAAACAGATATTTTAGAAGTTTCTGTGTGTTTGTTCCCCCCAAATCAGAAGAAATACTGGATATCATCAGGAAAGGTATTAGAAACAAAATATAGCAGAATCTTGTCCATAGCAAAAGCAATACAGCAACTAAACTAGAAAACTATGTTTGAAAAAATTACTTTTTCAGAAGGAAATAGAACCAGAAGAAATCCAGAAAAATCATTAGGAAGTATGAGTAGATTCTCATCAATAAAGACTAAAAACCTTATAAGTTTTTGGTTTAGAAAGACCATGTGTGAGAGAGGATAGGATTTAAGTATAAGTACTCAAAAAATATATATTTAAAGGGAAGATAGTTTCAATTATCACATTAGCTCTCCCTGCCCCCCAAAACCCTGCAATATTCAGTGGTTTAAGCAGTTTACAGTATGACTTTTGAATTCAAAAGACTTTGATTTACATCCAGGTTGACACAGTTAACAGCCATATATACCCATATATACATACATAGACATATATGCATATATAAAAACATGTGCAGGCTTCCTAGGTGGTGCTAGTGGTTGAAGAACCATCCTGCCAATGAAGAGACTTAAGAGATGAGGGTTTGATCCCTCAGTCAGGAAGATCCCCAGAAGAAGGGCATGGCAACCCATTCTAGTATTCTTGCTTGGAGAATCCTATGGATAGAGGAGCCTGGCAGACTTCAGTCCATAAGGTCACAAAGAGTTGGACACAACTGAAGTGACTTAGTATGCACACATACGTATGTGCACACACATACATGTATGTATAAAGGTTATACTAGTTATGACATACATGAATGGAAATACCTGACACAGTGGAGCTCAATAAATGCAGACTGAATTAGCATATGTGCCCATATCAAAGCCTTCTCTCCAGACTCAGGTTCTCTTAAGGAGAGTTCTCAAACTGGAGTTCATGGATATAAAGTTCATATTATATAAAAATTCTATTCTTTTCTCTGCTAGAACCACTTCATTTCATCCCTTGCTCCCAAGTCAGGTCATTTCCAAAGTTTAATCCTTCATTCTGTTGTATAACCAGAGCAATATGTTTGCTAAATGCATGACAAAACATTTTGACATGATCTTAAATCATATTTATTATTCTTAATTACCTTTAGAGAAGTAAGGTTAAGTCAGTTGTGGTTACTATGATTTCTAGGGGAATAAATGAACATTTTTAATCGGGTGGTTTAGCAGGAGAACATTTTATTAACAATAAGACCTGTATTGTATTAAGTAATTAAGGAAGTTATTATTAAAGCATATGTTTATTGAACATCCCCTATGTGAAAAGGCACTATTAAAATGTTTATGAGATCTTACTGTTTTCATGATAATTATTATGTGTCCAAAAGAACCTGCATTACAATAGGCAATCTTTCTTCTGTTTCCATCCCTGGCTTCCAGCCAAGAGGAGGACCTTTATTGGTCTCCGCTGTGGTTCCCTCAGGACACAGAATTTTTTTCTTACTTGATGCAGGGAAGGATACTGTTAGAGCATATCTGATAGTCTACAAGTAGCAGATAGCTATCTTCTACCCTCATGTCCTCTCCATCATTATCAAAATTCTATGATTAAGAACTGTCAAGGACACCATTAGAAACTTTTAAATAATTTGTTGTTTAATTTTTAGCTATGGAAATAAGATTTTTATGATAATTTTATGACATTGTCATAAAAGTGAATCATACCTCATGCTTCTAATGTAGTGAGTCTGTAGTGTCCATTAGTGAGGTTATCATTAAGTTTCTATGCTCAAGAAATAATTTTTCCCCATGAGTTAAATGATGAGTATTTTTCAGAAAGTAAATATTTAAAAAGAAATATTTTTAAGTTTTAGAGAGTGAGAATATATATATATATATACATATATACATATACTATATTTTCCTAAGAAATTAACATAAAATAATCTTAAAATACAACAATTTTAAATTTAGTTATTATTTTCATATGCTTATAAAAGTTTTGGATTTATTCTTATATATTGCATATATATTATGTTATATATTTTAGATACATATATTTTTTGTTTATGTTGAAATGTGTGTGTATAATGAAACTTCATTAATGTCAGGTCTGTTTGAGGTAGAAAAGCTTTGACTAATGGACTTTTTTAAAGGAATTGGAATTTTATTACTCTTTAAAATAAACATGGTGACACAATCCAGGAATATAAAACATTTTGCCATGATCTGTTGCTAAGTTCAGGCTCTAACTTATTTTAGTGAATAGGTAAAGATGATTTGTATTTACGACACTATATGCTTATATTTACATCTTGGCTTTCTAAGTTCAGTTCAGTCGTTCAGTCACGTCCAACTCTTTGTGACCCCATGAATTGCAGCACACCAGGCCTCCCTGTCCATCACCAACTCCCGGAGTCCACCCAAACCCATGTCCATTGTGTCAGTGATGCCATCCAACCATCTCATCCTCTGTCGTCCCCTTCTCCTCCTGCCCTCAATTTTTCCCAGCATCAGGGTCTTTTCCAATGAGTCAGCTCTTTGCATCAGGTGGTCAAAGTATTGGAGTTTCAGCTTCAACATCAGTCCTTCCAATGAACACCTAGGACTGATCTCCCTTAAGATGGACTGGTTGGATCTCCTCGCAGTCCAAGGGACTCTCAAGAGTCTTCTCCAACACCATATTTCAAAAGTATCAATTCCTTGGTGCTCAACTTTCTTTATAGTCCAACTCTCACATCCATACATGACCACTGGAAAAACCATAGCCTTGACTAGACGGGCCTTTGTTGGCAAAGTAATGTCTCTGCTTTTGAATATGCTGTCTAGGTTGGTCATAACTTTCCTTCCAAGGAGCAAGCATCTTTTAATTTCATGGCTGCAATCACCATCTGCAATGATTTTGGAGCCCAGAAAAATAAAGTCAGCCACTGTTGCCACTGTTGCCACTGTTTCCCCATCTATTTGCCATGAAGTAATGGGACTGGATGCCATGATCTTAGTTTTCTGAATGTTGAGCTTTAAGCCAACTTTTTCACTCTCCTCTTTCACTTTCATCAAGAGGCTCTTTAGTTCTTCTTCACTTTCTACCATAAGGGTGGTGTCATCTGCAATCTGAGGTTATTGGTATTTCTCCTGACATTTCTCACGATGTACTCTGCATAAAGTTAAATAAGCAGAGTGACAATATACAGCCTTGACATACTCCTTTTCCTATTTGGAGGCAGTCTGGTGTTCCATGTAAGATTCTAACTGTTGCTTCCTGACCTGCATGCAGGTTTCTCAAGAGGCAGTTCAAGTGGTCTGGTATGCCCATCTCTCTCAGAATTTCCCACAGTTTATTGTGATCCACACAGTCAAAGGCTTTGGCATAGTCAATAAAGCAGAAATAGATGTTTTTCTGGAACTCTCTTGCTTTTTCCATGATCCAGCAGAAGTTGGCAATTTGATCTCTGGTTCCTCTGCCTTTTCTAAAACCAGCTTGAACATCTGGAAGTTCACGGTTCACATATTGCTGAAGCCTGGCTTGGAGAATTTTGAGCACTACTTTACTAGCATGTGAGATGAGTGTAATTGTGCAGTAGTTTGAGCATTCTTTGGCATTCCCTTTCTTTCTCATACCTTGGCTTTCTATTTCTACCTTAAAATATTAGAAACTTTATAAAATGGCCTACACTTATTATAGAATGTTAAACCAATACAAAAATGTACAAAAGAAAGATAAAAATTTACCTCAAATTTTGCCTCCTTACAATATCTAAGTAACATTCAGTAAGTATTCCAGACATATTCCCNTCCCTTTCTTTCTCATACCTTGGCTTTCTATTTCTACCTTAAAATATTAGAAACTTTATAAAATGGCCTACACTTATTATAGAATGTTAAACCAATACAAAAATGTACAAAAGAAAGATAAAAATTTACCTCAAATTTTGCCTCCTTACAATATCTAAGTAACATTCAGTAAGTATTCCAGACATATTCCCAACTATGGCACAAACAGATGCTTACAAAGAAAAACTGCTTTCACAAAAATGCGATCATATTATACATATACTGTATTTCATAAAATTATTAAATTTAAGGTTTGTCAGACTTAGAAAATGTTTCAATAAAACAGAAGAAATATCTCAACATCAGATGTATCTTTGTAGCAAGACATATTAATTCCTAAAGCTTCTTCTAGAGAAAAAAAAAAGATGAGATTAAGGACATTAAGAAGGAAAATCACCAATTTCAACTTCAGATAATATTCTGTGCTATGGTAGTTAATTAATTTACAATTCCTTCCTCTCCCCTGCTTTATTATTTTTCTTACTATTTTATAACATGAACTACTTTCTTTTTTATATTTAATAGAATTGCAGGTCTATTTTTAAAAAATTCTCTTCAGAATCAGTAGTTATAAATTGTTGCATTCTCATTGTTTTCCTAGTTTTCAGTTTTTTTTTCAATATTTTCCTTTTAACTTTCCCCCAACCATTTAAATATGTAAAAATCATTATTAGCCCTGACGCCATACAAAAATAAGAAATGGACTAGATTCAGTCAGTGGGTCATTGTTTGCCAATCCTTGAGTTATAGTAGTAACATATTGTTCATTTGGGTGTTTTTTGACTTAATAGATTTTAAACAATATATTATTATCTCATTCTAGAAGTATCAGTTCAGTTCAGTTGCTCAGTTGTGTTCGACTCTTTGCAACCCCATGGACTGCAGCACACCAGGCTTCCCTGCCCATCACCAACTATAGGGGCTTCCGTATAGCTCAGATGGTAAAGAATCTGTCTGTAATGCAGGAGATCCAGGTTCGATCCTTGGGTCAGGAAAATCCCCTGGAGAAGGGAATGGCAACCCACTCCAGTATTCTTGCCTGNTTTAACCTATATCTTTCTTTAGTTTCTGGCATTAGATGTTTGGCATGGCTTACAGTGAAACACCTTACATTATGCCATCTGTGTTGTGATCTGGTCATCTCTGCTTCCTTTTCCTCACCTCAGGCAGTGATTTGGATTAGATTATAGACAAGATGATGTATCTGCATGTTTCCTCTTTATTTCAGCTTGGCTTCATCTGTAGTTTTCCTCAATGTGAAACTGAAATCAGGTCTTCTCTGGAATACTCTCTACTAGTTCTTTTGTTTCACAACTGGGTATTAGCTCATAGTGTTCTCTTGTATTCCTGTTTGGATTTTAATATATTTGGCATATGTTCTTCCTTTTGTAATTTGAACTTGTATATATTTCATTGCTTCAGTAAAGATCTTTTCACCTCCTGTTTTTAATTTTTTTTTTTGGTTGTTTCCAATGGAGAAGAGTTAAGAAAAATTGCTTTTACTGCTTCGTATTTGACCAGAATTCTGAATTGGCTGTTTAAAAGATATTAATAAATATATCCTCTATTCCTTTTAAGTTAGTTAAACATTTCCTAACATTTACTATCTGATATGTGTTAAGACTTGATCAATGAGCTTTATATAACTATTATCTCTCATACTCTTAAAAATTCCCTGTGTTTTCAGTATTATCTCAGAAATCCAAGGTTTAGAGAAATTAAGTAAATTGTCCCAGGTAATGCAATAGAAGATCCAGGATTAAAATTCAGGTCTGTTAGACTCCAAAACTGTGTTTTTTTCTGCTATGCCACATCTAGCTCTTGTCTGAAAGTGAAAGTCACTCAGCCATATCTGATTCTTTGCGACCCCATGGACTATATAGTCCAGGGAATTCTCCAGGCCAGAATACTGGAGTGGGTAGCTGTTGCCTTCTCCAGGGGATCTTTCCAACCCAGGGATCGAACCCAAGTCTCCTGCATTGCAGGCAGATTCTTTATCAGCTGAGCCACAAGGGAAACCCAGGAATACTGGAGTGAGTTGTCTATCCTTTCTCTAGTGGACTGTCCTGACCTGGGAATTGAACCGGGGTCTCCTGCATTGCAGGTGAATTCTTTACCAACTGGGCTATCAGAGAAGCCCAGCTCTTGTCTATATAACCACAACTTTTGAATAAGAGATTTTATGCATGTTTCATCATTAGATTTTTTCCACTGCCGCCTTTTGTCTAATTTGAATTTGATAAATGAATCTATATATATATATCATCTACCCATACATATTATTAATAATAATAAGTTCATAGATTTACCTTGATGAATTATATCTGAGTATGCATAGATACACACTATATTAGTAAACATATTCTCTCATTTGGGTTATCTGTCAGGGCAACCAATGGAATTTTAGGTTTAAGTACCACCAACTAGAATGATCCACTAGTATCTGAGCAGAAAGGAAATAATATTTTTGAGATAGATTATTCATGTACCAGTTCATCCTATTCTAATTTAATCTATCATGTGACTTATTTGACCTTCTGAATTGCAAACAAATATTTAAACCACCTTAGGTAAACCTACCTTACCATTGTACTAGAAGATTATGAATGGTGAGCAATATAGCAACATGAAGGAAAAAGTATGTGTGGGTTGAAGAAGAGAAAAATTAGGCCCAGGCTGTACAGACAACTATTTTCTTTTCACATCTGGGCAATGATCTGTTTGTCTTGTTTTTAAAAAATTTCCTCATTGTGTTATAGAGTAACAGAGTCTTCAGATATACACAAAATAGCAAGGCATACTTGTTAGAGGCTTACTTATTAATACTAGCAATGGTGGTATTACTTAGAGATGGCTTGCCTTTTTTCCAGTAACATGTCTGGCTATCTGTTGTGGAGGTCTGCTGCAAGATTCTCCAGCTTTATTGTAAGTACTAATTTACTTTGGCACCTCTTCAACTTTAGCTACTACTTACTTGATGGTTAGGAAGTTTTCTGTTGGCATAATGTATTTAATCAGTTTTAAATTCTTGAATTAAAAATATCAACAATAACAACTAGAACTTATGTTACTATCACTGAGTATTAATATTTCAAATAGAATTGCAGCTCAGGTAGAAATTGTCAGGTAGAACAGATCATGATCTTTAGCCCCAAAGATATGACTCAGATGAAAAGTGACTCCTTAAGTATGTTGAGAGTGACTGAGTCAGGTGCATCAGAGATGGCAAGGTTTTTTTGTTGTTGTTAATTTAAAAAGTACTTGTGCTGCCTGTAAGCTAGTGACCACTAGTCTCAAAAGAGGTACTGCAGTAAGTAGATGGTAATAGTCAGCCAGCTATGAAAAAGCTAGGTGTGGCAATGGCAACCCACTCCAGTACTCTTGCCTGGAAAATCCCATGGGCAGAGGAGCCTGGTAGGCTGCAGTTCCTGGGGTTGGGAAGAGTCGAACACGACTGAGCGACTTCGCTTTCACTTTTCACTTTCATGCATTGGAGAGGGCAATGACAACCCACTCCAGTGTTCTTGCCTGGAGAATCCCAGGGACGGGGGAGCCTGATGGGCTGCCGTCTATGGGGTCGCACAGTCAGACACGACTAAAGCGACTTAGCAGCAGTAGCACATTTTAAGGGAAAGGGAAAGTGCTTTTCTTATGGCCTATGAAATCAAAGTCTAAATTTTTTTCCCCTGAGACAGCTCTTTTTATAAGTGCTCCTGTCTAGAGAAGTGCTATCAGGTTCTTTTCTTATTTTTCACTTCCTTGGGTTCTCATTCATGTACCTTCTCTTTGTTGTGCTTATTCCTGTTTACCTCTCCATAAGTCTATTTCCGCAAATGTTTCTTTCTTACTACCTTTACATCATCCTATTTCACTTAGAAAAGTTAGTCATCAGAATCTTTAAAACTAATACCGGTTTTGCACAACTACAGATCCCATCCCGTGGACTTAATGCTTATAACTTGATAAAGAAAACAGGGTGTGGAGTGTGCGGTGAGCATAAGAGTATGTGCCTTGGAATTGTATATTCCTGTACCAGGACTGTAGCCATCCATTCACACATCCTCAGAATACTTCTGGACAGTTTACATTTCTTCTTTGAGTCACAGTTTTCGAGATGATGGAGATAATGCTTTTCTTACTAGGTTTGTATAAGATATAAGTGAGATGGATTGGGAACTCATGTATACCCGTGGCTGATTCATGTCAATGTGTGGCAAAACTAATACAGTATTGCAAAGCAAAATAAAGTAAAAATAAAAACTTAAAAAAAAATAAATGCATTGTCTTGGGGAAAAAAAAAGAATAGTTAGTACAATGACCAAATCATAATGAATGTGGCACATGGTGCATGTGTGCCTGCCAAGTTGTTTTAGTTGCGTCCAACTCTTTGTGACCCAATGGACTGAAGCCCTCCAGACTCCTCTGTCCATAGGATTCTTCAGGCAAGAATACTGGAGTGGATTGCCATGCCCTTCTCCAGGGGATCTTCCCGACTCAGGGATTGAACTCACGTCTCTTATGTCTCCTGCCTTGGCATGTGGGTCCTTTACCACTAGTGCCACCTGGGAAGCCCGTGACATATGGTACTATTGATCAAAATTATTTATTCCTTCACTTCGTGTGAAGTGCTTCCCTGGTCCTTCAGCTGGTAAAGAATCTACCTGCAATGCAGGAGATCCTGGTTTGATTCCCAGGTTGGGAAGGTCTGCTGGAGAAGGGATGGGCTACCCACTCCAGTATTCTTGGCCTTCCCTGGTGGCTCAGTTGGTAAAGAATCAACCTGCAGTGTGGGAGACGTGAGTTTGATCCCTAGATTGGGAAGATTCCTCAGAGAAGGCAATGGGTACACACTCCAGTATTCTGGCCTGGAGACAGTGGAGCAGATTTGAATCTGACTCAGCCTAGAGCATAGACACAGAAGCTGACCTCCTTCTACCAAAGTGTATTATGACCTGAAAAATAAAGCTTTTTTGTTATTAAATCATTATGGTCTTGAGGATGTTGTGCAATATACAGCCATCTACTGGTATCTGTGGAGGGTTGGTTCCAGGTCCTATCACTGATACCAAAATCCATGAATATTCACATCCCTTATAAAAATGGCATAGTGTGTATATAATCAATGCTCGTACTCCCATATACTTTAATCTCTGGAAAGCTTATAATGCCTCAGTTCAGTTCAGTTCAGTTCAGTCGCTCAGCTGTGTCTGACTCTTTGCGACCCCATGAATCGCAACATGCCAGGCCTCCCTGCCCATCACCAACTCCCGGAGTTCACTCAGACTCATGTCGATCGAGTCAGTGATGCCATCCAGCTATCTCATCCTCTGTCATCCCCTTCTCCTCCTGCTCCCAATCCCTCTCAGCATCAGAGTCTTTTCCAATGAGTCAACTCTTCGCATGAGGTGGCCAAAGTACTGGAGTTTCAGCTTTAGCATCATTCCTTCCAAAGAAATCCCAGGGCTGATCTCCTTCAGAATGGACTGGCTGGATCTCCTTGCAGTCCATGTGACTCTCAAGAGTCTTCTCCAACAGCACAGTTCAAAAGCATCAATTCTTCAGTGCTCAGCCTTCTTCACAGTCCAACTCTCACATCCATACATAACTACTGGAAAAACCATAGCCTTGACTAGACGGACCTTAGTCGGCAAAGTAATGTCTCTGCTTTTGAATATGCTGTCTAGGGTGGTCATAACTTTTCTTCCAAGGAGTAAGTGTCTTTTAATTTCATGGCTACAATCACCATCTGCAGTGATTTTGGAGCCCCCTAAAATAAAGTCTGACACTGTTTCCACTGTTTCCCTATGTATTTCCCATGAAGTGATGGGACCAAATGCCATGATCTTCGTTTAATAAAATATAAATGCTATGTAGATAGGTGCTGGCAGGTGGAAAAATTCAAGTTTTTCTTTTTGGAACTTTCTGAAATTAAAAAAAAAATGTAATTCTTTGTTAGTCCACTGATGCAGAACCCACAGATACAAGGGACCAACTGTAATATCATTTGTTACCAATTTCTGTATTTTTCAGCTTTGCTGTAGTTACAAAGAATTCCAAAGTCACAGTTGCTTACAATAATGAACCTTGGTTTTTCAGTCATGGTCTTCAGATTGGCTGTGGCTGTTCTTGTATCTGTTTGTTCAATTTGTGATCCAGGTTGAAGGAACAGCCTCTATCTGGGATGCGCTGTTTACATTGCAGAGGCCAGGAGTACAAAAGACTGAACAAAACTATGTAGGTGCAAATAAAACTTCCATAAGGATACAGCATATGTCACATCTTCTCTTATTGGATTGGCCAAGTCAATTGTCCAAGCCTGACAACGGGGCAGGGAAATTTACTCCATCTACTGGGAGGCACTGGAAGTCATATGTCAAAAAGTGGAAATAGATAGGTGGGAACATAATATAACCATCTCCAGTAGGGTTTCCAAATGTTGGATTTCTTCTGTCTTCACTATTTCCCTTTTCATCCCAGGATTGCTGAACAAGTATAAAATGTAATACATATGGGAGAGGTAATAGATTAATTTCACCCAGGGTGGAACTGTTGGAGCAAATTTCAGCTGAAGGTACAATGGCAACAAAAAAGAATATCGAAACCAGTTAAGTGTGAGGAAGTGTGTTGGGTCCATGCAGATTGAATGTGATTCCCAGAAAGCATTGGGGATCTTAGAAATGTAACTTTATGATGCTGTTGTGTTTCCAGGATTCTAAAATTAAATGGCTGTAGTAGTGACCCTTTCTTTCTGACTAATTGCCTAGGTCGATTTTTTTTTACTAGCTTCAGTGCTCTAGGAATTTTTATCAGCCTCTTTAAAGTAACTGAGATGCCAGTCAGGATACTTGCCATGAACAGGTGATATCTGTATTTTAGTTGTTGCCCCTAAGTGAAAAGTCCCTTTGGCCGTTGGAGCTGCTTCTTTGGATTGGCATCCACTGTACTTGAGAATGAAAGCTCATTAAAAAAGTGTTTTAATCTATTATATAATGTGCCGGAGTTTTCTTTCCCTGCATTTATGCATGTCTGTGGGGGGTCAGAGTGTCCTAGAAGGTGTCTGGGGTAAATTCGAACTTAATGCCATATTTAAATTCATTCCATGACCTTAATTTCTCTTCTGTGTTCTATGTCTCTGTTTTCTTGTCACTTCGTATCTGAGTCTTATTTTAAGGAACTGGACATAGGAGAAGATGCATTAACATTCAGATCAGTTCAGTTCAGTCACTCAGTTGTGTCTAACTCTTTGCCACCCCATGGACTGCAGCATGCCAGGCTTCCCTGCCTGTTTATCACCAACTCCTGGAACTAACTCAAACTCATGTCCATTGAGTCAGTGATGCCGCCCAACCATCTCATCCTCTGTCATCCCCTTCTCCTCCCGCCTTCAGTCTTTCCCAACATCAGGGCCTTTTCCAATAAGTCAGTTCTTCCCTTCAGGTGGCCAAAGTATTGGAGTTTCAGCTTCAGCATCAGTCCTTCCAATGAATATTCAGGACTGATTTTCTTTAGGGTGGATTGGTTTGATCTCCTTGCAGTCCAAGGGACTCTCAAGAGTCTTCTCCAACACCACAAATCAAAAAAATCAATTCTTCAGTGCTCAGTTTTTTTCACGGTCCAGCTCTCACATCCATACATGACTACTGGAAAAGCATAGGATCAGGAAGGTCTGCTGGAGAAAGGATAGGCTGCTCACTCCAGTATTCTTGGGCTTCCCTTGTGGCTCAGCTGGTAAAGAATCTGCCTGTAATATAGGAGACTTGGGTTCAATCCCTGGGTTGGGAAGATCCCCTGGAGAAGGGAAAGGCTACCCACTTCATATTCTGGCCTGGAAAATTCCATTGACTGTATGGTCCATGGGATTACAAAAAGTCAAACATTCAGATAAATTAGTACATTTAAAATTTAATATCATATCATGAACTTTGGAAGAGAGGTTTTCTTTAAGAAGTGTAGCCTATTGAATAGAATGTGGAAGACATGATTAATTATAAGTTAGATATTTTCACCCAACTCAGTGAAAATGAAAGCTTTTTTATGTGATTTCTCTTCTTTCATCCTCATTTTCTCAAAATTCAGCAAGCAGAGAAGATCAATAGTCTTCCCCTCCTTTTCTTACTAGGATATGTGCTAGTAGATCTGAAAACACTTTTCCTTCAGAAGAAAGGTACAGGAATTCCCTGGCAGTCCTGTGGTTAGTACTCCATGCTTCCACTTCAGGGTGCATTGGTTTGATCACTGGTCAGATTCTGTAAATCAAGTGATGTGCACCCACCTCAAAAAAAAAAAAAAAAAAGGAGAAAGATGCAACAAGAATTTCATTAGTGATATAAGTGTAAAGGGGAGGTCTGCTTAGATGTGAATAATTTTTGCCTTCAGTGATGAATTGACTTTCCTGTCCAGCTTTTGAAAGACAATGGCTTATGTTCATTAATTGAATTCAAGAAGTAGAGAGAGGTTTTTAAAAAGAGAGATGCACTTCTTTTGGCATGAAACATGATTGAAAAAGTTACTATTGTTATTTTTGAAATAAAGGACTTGAGTACAGCTTTTATAATTTTTTTTAAACAGTTGCCAATGACTGAAAAAGACAAGATGTTATGATCTGACACACAGCATAACAAATATTTCCCTCCATTCATCATAAGAGTGTGTTTCTATTCTTTCCTTAGCTGTGATTTTTCAGGGTGAAGTTTGTGGTTGCATAATGCTTCCATATTTAAATTCAAAAACATTACAAAGCTCCTGATATACAGAGCACTCTTCTAGGCTGTGCATGTAAAATTAAAATGAAAGAGACAAGTCTCCCCTTGATGAACTTATAACCTAGTGAAAGAGACAACAGATATTGCATAAATTATTGCAATATATGTGTCCAAACAAAATATACAGCCCATACTATCCACATGCTGAGGAATGAGAGATTAACTCCTACTCCAACTCCAGCTGGAAAACAACTCTCAGGAGGATTTTGTGAAGGAAGTAGCATTTGTATTCAACGGGTAGAAGTGAAGAGGAGTGGAATTCCACTTGTTTTGAGGAAAGAACATGATCAAAGGGCTGAAGGTGGGAAATGCAATTCAATTTGGGAAAGCAGGAAACAGTCCTTTTGGCTGAAGTTTTGCCTGTGTTCAAGGTGAGGAAGCTGTGAAGGAAACTGGCCAGACTTATGAATCCCTTGAATCAAAGAGCAAAGATTTTGGTCTTTATGCTTGAAGGGTAATTTAGACCCAAGTAGATTTTGAGCATAGTAGTGATATGATCATATCTTTATTTAAGGGAGATAACTGAAAAGATCATGGATGGAGTGAGCAATGAATGAACGGAAGAGATTAGAATTAGAGATCTCAATTAGGGTGTTCAGAAGTTCAGATGAGAGACAAAAAGGGTTTAGTTGAGGGCAGTTAGAGGGAGTAGGAAGGAGTTAAAAAATTAGAGGGTCATTTTGGAGATGGCATAAATAATGATAAATATTTCATTTGAAAATAAAATAATTTAATGACAGATTCGTTTCTGTTGCATTTTGTAGATATTATTCAGATGATCTGACAACCAACTGGTTATTTGGGAATAATTTTAGCAGGCTATTTTAAATTAATTCGGTCACAGTAGAAATTATTTTCTTCAGTCTTCTGTGATGCCTGGGTATCTGATGTGGCCATCAGTTTAAGTTCTAGTACTCCAGGTGTAATCTTAGGTGTAAAATCTACAGGGTTTATTGAAACTGCTTTGCTAGCATGTCTGGCTCTTCCTAAAGCTCATGTAAGAATGAAAGTAAAAGTATTTTGAGTGGTTATAACAAGATCTTGATTGAAGAATTTTATATTTTTGAACAATTTTCACTTTCATCATATCATATCCATTC
The DNA here is from genome assembly GCA_006410615.1 of Neotragus moschatus. Taxonomy (NCBI): domain Eukaryota; kingdom Metazoa; phylum Chordata; class Mammalia; order Artiodactyla; family Bovidae; genus Neotragus; species Neotragus moschatus. The sequence goes on along the minus strand of SJYA01002117.1, from coordinate 349,537 downwards.
TTTCAACAACCTTGACATAATAAATATTACATATACACATTTTATTTTTATTTCTATTTTTTAAAATTATGGATGTATGATAACACATTTACAGGAGACTTGAAAAATACAGAACAAGGTTACATATAGTTTCACTAAATATTATAACTTTTTAAAGTAGATAAATTAAGATTCTTAGTTGCAGTTTCAATATCAAACTCTCAAAAATTAATGGAGTGAATATACAGAGAAGTAGAAGGATGCAGTAGACCTGAAAAGCACTGTGAACCAATTCAACATAATTAAGATTTATACAATTTTCACACAACAGTATGATACAAATTCTATTCAAGTTCCAATAGACTGTAAACTGAGAGACACTGGAACATATCCAGGTACATAGAACAAGGTGCAAAAATTTCATGGTCTAAAAGTACTGAAATCATACAGCCTGTTCTCTTATCACTGTGGAATTATGTTAGAAATCAGTATCAAAGATATATGAAAATAACCCATATATTTTCAAGTGCAGTGTGACATTTACTGAGAGAGATTTTCTATTTAGCCATCAAAAGCCTCAATAAAGTTAGACTGAAAAAAGAGAAAAACACAGAGGTTGATTGCAGAGAAGAAAGCATTTAAATGAGGAATTAGTATCAAAATGAGAAATTAATATTAAAGCTATTTTAAACAAAATCCCATGTGTTTAGAAATTAAATATCCACTTTTAAATGATGGGTGTATTGAAGCTATAGCAAGGAAAATTAGAAAATATTTGTAATAGAGTAAAAGTGAAAAGAAAATTTATCAGAATTTGTTGCATGCAGCTGAAGCTGCTCAGTGCAATTGAACACAATGTGGAATCTTGAATAAAGTATGAAAACAAAGTAGACACTAGCATAAAATTTTTTGATATTTGAACAAAATCTGTACTTTTTAGTTAATAATACTGTATCACTTGTTAATTTTCTGTTGTTTTCTTTTTCTTTTCTTTCTTTTTTAACAACATAGTATTTGTATACTCAGAATTGAGTTAGAAGTTTCAAGCCTCATTCAATTTTTTAAAAAATCATTGAGATAATAAATTTTCTAGACTTTTAGCAGTAATACTAGATGCCAAAATACATGAAACTGTATCAAAGTTTTGAGTGAATATAAATTAGAACTCTAGCATTCTATTCATACTAAGTCAAACAAATGGAATCAAAATGTCAAACATTTTTACCTAGGCAAAAATTCATACACTTTCTAAAATATAATATATATATTATATATACCATATGCTATATATTAAAAGTTCTACTATGCTTGATAAAGGCTTGAGGAAGAACAACAATAACAAAAAGAAACAGAGAAATTGAAAAATGTAAACTAAATGAAATGAGAGCAGTGAATATGAAATAGAAAAAGTGAAACAAATAAGGTGAAAATAAAATGTTTAAAACATCTTTAGAAACAACAGCTGCTCATTAGAAACACATCTGAAGATCTGGAGAAAAATAGCAATATCTGGGCATTTGTATTTTCAAAAAATTTAAAGATAATATTGTCATGCATCTGGATTTTAAAAAGTGATTACAAATTTTTCTATTAAATGGTAGTTTTAGTGATATAGAATTCTATTTTTTCTGTTGATCAATCATGATGCAATAATATTAGTGAATAATAGTTACATTATCACAATAGTAACAAGTGTTTATCAGTTGTCACAATCAATAATCAGATAAAAAATAAAAGATAATTACAATTGCAAGCCATAGTGGAAACATGATTAATGTAGCAATATAAAATAATTAGATACAATTTGGGGTGTTAAGTAGAGTGATGCTTGAAGGTGAAGGTGAAGTCGCTCAGTCGTGTCCAACTCTTTGCGACTCCATGGACTGTAGCCTACCAGGCTCCTCCATCCACGAGATTTTCTAGGCAAGAGTACTGAAATGGGTTGCCATTTCCTTCTCCAGGGCATCTTCCCAACTCAGGGATTGAACCCTGGTGTCCCACATAGCAGGCAGACACTTTAACCTCTGAGCTATGCTTAAGTAAGTGGAAATGCATACCTCCATATGTTCTCACCAGCCCAGCCAGTGTATGTCTTTTGGTTGGTGCATTTAATCCATTCACAGTTAAGATAATTGTTGATATCATGATCCTATTACCAATTGGGTTTATTTGTTGTAGGCCTTTTCCTTCTCTTGCGTTTCCTGACTAGAAAAATTCTTTTAGTGTTTGTTGTAAAGCTGGTTTGGTGATGCTGAATTCTCTTAAATTTTGTTTCTCTGTAAAGCTTTTGATTTCTTCATCAAATTTGAGCAAGAGTCTTGTTGAATGGGCTTCCCTGATAGCTCAGAGGTTAAAGTGTCTGCCTGCAATGTGGGAGACCCAGGTTTGATCCCTGGGTTGGGAAGATCCCCTGGAGAAGGAGATGGCAACCCACTCCAGTATTCTTGCTTGGAGAATCCCATGGACTGAGGAGCCTGATGGGCTACAGTCCACGGGGTCACAAAGAGTCGGACACGACTGAGTGACTTCACTTTCTCTTTCACTTGTTGGATAGAGTGTTCTTGGCTGTAGGTTCTTCTTAGGCTGTCTTTTTTTTTCCCCACTCCTTTTTTTTTTTTTTTCTGTATTCTATTCTGTGGCAGTGATTTCTAATGTTCTGTCCTCCAAGTCACTTATCTGTTCTTTTACATAAGTTATTCTGCTATTGATTCCTTCTAGTGTATTATTCATCTCTGTTGTTTGTTCTTTAGTTCTAGGTCTTCGGTAAACATTTCTTGCATCTTCTCAATCTTTGCCTCTGTTCTTTTCCCAAGATCCTGGATCAACTTCACTATCATTATTCTGAATTATTTTTCTGGAAGGTTGCCTATCTCCACTTTATTTGGTTGTTTTTCTGGGGTTTTGTCTTGTCCCTTCATCTGGGACAAAGCTCTCTGCTTTTACATCACGGTTAACTTTTTGTGGTGTAGTTTTGGTTCTAGCTGCTGCTATAGTTTGTGGTTCTTCTTGCTTCTTCCATCTGCTCTTACATGTTATACATTTTAAAAGCTTGGGGAAACTGAGGAACAATAAGATTAAATGACATTTCTAAAATTACACAGAGTTAGTATAGAGAAAGGAAGAGTGCTTGACTTTGGACTATTAGCCACTATTGTGTAGCAGTGTTACTCTTCTCCTACTAGTTTCCCTTTTGTGTGACTCAGTTTTAGTAAAACAACTATGCATAGACATCCCAGTCAACTCTTCCATTCCCTCCAGTTCAGTTAAACACAAGAGGGTACCAATAATGTACTTTTGTCTTTTTATCAAAAAATTGATAAAGCACTTTTTTAATCAACATTTTGCAATCTTACATTTAGATAGAACTTTGCTTTTAGATTAAAAATCTTTGTGTGCTGATTAGGAATGTGAAACTCTCAATCAGGTTTGAGTCTCATCCTTCTTTATTTGAGGAATGATCATTCCTTCGTATCATTTGGAATTGTGTTTTGCTATAATGTTCTAGTGATGTTCCTTTTGGAATCACAATTCTGGACATTGCCTGGCCCCATCAGTAGTCCATCTTTCCCTGACTTTAGATGAGAATTTATAGGTTGCTCTACATTTGTTATCCTTTTTACTCTGTTGAGAGGATCCTTCCTCTTGCACTGTTATGCTTTATCTCTCATGTCCCTTTTTTCTTTGTGTGTATTTATTTTAAAGTCCTGTGATTTTTTTTTTCTTTTTAGCTATCTGTTTCTTCCATAAGCTCATGTAGATTTCCTGGTTATAGGATCAGAAATACTACCAGACACTGCCAGGATGCCTCTGAATGTGAAGTTGCGCAAGTGCTTATATCTTTCTCTCTTACTTTCTAACCTAACAACGTTATATTTCTAGTGAGTTTTTTTTCTGGTATGTACAGTGCTTCTGATTTAGTTTTCTTAGTTTTTGACATGTGCTTTCATGTCACAGTTTTCCTTTTTGGATTGCTTATATATTTTTACTGCTACTGCTAAGTCACTTCAGTTGTGTCCGACTCTGTGCGACCCCATAGACGGCAGCCCACCAGGTTCCCCCATCCCTGGGATTCTCCAGGCAAGAACACTGGAGTGGGTTGCCATTTCCTTCTCCAATGCATGAAAGTGAAAAGTGAAAGTGAAGTCGCTCAGTCGTGTCTGACTCTTGGCGACCCCATGGACTGCAGCCTACCAGGCTCCTCCGTCCATGGGATTTTCCAGGCAAGAGTACTGGAGTGGGGTGCCATTGCTATATATTTTGAAGCACTGATTTATTTGGCACTGACATTGAGACTATTGATTTTGCTCACAGCAACCCTAAGTTTATTTGGACACTGGGGTGGTTGGAAAAGTGCCTTTTCAGATACTTTCATTATTTTCCTTTACTTTTTTCCCCGCTAGTGATTTGCTTTATTTACTTGAGTCTTGTGTATTAGTAAGTAAGAAGGCTCTAAGCCAGAAGTTCTCAAATTTTCTAGGTTGATGGTATCTTTAGTGTCAGTAACTTTTTTTCACAGTGGCTCTGGTCTAAAAAAAATATCAAACAGTTCACATCAGAACTTAGTTATTTTTTTTCTTTTTGCCTTATTAAAAAAAATTCTTTTTTAATTAGCAGATAATTACTGAACAATAGTTTGCATGAAACAACTTAAATTTTTATGTACCAAAAATTTAGTTGATCATGACATCCAGTTCCATCACTTCATGGCAGATGGGGAAAAAGTGGAAGCAGTGACAGACTTTATCTTTCTGGGCTCCAAAATCACTGCAGACAGTGAACGCAGCCATGAAATTAAAAGACACTTTCTCCTTGGAAGAAAAGCTATGATAAACCTAGACAGTGTATTTTTAAAAACAGAGACATCACTTTGCCAACAAAGGTCCATATAGTCAAAGTTATGGTTTTTCCAGTAGTCATTTACATATGTGAGAGTTGGACCATAAAGAAGGCTGAGTGCTGAAGAATTGATGTTTTTTAATTGTGGTGCTGGAGAAGAGTCTTGAGAATCCCTTGGATAGCAAGGAGATCAAACCAGTCAATCCTAAAGGAAATCAACCCTGAATATTCATTGGAAGGACTGATGCTGAAGCTGAAGCTCCAATAATTTGGCCACCTGATGTGAAGAGTTGACTCATTGGAAAAAACTCTGTGGGGAGGAAAGTGGGAGGGGGGTTCAGGAAGGGGAACACGTGACACCTATGGCGGATTCATGTTGATGAATGGAAAAACCAATACAATATTGTAAAAAAAGAAAAAGAAAAAAACTCTGATGCTGGAAAAGATTGAAGACAAGAGGAGAAGGGGATGACAGAGGATAAAATGATTGGATGGCATCACTGACTCAATAGATATGGGTTTGAGCAAACTCAAGGAGATAGTGAAGGACAGGGAAGCCTGATGTGCTGTAGAACATGGGGTTGCAACTAGTTGGATGTAACTTAGTAACTGAACAACAACAATCAAAAACTTAGTAGCTTTTTGAAAAAATAATAAGGTTAATTGGAAGTAAAAAGACTACTTCAATTTCATTCTTAAATAATCACAATTGCTAATGACATGTGTATGCCTTTGGGGCATTGCACAACTTTTTCAAACACTGCAAGCAGATTGTGTATTGCAGTCTTCATTTCCTGTTCCACGTTGATTTTAGGTTTGTTGCTTTTTATAACTACCCCTAAAAACCAGCTTTGTAAAGATATGATGTCATAGAAATGAATGTAGTATGATGTAATGTTGAAACTGTGAACTACTTTTATTCTTTATTTTAAAATTATTTGACCACAGTGCATGCACGGCTTGTGGGATCTTAGTTCCCTATGCAAGGATGGGACTTGGGGCATGGCAGTGAAAGCATTGAGTCCTAACCACTGGATCACCAGGGAATTCCTGTGAACTACTTTTAATTGGTCATTGTAGTTTACCAAGTGTAGTTTACCAGATGTTGTGTAGAGCTATACTTCTCTTAAATAGTTAAAATATCTTAGTATTTCAATGGATTCTCTATGGTGCATTGGGGTACCTTGGTGCATAGTGTAGGAACTATTGCTTTTGGTGCTTTTCTTTTGTTTACCACAACATGTTTTTCTTGTATATATCAAAGTATCTGTAAGTTGGTAGGTATTTATTACATTTTGGTTGGTTTCCATTGACCTTAGGCAAGCCGTTGATTCACAGAAGCTGGGATAAAAAAGGACACACACACAATCTGTAGTTCTGGTATGACATATTTTAAAGTGCAGTACTTTGCTGAGTTATGTTTTGCCATGCTTCTTGCTTTCCTCTTAAATGAATTTTTACAATCGTAAGGCACTCATAAGGGCTTGTCAGAGGCATAGTTGAAAGCCTTAATCTCCTTCCATTTNTGATTCACAGAAGCTGGGATAAAAAAGGACACACACACAATCTGTAGTTCTGGTATGACATATTTTAAAGTGCAGTACTTTGCTGAGTTATGTTTTGCCATGCTTCTTGCTTTCCTCTTAAATGAATTTTTACAATCGTAAGGCACTCATAAGGGCTTGTCAGAGGCATAGTTGAAAGCCTTAATCTCCTTCCATTTGTTTTTAATGTGAGGAACTCATCTTAGACATCTGTTCTAAGAAAAACAATTAGAGAGAAATTATGATGCAGTGGTCTTATCCCGAATGTTATTTTGCAACTTGGCTAGCTCCTGTGCTTTTAAGTTTTAGTAGCATAATAGCCTTATTTCAAGGTAAACACTGGGAGGCAAGTGTAGTTTCAGATTTCTTGTTAGTTGACTGAGTCACTTTGTTCTGATTCACCACGCAGACAACCAAACTGGGAATATGTATTTAGTTGGAGGATGCAGGGAGTAACATCTGCTTTGCCAGCACTGAGTACACTGTGTGTAGAGTTCAGGTACTGCAATCAAAGAAACAGGTAAAGCCTGAGCATATAAAGACCTTCTTTCAAGAAAGTTTTGATACATTACAGTTCTGTTTTGACTTGGCCAGATTATTTATTTATTTTGCTTAAAAAAAAAATTGGTTTAATCCTCCCTAGAGTGTTAAGTCGGAGAAGGTGATGGCACCCTACTCTGGTACTCTTGCCTGGAAAATCCCATGGACGGAGGAGCCTGGTAGCCTGCAGTCTATGGGNTTATTGGTATTTCTCCCAGCAATCTTGATTCCAGCTTGTGTTTCTTCCAGTTCAATGTTTCTCATGATGTATTCTGCATATAAGTTAAATAAGCAGGGTGACAATATACAGCCTTGACGTACTCCTTTTCCTATTTGGAACCAGTCTGTTGTTCCATGTCCAGTTACATTGGTCTAAATGTATTTTCAAAGCTGTCAGAGAAAGACCTGAAGCAGAAGTTGGCAGGATGTTTAGTGAGCAGCTAAGATGAAATAGTTGCCAGAAGTAGTTAAGCCTGAGCTAACGTGGAACTATTACAGGGCTGGCTAAAATCACCCAGACTTCCTAGGTGGTGCAGTGGTAAAGAATCTGCTTGCCAATGCAGGAGACCCAAGAGACATGGGTTTTAGTACTGGATCAGGAAGATCCCCTGGAGTAGGAAATGGCAACTTACTCCAGTATTCTAGCCTGAAAATTTCATGGACAGAGGAAACTGGCAGGCTACAGTCCATGAGGTCACAGAGTCAGACATGACTGAGCACATATACACAAACAAACACTAAAACCAGAATTGGGCCAAGGAACTCTTAAGTAGGGGCACCTAAGTTTTCAATGTCTTAAAAATCTTACCTTGAATTCATGAGGATATACTTAAAATTTTTTTGAACAGTATGTTTTGTTTGAGAAAGTGATGAAAGGTGTAGATAATTTCCCCAGGAAAATACACATGTTTATATACAACTTTGAATATTCTATCTAGGTTGGTTCATGGAACCTTTGAAATCTTTCCATGGAACCTCTAGAGGTTTATTGATCTCAGGTTAAAAATTTCTGGTTATTGCTTTACTTTTTAAATTTGGATCTATAGACCATCAGGAACTAATATTATAGTATGATGTGAGGGAAGGAGTCAAGTTTTATTTTATTTTTCCACATGGATATTTAATTGACCTAGGTTATTTATCAAAACAAGTAAACAAACAATATCNCTCAGGTTAAAAATTTCTGGTTATTGCTTTACTTTTTAAATTTGGATCTATAGACCATCAGGAACTAATATTATAGTATGATGTGAGGGAAGGAGTCAAGTTTTATTTTATTTTTCCACATGGATATTTAATTGACCTAGGTTATTTATCAAAACAAGTAAACAAACAATATCAACCCCATCCTTTCTCCACTGCTCAGTAGTGCCAACTTACAACTTTGTTGTAAATCAAGAACCTAAACCTAAACCGGGTTAATTTCTTCATTTTCTTCTTCAGGGCTCCTGAATCTGTTCCTTTGTGGTGTTTTCCCCCAACCAGGGCCAATTATTTTCTGTCCTATTATTAGTATTTTATATAATAAGTTTTGGTATCTGGTAGAACAAATCTATCCTTTGTGTTCTTCAAGATTTTCTTAGCTTTTCTTGGATTTCATAAAATTTCAGTTCATTTTCATTGAATTTATAGATTAATTTGTGGAGATAGACCACATTAAAATTTTGAGTCTTCCAATACATGAACACAGATTACAAACTTGACAAACTCACTTATTAATTATTATTTTTCTGTAGATTCTTTTGAATTTTCTATCTATATAATCATATAACCTGTATTTAAGGACAATTTGATTTCTTCTTTTCCAATTCTTATGTCTTGTGTATTTCCTTTTCTTGCCTTTTTGTACTGTTGTGATGGTGAGTGCTCTTATTGTATTCTCTATCTGAAAGAGAAAACTTTCAACATTTTACCATTAATTATGATAGAATGATATTTACTTTAAAATAATGTTTATTGTACAGTTATTGTAATCATTTGGTTCACCCTTCTAAATATATTGATTTTGTCAAATGTACTGATTGTATTAAACACTTTTTAATTTGTCCTGTTTTTAAAGTTCACTTATGTCAAGAGAGGTCTTTAAGTCTTCACTCTGATTATGAATTTGTCTATTTTGCTTTATATTTATGCTAAATTTAGCTAAATATTGTAAGAGTATACCATTGTGCATGCTAAGTTGCTTCAGTTGTGTCTGACTCATTAGACTCCCTGGACTATAGCCCACCAGGCTCCTCCATCCATGAGATTCTTGTGACAAGAATATTGGAGTGGGTTGCCATGCCCCCTCCAGGGGATCTTCCTGACCTAGGGATCAAACTTGCATCTCTTATATATCCTACATTGGCAGGTAGGTTCTTTACCACTAGTGCCACCTGGAAAGCTCAACTATACCATTCAGTTCAGTTCAGTCGCTCAGTCTTGTCCGACTCTTTGCGACCTCATGAATCGCAGCACGCCAGGCCTCCCTGTCCATCACCATCTCCTGGAGTTCACTCAGATTCACGTCCATTGAATCAGTGATGCCATCCAGCCATCTCATCCTCTGTCGTCCCCTTCTCCTGCCCCCAATCCCTCCCAGCATCAGAGTCTTTTCCAATGAGTCAACTCTTCCCATGAGGTGGCCAAAGTACTGGAGTTTCAGCTTTAGCATCTTTCCTTTCAAAGAAATCCCAGGGCTGATCTCCTTCAGAATGGACTGGTTGGATCTCCTTGCAGTCCAAGGGACTCTCAAGAGTCTTCTCCAACACCACACTTCAAAAGCATCAATTCTTTGGCGCTCAGCCTTCTTCACAGTCCAACTCTCACATCCATACATGACTACTGGAAAAACCATAGCCTTGACTAGATGGACCTTAGTGGGCAAAGTAATGTCTCTGCTTTTGAATATGCTATCTAGGTTGATCATAACTTTTCTTTGAAGGAGTAGGCATCTTTTAATTTCATGGCTACAGTCACCATCTGCAGTTATTTTGGAGCCCAAAAAAATAAAGTCTGACGCTGTTTCCACTGTTTCCCCATCTATTTCACATGAATTGATGGGACCAGATGCCATGATCTTCGTTTTCTGAATTTTGAGCTTTAAGCCAACTTTTTCACTCTCCTCCTTCACTTTCATCAAGAGGCTTTTTAGTTCCTCTTCACTTTCTGCCNAAAAAATAAAGTCTGACGCTGTTTCCACTGTTTCCCCATCTATTTCACATGAATTGATGGGACCAGATGCCATGATCTTCGTTTTCTGAATTTTGAGCTTTAAGCCAACTTTTTCACTCTCCTCCTTCACTTTCATCAAGAGGCTTTTTAGTTCCTCTTCACTTTCTGCCATAAGGGTGGTGTCATCTACATATCTGAGGTTATTGATATTTCTCCCGGCAATCTGGATTCCAGCTTGTGTTTCTTCCAGCCCAGTGTTTCTCATGATGTACTCTGCATAGAAGTTAAATAATCAGGGTGACAATATACATCCTTGACGTACTCCTTTTCCTATTTGGAACCAGTCTTTTGTTCCCTGTCCAGTTCTAACTGTTGCTTCCTGACCTGCATACAGATTTCTCAAGAGGCAGGTCCAGTGGCCTGGTATTCCCATTAAGTTCATACAAATGTAGAATTATTATAGCTTAACAAAATGTGCTTGATATGCTAAATTAATGAATTGACTTTTTTATTGTTAACTATGTTCTTTATCTCTAGTAATGCACTTTGCCTATAAATCATTCTTGTTTATATTATTAAAATTTTCTCTTTAAATTTTTTTTTAAATTTATTATTTTTAATTTTTAAAATTTTCTTTTGGTTAGTGTTTATATGTTTTATTGAAATATCCAATTATTCTATTTTTGTGATTTGGAAGTAACTCTGATAGGCTGTATATAATGAGGTTTTAAAAATTTAATCTCTGACTATCCTGTGCATCATAACTCTAGCATGCCCTAACCTCCAACTGCTTTAGTTTTCTCTGTATCACTTACCATCATTTAAAATACTGCTTGTACTACTTAATTTTAAATTATTGCCTCTCCATTTAACTGTAAGCTGAGTGAAGCAGGTACTTTTATCCATTTAATTTATTTATTTATATATCCATATCATTAGGTGAATAGACATTCAAAATTTTTTACAAAATAATGACTCTCTATGAGTTGAACTCTGTGTGCTCTTTTTGGAGATTTCCAAAAACTCTAATGTATAAAGAAGTTCTACAGACACAAAATTTGTTTAACCAAGAATTTTCTAAGCCTTTTGTGTAGTTTTAATTGGAATATAGTTGATTTTGAACTTTCCTGATGGCTCAGTGGTAAAGAATCTTTTTGCCAAGCAGAAGATATAGTTTTAATCCCTGGGTTGGGACGTTCCCCTGGAGAAGGAAATGGCAACCCATCCACTCCAGTATTCTTGCCTGGGAAATCCCAGGGATAGAGGAGCCTGTCAGGAGAATCAGACATGACCTGGCAACAAAATAATAACAGTGTTTCATTTACAGTGTGTTAATTTATGATTAATTCATAATTTTTTACCTAAACTTTTATGATTCTAGAACTTTATTGAGGCGTAACTTCTACTAATATCTCAGGAAATGAGTGTTTTGTAGAGCACACTATGAAACCACTGATTTAGAAGATTTTTATACTAGAAGGAATTTTCCTCGGAGATTGAAGTTTAGAGAGCCATTTAGAAAATATCTACTTGGGAAGTCCTCTAAATTAATGTTCAACAGATTATGTCCAGGTGGCCAAATTTGACTCACTACCTATTTTTATAATAAAATTTTATAAGAACATATTTATGCCCATTTATTTATTTTCTATGTATTTTTATGGCTGCTTTTGCTTTATTATGGCAGAATTGAGTGGATGCAAGAGATCATATGGCCCTTAAAGCTTAAATTATTTACTGTCTGGTCTTTTATAGAAAAGGCTTGCTGATCCCGGTTGATAAATGCCAAAGAAATTGTTGAGCACTTACTACTTTGTGAGCCCAACATATTTGCTACATATCTTATATAGATCATCCATTTAGTTATTGTAATAATCTTTTGAGGTAGGTAATGTGATTATTATTATTTTAAAGATAAGGAAATTAAATAGAGAAATTAAACAATTGCCAGTGGTTACACATCTAAGTTACAGTGCCGAGATTTGAATTGAGATCTGCTTAGTTTTCATTCTTCTCAATTTAGTAGACTGCCTCTGGTTCCTCTCATTCTAGTGGAGTGTGAAATAATGGAATAAACAATAAGCAAGTTTGAAAAAAGTTCATACTGTGCAATGTAATTGTGACTCTGGAAGGTTAGCTATGTAAGAACAGCTGATTTTCTTTTATTTTGAGGTTCTGTGTGCTTACATTTACTTAAGCCTGCTGCTAAGTCACTTCGGTCGTGTCCAACTCTGTGCAACCCCATAGAGGGCAGCCCACCAGGCTCCTCTGTCCCTGGGGTTCTCCAGGCAAGAATACTGGAGTGGGTTGCCATTTCCTTCTCCAGTGCATGAAAGGGAAAAGTGAAAGTGAAGTCGCTCAGTCATGCCCAACTCTTAGCGACCTCATGGACTGTAGCCTACCGGGCTCCTCCGTCCCTGGGATTTTCCAGGCAAGAGTGCTGGAGTGGGGTGCCATTGCCTTCTCTGTACTTAAGCCTAGGGATGGTAAATATTATATATTTTTTAAAAGTTTACATTTGCAGAATAAGGTTTAAATAAGTAACTTCCCAGATACAAATTTTGTGTTTCCATACACTTTTACTATTTAAAGTAGATTCTGATACTTAAATATTCATTTTTCAATTTAAAGAACATCCTTTTTTCACTCTGATTAGTCTTTCATAGAGCTTATCCTAATAGAAAGGAGAGTATAAGTGAATATTTTAAGTGCAGCCATGACCATAATAGTAATTGCTGCCATTTATTGAGTACAATAAGTGCCAGGAGATTGTACTAATTGATTTGCACTTATTTAATCTTAGCAATAAATCTGTGAGACAATATAATATTATTATGTGCATTTTATAGATGAGGAAACTAAAGTTACTTATCAAGAAAAAAGTAGTTTATCTTATTGCATATTTCACAGAAATATTGCAGATTCAAAGGAAGTTAAGAAACTCTATTGGCTAAATTAAAACTTCATTATACAATAGAGTGCATGTGTGCCATGTGAGTATTTCCCCGTGCTATTAACTAGGATTCTAAGTGAAAGGTTTAATTAACACATATTATACCTTGTACTGGGCTGTATTTTAATTAAAATTTCCCCTATTTTTAGATGTAATATATATTAATAGAATTCATATTACTAATTTACTAATTAAGGAGATTTACTTGCATGTTATTCACAGTTCAGAAAAAAACTTTTTGAGAGTTGGTCAAGATAGTGACATTTGCTAGTGTGAATTCTGTATAAAATAAAATTGTATACTTTTTTCCCACTTAAGTATTTTTTCCACTTAAAAATGTTCAGCATTATGGAATTTTATAAAAATACAAAAAGTGGAAAGAAAATAATTTACCCCTAGTTCCCTTGTGGCTCAGCTGGTAAAGAATCCACCTGCAATGCAGGAGACCTGGTTCAAACTCTGGGCGGGGCAGATCCCCTGGAGAAGGGAAAGGTTGTTACCCACTCCAGTATTCTGGCCTGGAGAATTCCATGGACTGTATAGTCATGGGGTTGCAGAGAGTCGGACAGGACTGAGCGGCTTTCACTTTCACTTTCAGTCTCATACTTAATTGGCAACCTTTGTTAACCTCTTAGTAGTTCCTCACAGTTGTTTCCTTAACTTAAGCATCGTCTTTTTTTTTTTTTTTTTCGAAATATGTAGATATAATTTTTATTCCGTTTTTTTGGCCTCACATTATGACATAAGCATTTTCCTGTGCTATTATCCAGGGTTCTAAATAAAATTTTTAATAACCACATAATCTTATGCCTAATGAGTGGATGATATTTTACTTTAGACTATCTCTTATTTTTAGATACAGGTTACTTCAAATTATTAATATTATTACCATTTCATCTCTTTTATTCTTTTGCATTTTAAATCACAAAAGTGTTCATGTTTATGTCCAGAACTCAAATATGGAAATATGTAAAGTGAAAAGTCAACATCTTTGTTCCACTATGAAGACTTTTCTGGGTATCCCTTTAGAATTTTTCTGTGCTTATGTAAGCATGTTTATATCTATCCTTATTTTATATAAATAGAATCTATCACTCACCTCTTTGATTTTGCTCTTTTGAATAATGCTGGAATAAGTATATTTGTGTAAAAATTATTTTTGTGTTTACGACTGATTCCTTAAGATCAGTTTTAGAAGTAGAGCTGGGTCAAAGTGCTGAACATTTTGAAGGAAGGCTCTTACTAAATTTGCCAATTTAAAACACTGCTCTTTTAAGAAGAGTATGCTAATAACACCAAATAATAGGTCATGGTATTGTTATGGATGTAACATATTTAGTTACAATGTTTGTGAATGTATTCACCTACTCTGAATTTAAAAAAAAATTAATTAAAAAATTTTAATTGCAGTATAGTTGCTTTATGCTGCTGTGTCAGTTTCTGCTGTACAGAAAAGTGAATCAGCCATAAATATATGTATATCCTCTGCTTTTTTGGATTTCCCTCCATTTAGGTCACCAGAAAGCACCGGGTAGAGTTCCCTGTGCTACACAGTAGGTTCTCTTTAGTTATCTGTTTTATACATAGCAGTGTATATATGTCAATCTCAATCTCCCAATTCATCCCCCCCTTCCCCCTTGATATCCATATATTTTTCTCTATGTCTGTCTTTCTTCTTTGAAAATAAGGTCATCTTTTTCATTTTTCTAGATTCCACATACATGTGTTCACATACAATATTTGTTTTTCTCTTTCTAACTTACTTTACTCTGTACGACAGTCTCTAAGTCCATCCACATCTGTACAAATGACCCCATTTCATCCCTTTTTGTGACTGAGTAATAGTCCATTGTATATAAGTACCACATCATCTTTATCCATTCCTCTGTTGATGGACATTTAGGTTGCTTCCACGTCCTGGGTATTGTAAATGGTGCTGCAGTGAACACTGGAGTGCATGTATCTTTTTGAATTATGGTTTACTCTGGGCAAATACCCAGTAGTGGGATTGCTGGGTCATATGGTAGTTCTAGTTTTAGTTTATTAAGGAAGCACCATACTGTTCTCCATAGTAGTTTAAACAATTTACATTCCCACCAGCACTGTCAGAATGTTCCCTTTTCTCTACACCCTTTCCACCATTTACTGTTTGTAGATTTGTTGATGATGGCCATTCTGACTGGTGTGAGGTGATATCTCATTGTAGTTTTGACTTGCATTTCTCTTATAATTAGTGGTGTTGAGCATCTTTTCATGTGTTTGTTGGCCATCTGTATGTCTTCTTTGGAGAAATGTCTATTTCTAGGTCTTCTGTCATTTTTTAAATTTTTTATATTGAGCTGCATAAGCTATTTGTATATTTTTGAGATTAATCCTTTGTCAGTTGCTTTGTTTGCAAATATTTTCTCCCATTCTGAGGGTTGTCTTTTCATCTTGCTTATGATTTCCTCTGCTGTGCAAAAGCTTTTAAGTTTAATTAGGCCCTATTTGTTTATTTTTGTTTTTATTTTCATTACTCTAGGAGGTGGATCAAAAAAGATCTTGCTGAGATATATGTCAAAGAGTGTTCTGCTTACGTTTTCCTCTAAGAGTTTTATAGTGTCTGGCCTTACATTTAGGTCTAAATCCATTTTGAGTTTATTTTTGTGTATGATGGTAGAAAATGTTTTAATTTCACCCTTTTAAATGCAGCTGTTCAGTTTTCCCAGCACTACTTATTGAAGAGACTGTATTTCCTCCATTGTATATTCTTGTTTGGATGGATTTATTACTAGATTTTTTTGTTGCAATGGTAAAAGGAATTGTTTCCTTAATTTCTCTTTCTGATCTTTTGTTGCTAGTGTATAGGAATGCAAGAGATTTCTTGTGTTTCCTTATTAATTTTCTGTCTGGTTTATCTATCCATGGGTATAAGTGGAGTATTAAAGTCCTCCACTATTATTGTGTTACTGTCAATTTCCCCTTTTATGGCTATTGTTGTTGTTTGGTTGCTAAGTCGTGTCCAGCTCTTTGTGGACCCATGAACTGTAGCATGCCAGGCTTCCCTGTCCTTCACCATCTCCCTGAGTTTGCTCAAACTCATGTCCATTGAGTCAGTGATGCCATACAACCATCTCATCCTGTTACCTTCCTCTTCTCTTGTCCTCAGTCTTTCTCAGCATCAGGGTCTTTTCCAATGAGTCAGCTCTTCACATCAGGTGGCCAAAGTATTGGAGCTTCAGCTTCAGCATCAGTCTGTCCAATGAATATGCAGGGTTTCCTTTAGGATTGACTGGTTTGATCTCTTTGCTGCCCAATGGACTGTCAAGCCTTCCCCAGCACCACAATTCAAAACATCAGTTCTTCAGAGCTTAGCCTTCTTTATGGTCCAACTCTCACATCCATACATGACTACTAGAAAAAACAACTTTGACTATAAAGAACTTTTTTGGCAAAGTGATGTCTCTGCTTTTTAATACTCTGTCTAGTTTTTTCGTAGCTTTTCCTCCATGGAGCAAGCATCTTAATTTTGTGGCTATAGTCACCATCCACAGTGATTTTGGAGCCCAAGAAAATGAAATCTGCCACTGTTTTCACTTTTTCCTATCTATTTGCCGTGAAGTGATAGGACCAGATGCCATGATCTTAGTTTTTTGAATGTTGAGTTTTAAGCCAGCTTTTTCACTCTCCTCTTTCACCTTCATCAAGAGACTTTATATCATCTGCATATCTGAGGCTGTTGATATTTCTCCCAGCAATCCTGATACCAGCTTGTGTTTCATCCAGCCCAGGATTTTGCATGATGTACTCTGCGTATAAGTTAAATAAGCAGGGTGACAATATACAGCCTTGACATACTCCTTTGCCAGTTTTAAACCGGTCTGTTGTTCCATGTCTAATTCTCACTGTTGATTCTTGACCTGCATACAGGTTTCTCAGGAGGCAGATAAAGTGGTCTGATATTCCCATCTCTTTCAAAATTTTCCAGAGTTTGTTGTTATCCACACAGTCAAAGACTTTCATGTAGTCAGTGAAGAATATTTTCTGAGGGGATTCCCTTACTTTTTTGTGATCCAGCAGATGCTGGCAATTTGATCTCTTGTTCCTCTGACTTTTCTAAATCCAGCTTCTACATCTGGAAGTTTTTGGTTCACATACTGTCGAAGCTTAGCTTGAAGGATTTTGAGCATTGTTTTGCTAGCATGTGAAATGAGCACAACTGTGCGGTAGTTTGAGCATTCTTTGGCATTGCCTTTCTTTGGGNGTTTCTCATGATGTACTCTGCATAGAAGTTAAATAAGCAGGGTGACAATATATAGCCTTGACGCACTCCTTTTCCTATTTGGAACCAGTCTATTGTTCCATGTCCAGTTCTAACTGTTGCTTCCTGACCTGCGTATAGGTTTCTCAAGAGGCAGGTCTGGTGGTCTGGTATTCCCCTCTCTTTCAGAGTTTTCCCCAGTTTACTGTGATCCACATAGTGTTAGTAAGAATATTTTCCCAGGGCCTCTTCTGTTAGTGTCATTGCTTACACTGAGCTACAGCCAACCCACACCTCCCCAGGATGCCCTCTGGGGGTACTTCTAGAAGGTACTTCTGGAGGCACTTCTAGGTCTAGGTCTCTGGACCTTCTGTAGGTACTGGAGGACCACCTCAGACTTTGACCTCTCCGAGCTCCCACATGTACTTACCCTCAAAGTCCACAGCTGCTAAAGTTTGCCCTGTTTCATCTGTGGGAATACTTGTTGTCTATTCAGATATTCCACAGACACAAGATTTACCAAGCTGATCACAGGGACTTAATCCACTGCGTGTGTAGATAGATGCCTGGAGAGATTTCTGTTCTCTTCCTCAGTCACACTATCCCTGGGGCTCAGCTTTGGTTTTTGCCCCACCCCTGGGGCAGAGCCTGGCAGGCAGTTGCAGTAGACTGGGGCATGCTCTCTCTGGTGGGAGTCCTTCCACCTGCCTGCAGAGGCAGGGAATGGGGCGGCCCCACCCCCTGCTTGCCACTTAACAATGGCTCCTTGTTTCCTAGGCAGACCTGCTTCCTCCAGGGCCATTCTAGGCCACAGAACTCTTTACTCCCATCCCCTCAGTTGTATCCATGTGGCCAATAGTGGTTCTCTCCCTGGATCCACTCTTAACCCTATGCGGAAGCACTCAAGCCCCATCAGCATTGGTGTGGTCCCATCGCAGGCAGGGCTGATTCCTGAGGGGGTTTGGGGTGGGTGGCTCAGAACCCTGGAGGCTGTGCAGGAGAAGGAGATCTTGGCTTGAGGAGTGGGTGAACCTTCTCAGATAGGTGCCTTTCCCAGGCCTGTGAAGGCTGAAGCTGGTGGCTAGAGGTGGCCTCATCCCTTGCGCACCACTCAACAATGATGCCTTGCTTTTACGGTGTCCCAGGCTTTTTTCAGAAACTTTGCTGGTTGTGGACTTACTCTTGTTACTTCAGGTTGTCTTTTCACAGCCAACAGCTGTCCTTTCCTTGGATCTATGCTGCAAACCACACTTTCCAGCACCCAGCCCTCCTCCACAACAGGAGACACAGAACTCAGGCTGGGGTGTGCAGGGCTGTGGCACAGACCAGGCATTCAGTTTACTTTGTCCTGTTTAGTTTGTACAATTTACTTACTTTGTCCTGTTTTCCACAGACTGCTGCATTCTCCCTCAATCTCCTGAAGGTCCCTTTCTGTCCCAGCTGATTGCCCCCACTGTGAGGGGAGTGGTTTTTCTGAATGTGGGAACTTCTCCTCACTTTTATCTTCCTACCAGAATTGCTGGTTCCTTTTTGATTTCTCTTTTCATTTTTTCTTTCTTTTTCCAACCCCAATATGAGGTGATTTTTCTTGTCCTTTTAGGTATCCGAAAGTGAAAGTGAAGTCCCTCAGTCATGTCCGACTCTTGGCGACCCCATGGATTATAGCCTACCAGGCTCCTCCGTCCATGGGATTCTCGAGGCAAGAGTACTGGAGTGGGGTGCCGTTGCCTCCTCCTAATCCTCGGCAGGTGTTCTGTGAAACTGTTCCACTTATAGATATATTCTTCATGTACTTGTGAGGAGAAATGAATTTGCAGCTTCTTATTCTGCCGTCTTGACTCCTCCCACCACATACACTGAACTTTTTAAAATCAGGATATATCTAGTCATTTTCCCTCTAAAGTAGATTTAAACCTACCATTTTAGAATTGCATTATTGTTATTCCTACTGTTATTATTTAAGATTATAATTTTAGCATCATTTTTAGGATTATAGTTTAGTATTTAAAAAGTTGTGTTTGTATCTTAATTCTTTATCTAATTTTTAATTTAATTAAAAATAAAAATCCTTTTTTTCTGATTATACAAAAAAAGGATGTTAATGCATGTAAAAAATNGAAAGTGAAAGTGAAGTCCCTCAGTCATGTCCGACTCTTGGCGACCCCATGGATTATAGCCTACCAGGCTCCTCCGTCCATGGGATTCTCGAGGCAAGAGTACTGGAGTGGGGTGCCGTTGCCTCCTCCTAATCCTCGGCAGGTGTTCTGTGAAACTGTTCCACTTATAGATATATTCTTCATGTACTTGTGAGGAGAAATGAATTTGCAGCTTCTTATTCTGCCGTCTTGACTCCTCCCACCACATACACTGAACTTTTTAAAATCAGGATATATCTAGTCATTTTCCCTCTAAAGTAGATTTAAACCTACCATTTTAGAATTGCATTATTGTTATTCCTACTGTTATTATTTAAGATTATAATTTTAGCATCATTTTTAGGATTATAGTTTAGTATTTAAAAAGTTGTGTTTGTATCTTAATTCTTTATCTAATTTTTAATTTAAAAATAAAAATCCTTTTTTCTGATTATACAAAAAAAGGATGTTAATGCATGTAAAAAATCCAGATAATAGAGAAATAAATAGAGAAAAGAAAATTTCAGTGATAATCTCAGCACTTATTAATAATCTTTTGCTTCATATTTTCTTTTTCTATTTATGCATATATATATAAGTATAGATATAGATGTGGACATTCATAATTAACATTTTTATAAATATGATTTTTTGTGCTCATTTACATACATATCCATATAGTAGTTTATGTGTCATTTTAGAACAATTAAAAAAAAATACAGATGCCTCGTCCACCTTTTTTCCCCACAATAACGATATGTGGTGAGTATCTTTCTTCTTGATAAATATGGATTTTTATAATGAATGCATTGTACTCGATTTTGTGGTTGTACCCCACTTATTTGAATATTGATTAATCATTGGTTGTCTCCACCTACTTCCTGTTATAAACAACACTTCATGAGCATTTTTGCATATATGCTTTTTACCCACTTTTCCAATAATTTCTTTGAGATAAAATAGGAGTACAATTTTTGTATCAAATGATAATGCACATTTAAATTTTGGATGTATTGGAAAGAATATTTTTTACTTTTTTTATATACTTTTCCATATTGTTTAAATTTTTTCTATAAGTGGTATAGGAATTGCATCATTGTCAAACTGCCCTCAGAAAGGTTGTGCTATTCACTAGTGAAGGAGAGTGCCCCAGTTTCTCATGCTCATGAGTATATTACATATGAGCAATATTTTAAAGCTTTATTATCTTATTTTGAGATATATATCACTATACTATTTAGCATTTTAAAAATTGTGATATTGAATAATATTTTAACTTATTTTATTTTTAGTTTTCTCATTTGTAAATATTCCATTTATTTTTGTGGGCTCTTTTTCTATTTTTTCCTTATTGATTTGATGTTCTGTTTTGTAATACTATACCAAAATATGCTTTTCTTTTTCCTGATTTTTGGTTTGTTATTGGTCTTTTTTTTGATACAGAAGTTTCAAATTTTCAATGTAGTCAATTTTATTAGTCTTTACCTTATTTTAATGTCGTGCTCAGAATGATCTTTCTTATTTAAAGATTATACAAATAGTCACTTAAATTTTCTTGAAGATTAATTGCGTTTTTAGTTTTTACATTTAAAAAATCCATCTGGAATTTATTTTAGTGTAAAGTGGGGGTGGAGATTCAATATTATTTTTTCTAAATGTCTACTCATTCACAGCATCATTTGTTGAATAGTTTATCCTTTCTCCACTGATTTGAAGTATCACTTAGATCAAAGACTGAATTTTTCTATAAATTGTCATTATCTCTAGATTTTCTGTGTTTATTGATCTGCCTGTTATTCCTGTGCCAATAATATACTGCCTGAACTTTTGTGCTTTACATTGCACATTTAAACCTGAAATTTATTTGCATTATTTTATTATTGGAAAAGAATTAAATTTGTATATTTAATTTTTGAAACCATCTCAAATTTAATTATTTAATGTAAACATAATATCATTGTTCTTAGAATATTTCTCTTTTAAGTTTTAGAAGCTTCCTAATTGTGTGTGATATATATGCTAAATATTTTCACCTTTTTAGGTGAATGGCTCCTTTATCTGATAAAATTATTCTGGGAAGCTACTCTGGGATAGAAAATGTAAGAAAGAGGCTCTGAATTATAGGCTTATGTGTGGACTTGGCATAGTGTCTGTCCCACAGAAATACGGTGGCTGAAGGACATGGGTAGGATCAATGTACAGAAATGATGGGATTTAGAATCTTATAAAAGAAGCTCTTTTAGCATCAGAACCCATAGATTTTGAAAGGGCTAGGATCTGAAATATTAATGAATGCTACTTAAATGAAACATGGAAAGTACACTAGCTTTGGAACCAGACAGTGTGAATTTGAGTGCCAACCTTGCCACTTACCACCTTCTTAAATATTTAATCCCTTTAAGTTTCAGTTTGTTTTCTTTTTTAAATAAGGATAGTATATTTATTTATGTATCTTTGATATGTTTCATGGATGTATGTGTGCGCGTGCACGTGTGCATGTGTGTGCACACACATATACACACACAAACAACTAGATTGTATCAATCTAATTGTAAATCAAAAAAAAAAAAAAGAAGAAGCGAAATTAGGGAAATTCCAAGACAGGAAGTATACAGAGATTGGTGTTTGATTGGGACTGAGGGACATGGAAGGTATTGGCTCCAGAGAAATCTATTTCACACCAGGTTTGTAACCCCTTTCCATTTTTCAAAGTGTATATTGTCAAATGAATTAAGTGTGAGACAACATAGTGAAACTGACATGGTGTGAGAGAAGTGAATGCTAACTATCCCATTTCACAGATTAAATAATAGGAGACATTTATGTTCTTCATAGAATAGACATGAGCCCAGGTAATTGGAAGCTGTGGTTTAAAATGAAAGTTGTGACCAGCTTGTCATATAGTCCTAAGTGAGTTATGTGCCTATAAACTTGGGTGCATCTCATCCTGCTATTCCTGATTTTCACTTAGCAAGTAGGGCAGTCTGAGAGGTGCCAGGCCAGATCTTATCTGGACTTCCCAGTGAGATCTTTAAATTTTTATGAGAGACATTCAGTAAAGAATAAGCGGGATCTCTCTACATGATTCTCTTCATGTAGAGAGAATCTGTGTTTCTGAGAGTGAGCAAAAGAGTTATATCTCAAAAGGACTAAATCCATAGTGTGTGACTGAGCTCCCTGTAGACATGCAACATGCAGTTATTAAGTGTGATGATGAGGTAACATTGCCAAGGTCATGTACGCTTAAGACATTCTTCTTTAAAAAGTGAGTGGTTAAATTATCCACTTGGGCACTTTTCTATGGAATCGCAGAGAAAAAGCAAAAACGGAAATACATATAGAAGACATATATACCATCTAGGAAGCATTTTCTCGTCTCTAACTCTTACAAAAACCTTGAGAGGTAAATGTCACCCTCCCCATTTTCTATACGTATTCTTTATTTCAGAAAATTCATTTACGTAGTTTTATAGTTTGTTTTCTTCATCTAATGTATTTTACACAAAGCTGTAATTATTTGTGTCTTTTACAAGGTTGTGAACTCTGTGAAGTCACCACGCCTGTGTCATTCATTTTTGTTTTTCCAGTGCTTAACACAGTGCTAGCATAGAGCAAACATTCAGTAAATGATGAGTAACTATGACTTACTTTATGAATTAGGACTCTTAAGTTGTCCATGGCCACCAAATCTTTATTTTTCTCCTCTTCTTTTAGCATGTCTCTTCTTTTAATGTCTATCCCAAATTGAGAAAAGCTTAAAAAATATAAAGTGCAGGATATATGCTATGTAGCAAGTTCAGACTATGCTGACTCTGTATTCACATAAATTGTTCTGGTCCGAATACAGTTGATAATGCAGCTGTTGTTTTTATAATCTCATCCTAAGTACATATTTGCACAACAGGCGGTGTCAATTCATCTAAGTAACTTGGTGTTATTTGCCTGATACTTTAAATTACAGAGCTCCATTACTGAAGTCATCATTTGTGGTTAGGAGGGAGTGGTACGGAGAGTGGTAACAAGAAGTTTCTTAAAATGAGTATCAAAATGGACTAGATGTCTTTAAGCTTGTCTTGATTTAACTACCTAGACAAGTATAAAGAACAGGCCTGTCTCTTTTGTCTATCAATTTGCCCTACAGAAAACAGAAGACTTATTAAGAAAATTTATGGTCTTAAAAATCAGTACTTATTTACAAACTTTTGTTAAATGATTGCTTTAAAAATGTTTTACCACTTTATTTTGTGAATAGTTTTCAAGGAGGGAAAACTTAGCAGGAATGGAATCCTGTCTTCATTTCAGATATGATAATACAACTGGAAAAGATTATTATAAATATAATATTTATCTCACAATGAATCTGAACTGTCAGTTGCTGGAGATTTGGGATTGTGCTTTATTGTTATGTCCCCAGAGATTCTAGTTCATGCTATGCAACCTGTGGGCTCCCAAAAATGTTACTTGAATTGCTGGAGAATCATATGCATCATTCTTAAAAAAAAAAAAAAAACTATGATGATTAAGATTTAATTTTTAAGTTAAATTCTAGTTCCTAATTCATCCATACACTTAAGAAGATATTTTATTAAAAAATAAAATCCAAAAGCATTGAGAATATTTTTAGTAAGATAAAACATTTTATAGAATTATAATTTTTTTTTGCACAAAAGTTTTTGTGAGCTTATCCTCATTTAATACAGTTGCCATTTAGCCCAACAGTTACTGAATTTCAGTGTTGATAGGAATCACCTGGGGGCTATGTTTTACAATAGATTCCTAGGCCATACTTTCAGAATTACAGAGTCAATAGATATGGGTGGGGCCTCTTAAAAACATTTTTTGTTTTAATACAGAACCTGGTCCTTCTGAAATAGGGCATCTGAGGATTCTGTTTTGATAATCACTTTTTTTCTGCCGTCCTATTCATACAAGACCTTCTCCAACATTTGTTATGAAGCTGATATCATGTATGTCTAAAATCAGTCAGGTTGCAAGAAAAAAAAGGGGGGTATTAAAAAACACATTAATAGGTGTTATTTCCAAGACGTATATTTTGCTAAGAAAGCAGGTGAAGGAAGGAAGAGATAAAAGAACGAGTTTATTGAGTGAAAAGTTATAAAACATACATATATTGCAAATTTCTTTTTTAATCTATTGCTAAATTTTGTCTGATTCTGGTAAAGTGGACAAGCTGCTTTATGTTGTGTCAATGAAGTAGGCAATTTTTTTTTTTTTTTGTAATCAGGATTTCAAGATATAAGAGTTGGGGGAAATTAAGTCACATAGTAATCTTATAAATAGGTTTCGGAAGTTTGTGATTTATATTTTGGGTTCATAGCAATAAGCTGCCTTTGTAAAGTGGAAGACATGCTGTCTTCTCAATAATTTGATTTGTTTTCCATGTAGATACCTTTTTATACTGATCATTCTTTTTTTATGTAAAGGGAATTTTCCATATGTTTTTATTTTTAGTAAAGTTTAAGAAACTGAAAAGACTTGTGTGCATAAAATACACATATATACTTATAATATAGGACGGCAATTGCCTGCCTCACCTTTCTCCCCGCTCCCCACCTCCCCAGTCATACCAACCATAAGGCAGATGTGTTTAACTTTTGGTGTTTTTCCTGTTATTCATCACTACATTTCTTATATACTGATCATTCTATTCTTAGATAGAGCTTCTTGAATTATTTCAGGAAGATCACTAAAGTGTTGGCAGTTTTGAAAACGTGTCTGCTGCTGCTGCTGCTGCTACTAAGTCGCTTCAGTAGTGTCCAACTCTGTGCGACCCCATAGATGGCAGCCCACCAGGCTCCCCAGTCCCTGGATTTCTCCAAGCAAGAACACTGGAGTGGGTTGCCATTTCCTTCTCCAATGCAGGAAAGTGAAAAGTGAAAGTGACATGGACTGCAGCCTACCAGGCTCCTCCATCCATGGGATTTGCCAGGCAAGAGTACTGAAGTGGGTTGCCATGGCCTTCTCCGGAAAACGTGTCAAATTTAGTCAATTCTATCTCTGGTTTACTCTTCTGCTACATATGCTAGAAGAAGTTAACTTGCAGATCTAGAAAATGGAATACTGATTCCTTCTCTTCTAACCTAGAAATAACCTTGATCCTGACCATCTATAATGTGTTAAAGTAGGCTTCAGAAATGTTAAAGTGTAGAGTATACTTCCCAGCGAGTGTGGATAAAATGTAAAACTGTAGAACATTGAAGTGGTAGTGACCTTAGAGTCGAACTGGTACAGCAATTCTTGAATACCTTCTGTAGCCGAATAGGCTTTAATAGTCATCTCTAGAGATTTCAAAAAGCTGGAAACTCTCAGGCCACTCAAGGAGATTATTGTTTAGAAGGTTTTGGGGTGGGGCCTAGAAATTAAAATGTTATAAAAGCTTTCTAGTGATTATATAGTCTTCTAAGTTTTGATACAACTTTACACTTAGTGTAAGAATTTTTTCTAGAGACTCCCTGGCAGAATCATCCAGCCTTAACTTTGACAAACTCCAGGAACAGACATCTAGTTTGTGAGGCAATTTATATTGCTTTTAAAGATTTGTGTGGACTGAGCTAAAATTCACCACTTTGTAATTCTCACCCACTAGTATTATTTTTTTTTAGGAAAGAAGAAAGAAACTACTTTCAATCATATTATACTCACTGTGCTAGGTACTACCTTTCCTTTGTTGGTTTAAAAATATTAAACTAAATAGTTTCCTTAGTTGCAGAAAGGATTATCAGAGTAGATAAGCAGTTATTAAAATGTGGTCTTGGACACATGAGGGCCCCTGAGACTGTTTTCAAGGGGTCTAAAATGTCAGAACTGTTTTCACTATAATTTATTACTGTTTTGTCGTTAAGTTGTATCCAACTCTTGAGACCCCAAAGACTGTAGCCCACCTGCCTCCTCTGTCCATGAGATTTTCCAGGCAAGAATACTGGAGTGGGTTGCCATTTTCTCCTCCAGGGATCTTCCGGAACCTGGGTCTCCTGCATTGCTGGAAGATTCTTTGCTGCTGAGCCACTATCATCATAATACTAAGATGCTATTTGCTTTTTTGGTTTGTTTGTTTACTGTGTTGACATTTACACTGAGGATGCAAAGCAATTTGGCCAGGACTTCTGGTGCCTTAGCACAGATCAAGGCAGTGGCACCAAATTATGTCAGAGGTCACTGCATTTTTTAAAATAAACGCCACTGACAGAAAAAAAAAAAAAAATAGCTTTGCTTAAAAATGTTGCAGATGAAGCAGTACAAACTAGCAATTTTATTAATTCTTTACCCTTAAGTATATTTTTAATACTCTGTGATGAAATGGGAAGTATAAATAAAGCACATATGCTACCTACTCGAGGACTATAATTACACTGAGAAAAGCATCATGGGTGTGATGGAGTTTCAACCTGAACTAACTGCGGTTTTCATAGAACATCATTTTTACTTGAAAGAATGATTAGCAGACACACAATGGTTATTCAAATTTTGGATGTTGTTGTTTAGTCGCTAAGTTGTGTCCAACTCTTTTGTGACCCCATGGACTGTAGCCCACCAGGCTCCTCTGTCCATGCGATTTCCCAGCCAAGAATATTGGCGTGGGTTGCCATTTTCTTCTCCAGGGGTCTCTCCAATCCAGGGATCGAACCTGTGTCTCCTGCATTGTCAGGTGGATCCTTTACCATTGAGTCATCAGGAAAGCCCCAAACTTGGATACTTGGCAGATACAGTCTCAAAAATGAGCAAAGTGAGCCTGCCATTTTAGGGAAAGCAACTGATACTATTTGTTGTCAATAATAAAATGTGAGGTTTCAAGAGAAAATTAGTTGGAAAACTTGTGGCCACCACCTGATGATATTGATGGCTTTCCAATACTTAAAAACTTTTCTGATAAGATTGGTGGTGATGTTGACAAATGTGATTCTCAAAAACACTGAATAATGAAATACATCAATGTTTTGAAGATCTGCACAATTCAAACGAAACAATGTTTTCCAAATAAACCAACTTGTGATGTTGCAAAATCATGCATGGGTAAGACATGCATTTAAAGACCAGTAGTTTTTAAAGTAACTGACTATAAAAAGTTCATTGATATTCAGGTTTCAGATTCTATATTGCAATTAACCTTAGAGAAACTATTACTTGTCAAATTTTGATATAGTATTAAAGAAGAATAGCTACAATTATCTCAAAAGGCTATTAAAACACTCTGCCTCTTTCCAACTCCATATCTATGTGAAGATGGATATTTTTCACATACTTCTGTCAGACCAACATATCACAACAGATTGAATGCAGAAGCACTGATGAAAATCCAGCTCTTTTACTGAACCAGACATTTGAGATATTAAAAAATGAAAAACAATGCCCGTCTTCTAAATTTTTGTTTTGTAAAATAATCTTGTATTTTAAAGTTATGTTATTTATGTTACTGTGTAATAAGTTCATCACTAAATTATTTTTACTTATTTATTTTATTTTCAATGGATTAATAGCTATTTAATTTTTTCTTAGCTTTAGTTTTAGATATAATAACTATTGATAAATATAACCATAGCTCTTTGGGACTCTGAACAATTTTTAGAAATATAAAGGAGTCCTAAGACCAAAGAGTTTGAGAATCACTGAATTAGATGATTGCTAAAGTTCATTCCAGCTAGCAATCTTTAGAACATGCAGCCATTTTAATATAACACATTTCCTGTAAGATTTCTCAGCCATTCCATTCTGAATGCTTGTCAACATCCCATCTAAATTGTGGCCCTTAGCACTGAAATCATATCAAAGATGTAGACTGAGCAGCATAGAATGTATAAACAGGCAACTGGCAGTTATTCAGTGGCCTATTTGTGTCTGACTCTTTGCAACCCCATGGACTGAAGCACGCCTGGCCTCTCTTTCCCTCACTATCTCCTGAAGTTTGCCCAAGTTCATGTCCATTGCATTGGTGACGCCATCCAGCCATCTCATCTTTGACGCCTTCTTGTCCATCTACCCTCAGTCCCTCAGCATCAGGGACTTTTCCAATTAGTCAGCTGTTCGAATCAGATGACCAAAATACTGGAATTTCAGCTTCAGCATCAGTCCTTCCAATGAATATTCAGGGTTGATTTCCCTTAAGATTGATTTGATCTCCTTTCTGTCCAAGGGACTCTCAGAAGTCTTCTCTAGCACCACAGTTTGAAGTCATCCATTCTTCGGCACTTTGCCTTCTTTACCATCCAGCTCTCACAACTGTACGTGACCACTGGGAAGACCATTGCCTTGACTATACTGACCTTTGTCAGCAGAGTAATGTCTCTGATTTTCAACACACTGTCTAGGTTTGTCATAGCTTTCCTGCCAGGAAGCAAATATCTTCTGATTTCATAGCTACAGTCACCATCTGCAGTGATTTTAGAGCCCAAGAAGAGGAAATCAGTCACTCAGTTCAGTTCAGTTCCTGAGTCATGTTTGATTCTTTGCAACCCCATAGACTGTAGCATGCCAGACTTTCCTGTCCATCACCAACTCCCAGAGCTTGTTCAAACTCATGTCCATTGATTCAGTGATCCCATACAAGCATCTCATCCTCTGTTGTCCCCTTCTCCTTCTGCCTTCAATCTTTCCCAGCATCAGGGTCTTTTCCAGTGAGTCAGTTCTTTGCATCAGGTGGCCAAAGAATGGAAGCTTCAGCTTCATCATCAATCCTTCTAATGAATAGTCAAGACTGATTTCCTTTAGAATGGGCTGGGTAGATCTCCTTGCAGTCCAAGGGACTCTCAAGAGTCTTCTCCAACACCACAGTTCAAATGCATTAATTCTTCGGTGCTCAGGTTTCTTTATGGTCTAACTCTCACATCCATACATGACTACTGGAAAAACCATAGCCTTGACTAGACGGACCTTTTTTGGCAAAGTAATGTCTCTGCTTTTAATATGCTGTCTAGGTTGGTCTTAGCTTTTTCCAAGGAGCAAGTGTCTTTTAATTTCATTGCTGCAATCATAATCTGCAGTGATTTTGGAACCCAAGTAAATAAAATCTATCACTGGTTATATTGTTTTCCTATCTATTTGCCATGAAGTGATGGGACCAGGTGCCATTATCTTAGTGTTTTGAATGTGGAGTTTTAAGGCAACTTTTTCACTCTCCTCTTTTACTTTCATCAAGAGGCTCTTTAGTTCTTTATTTTCTGCCATGAGTGGTGTTATCTGTATATCTGAGGTTATTGATATTTCTCATGCCAATCTTGATTCCAGCTTGTGCTCTGTCCAGCTGGCATTTTGCATGATGTACTCTGCAAATAAGTTAAATAAGCAGGGTGACAATATACAGCTTTGATGTATTCCTTTCCCAATTTGGAACCAGTTCATTGTTCCAGGTCCGGTTCTAACTGTTGCTTCTTGACCTGCATTCAGATTACTCAGGAGGCAGGTGGGATAGTCTGGTATTCCCATCTCTTTAAGAATTTTCCAGGGCTTGTTATGATCTACACAGTCAAAGGCTTTGGCAAAGTCAATAAAGCAGTAATAGATGTTTTTCTGGAACTCACTTGCTTTTTCTATGATCCAACAGATTTTGGCAATTTTATCTCTGTTTCTTCTGCCTTTTCTAAATCCAGCTTGAACATCTGGAAGTTCACAATTCACATACTGTTGAAGCCTAGCTTGGGGAATTTTGAGCATTATTTTGCTAGTGTTTGAGATGAGTGCAAATTTGCGGTAATTTGAACATTCTTTTGCATTGCCTTTCTTAGGGACTGGAATGAAAATTGACCTTTTCCAGTCCTGTGGCCACTGCTGAATTTCCAAATTTGCTGGTATATTGACTGCAGCACTTTCACAGCATCATCTTTTAGGATTTGAAATAACTCAGCTGAAATTCCATCACCTCTACTTGCTTTGTTCATAGTGATGCTTCCTGAGACCAACTTAACTTTGCATTCCAGGATGTCTGGCTCTAGGTGAGTGATCACACCCTCATCTAGGTCATTAAGATATTTTTTGTATAGTTCTGTGTATTCTTGCCACCTTTTCTTACTATCTTCTCCTTCTGTTAGGTTCATACCATTTCTGTCCTTTATTGTGCCCATCTTTTCATTGAGTGTTTCCTTGGTATCTCTCATTTTCTTGAAGAAATCTAGTTTTTCCCATTCTATTATTTTCCTCTATTTCTTTGCAGTAATCACTGAGGAAGGCTTTCTTATCTCTCCTTGCTATTCTTTGGAACTCTGCATTTGATGGGTATATCTTTCCTTTTCTCCTTTGCCTTTAGCTTCTCTTTTTCTTTCTCAGCTATTTGCAAGGCCTTCTCAGAGAACCATTTTGCCTTTTTGCATTTCTTTTTCTTGGAGATGGTCTTGATTCTTCAAGTACTCTGTTTATCAGATCTAATTCCTTGAATCTGTTTGTCACTTCCACTGTATAATCATAAGGGATTTGATTTAGGTCGTACCTGAATGGTCTATTGGTTTTCCCTACTTCAATTTAAGTCTGAATTTTGCAATATGGAGTTCTTGGTCTGAGCCACAGTCAGCTCCTGATCTTGTTTTTGCTGACTGTATAGAGCTTCTCCATCTTCGGCTGCAAAGAATATAATGAGTCTGACTTCGGTATTGACCATCTGGTGATGTCCCTGTGTAGAGTTTTCTTTTGTGTTGTTGGAAGAGGGTGTTTGCTATGACCAGTGCGTTCTCTTAGAAAACTCTGTTAGCCTTTGTCCTACTTCATTTGGTACTCCAAGGCCAAACTTGCCTGGTGCTCCAGGTATCTCTTGACTTCCAACTTTTGCATTCAATTCCGTATGATGAGAAGGACATTTTTTTTTGGATATTATTTCTAGAAGGTCTTGTAGGTCATCATAGAACCATTCAACAACTTCTTCAGCATTACTGGTTGGGGCATAGACTTGGATTATTGTGATATTGAATGGTTTTCTTGGAAATGAACAGAGATCATTCTGGTTGTTTTTTTTTTTTTGAGATTGCACCCAGACTGCATATCAGACTCTTGTGGACTATGAGGGCTACTCCATTTCTTCCAATCAATTCTTGCCTGTGTTAGTAGATAGAATGATCATCTGAATTAAATTCACCCATCCTGGTTCATTTTAGTTTACTCATTCCTGAAATGTCAGTATTCACTCTTGCCATCTCCTGTTTGACCACTTCCAATTTACTTTTATTCATGGACTTAACATTCCAGGTTCCTATGCAGTATTGTTCTCTACACCACTGGACTTTACTTCTATCACCAATTACATCCACAGCTGGGTGTTGTTCTTGGTTTGGTTCTGTCTCTTCTTTCTTTCTGGAGTTATTTCTCTACTCTTCTCTAGTGGCAGATGGGCATATATGGACCTGGGGAGCTCATCTTTCTGTGTCATGTCTTTCAGCCTTTTCATACCTTTCATGGGGTTCTCAAGGCAAGAATACTGAATGTTTTGCCATTCCCTTCTCCAGTGGACCATGTTTTGTCAGAATTGTTGACCATTACCTGTCTGTCTTGGGTGGCCCTACACAGCATGGGTCATAGTTTCATTGAGTTAGACGTGGCTGTGGTCCATGTGATCAGTTTGGTTAGTTGTGTGTGATTGTGGTTTTCATCCTGTCTGCTCTTGATGGGTAAGGAATAAGGGGCTTATGGAATCTCTCACTACTTCCACCTTTTCTGCCTCTATTTGCCACGAAGTAGTGGGGCTGGATGCCATCATCTTAGTTTTTTTTTTTTTTTATTTAGTTTTAAGCCATCTCTTTCACTCTCCTCCTTCACCCTCATGAAGAGGTTATTTAGTTCTTCTTCGCTTTCCACCATCATAGTGGTATCATGATAGTGGTATCATCCACATAGCTGAGGTTGTTGATGTTTCTCCTGCCTATCTTGATTCCACCTTATAATTCATTATGTGCTCAGTGTGTAGATTAAATGAACACAGTGACAGCAGACAGCCCTGTCATACTCCTTTCTCATTCTTGAATCTATCAGTTATTCCATATGGGTTCTAACTGTTGCTTCTTCTGTTGCATACCGGTTTCTCAGGAGACAGGTAAGATGGTCTGGTATTCCCTTTAATAGCTTTCCACAGTTTATTATGATCTGCACAGTCAAAGGCTTTGGTGTAGTCAGTGAAACAAAGATAGATGTTTTTCTGGAATTTCCTAGCTTTCTCTATGATCCAATGAATATTGGCAATTTGATCTCTGGTTCCTCTTTCTTTTGTAAACCCAGCTTGGACATCTGGAAGTTCTTAGTTTGCATAATGCTGAAACCTAGATTTTAAGCATGACTTTACTAGTATGAGAAGTGAGTTAAATTGTCTGATGATTAGCACATTCTTTAGTACTACCTTTCTGAGGAATTGGGGTGAAGATTTGTCTTTTCCACTCCTGTGGCCACTGCTGGGTCTTCCAGATTTGCTGACATATTGAATGCAACACTTTGATGGCATCATCCTTTAAGGTTTGAATAGTTCTACTGGAATTCTGTCATGGCCACTAGCTTTATTAACATCAATGTTTTCTAAGGCCCACTTGACTTGGCTCTCCAGAATGTCTGGCCCTGGGTGGCTGGCCACACCATTGTAGTAATCTGGTTCATTTGGATCTTTTTTGTAGAGTTCTTCCATGTATTCTTTCCATCTCTTCTTGATCTCGTCAGCATCTACTAGGTCTCAACCATTTATGTCCTTTATTGTGCCCATCTTTCAGCAGAATGTTCCCTTGATATCTCCAATTTTCCTGAAGAGATCTCTAGTCGTTCCCCTTCTGTTCTCTTCTAGTTTTATACTTTGTTCTTTGAAGAAGGCCTTCTTGTCTCTCCTTGCTATTCTTTGGAAATATACATTTAGTTGGATATACCTTTACCTTTCTTCCTTGCTTTTCGCTTCTCTTCTTTCTTTGCTGCTGCTGCTAAGTCACTTCAGTCATGTCTGACTCTGTGCGATCCTATAGATGGCAGCCCACCAGGCTCCTCCGTCCCTGGGATTCTCAAGGCAAGAACACTGGAGTGGGTTCTTTCTTTAGCTGTTTGTAAATCCTCCTCAGATAGCCACTTTGCCTTCTTGCTTTTCTTTTTTGGGGGATGGTTTTGTTCACTGCCTCCTGTACAATATTATGGCCTTCCGCTCATAATTCTTCAGGCACACTGTTTACAAGTTCTGATCTATTGAATCTGTTCATTTTGTGTGAGATTTCTTCGCCATTCTCTTCTGAATGCTTGTCAACTTCCTATCTAAACTGTGGCCCTTAGTACTGGAATCATATTGAAAATGTAGACCGGGCAGCATAGAAAACATAAATAGGCAAGTAACAATATGCTTCAGTAATGACTATCTTTGGAGCTTTTTTAAGAATAGGGGGAATTCCTAATTCATTGAGGAAATAGGTTCTTGTTCCAGGAAAGCAAAATGTTAGGTATGCTAGGTTGCGTCTAAGTTGTTTTCCTTGATACATCAGAAATACTCCAACTTTTGTTTTAAGTGAGTTAAACCTCATTCCCCCCATCACGATTGTGAAGAGATATTCTTAATTGTTAGCCATTGCATTTTTACAAAATTTTGCATTAGCTTTGTGTCAGTTCCTTTGCAAGATGAATTTCACACTTGATTTTTCATATTTCATAGTTAGTTTAAATTCTACATAATTATAATTATTAAGAGGAAAAGGAAAGAAGTGATGGAGTTCAAGAAACATGGCTTCAGCGTAGTGATGCTGTATAGAGCAAAAGATATTATTAAGAAGGGTTTTGCATTTTTTAAAAAAATTGATGCAACTTGGGAGAGGGAGCAATTTTAATGCAAAATTCACATCTCCAGAAGAACCCATTTGAATTTGCCTACAGGGTATTTTGTAATGTCTCTCTAATTTTTATTTTGTTGTATAAAAGACCAGACATTGGTATCTTTCCAAAAGTTAGTTGAGAAAATAAATGCTTTAAAGGTAGTTGTTTTAATTCATTGGCTTATGTATAATGTTATGTAAACATCATGAAATCAATGGATCAATCTTTGACAAGAGTTTTAAACATGCAATGCTGTAATTTATACAAAGGTAGGCAAAATTTTGTTACAGGTATTTTGGTAGCCATTTGGTACTTTAAAAAGATGCCTTAGATTATTGACTCCGAGTTGGAAGGTAATTTAATCTAACCACTCACTTGAATCTTCTTGCTGAAAAAAAAAAAAAAGGAANGGCTTATGTATAATGTTATGTAAACATCATGAAATCAATGGATCAATCTTTGACAAGAGTTTTAAACATGCAATGCTGTAATTTAATACAAAGGTAGGCAAAATTTTGTTACAGGTATTTTGGTAGCCATTTGGTACTTTAAAAAGATGCCTTAGATTATTGACTCCGAGTTGGAAGGTAATTTAATCTAACCACTCACTTGAATCTTCTTGCTGAAAAAAAAAAAAAAGGAAGGGGATTAAAAGGAGAAATGGGTGTGGTTTAGAGACAGCTTTAAGCAAGATTTTAAAATTTAGCTTGAAAGCTTTTAAAGTCTAATTATGCAGTGANCCCATCATTTCATGGCAAATAAATGGGAAAACTGGAAACAGTGGCTGACTTTATTTTGGGGGGCTCCAAAATCACTGCAGATGGTGACTGCAGCCATGAAATTAAAAGACGCTTACTCCTTGGAAGGAAAGTTATGACCAACCTAGATAGCATAGTAAAAAGCAGAGACGTTACTTTGCCAACAAAGGTCCATCTAGTCAAGGCTATGGGTTTTCCAGTAGTCATGTATGGTTGTGAGAGTTGGACTCTATAAAGAAAGCTGAGTGCCAAAGAATTGATACTTTTGAACTGTGATGCTGGAGAAGACTCTTAAGAGTCCCTGGGATTGCAAGGAGATCCAACCAGTCCGTCCTAAAGGAAATCAATCTTGGATGTTCTTTGGAAAGACTGATGTTAAAACTGAAGCTCGAATATTTTGGCCACCTGATGCGAAGAGCTGACTCATTTGAAAAGACCCTGATGCTGGGAAAGATTGAAGACAGGAGAAGAGAAGGGGACGACAGAGGATGAGATGGTTAGATGTCACCAACTCAATGGACACAAGTTTGGGTAAACTCCGGGAGCTGGTGATGGACAGGGAGGCCTGGTGTGCTGCGGTTCATGGGGTCGCAAAGAGTCGGACATGACGGAGAGACTGNATGTTCTTTGGAAAGACTGATGTTAAAACTGAAGCTCGAATATTTTGGCCACCTGATGCGAAGAGCTGACTCATTTGAAAAGACCCTGATGCTGGGAAAGATTGAAGACAGGAGAAGAGAAGGGGACGACAGAGGATGAGATGGTTAGATGTCACCAACTCAATGGACACGAGTTTGGGTAAACTCCAGGAGCTGGTGATGGACAGGGAGGCCTGGTGTGCTGTGGTTCATGGGGTCGCAAAGAGTCGGACATGACGGAGCGACTGAACTGATACTGAACTGATTTATGCTGTCCTTCATTGTTTCAATGCAAATGAAGAAATGGGATGTATTGTATATGTTGCATAATTCCAATTTATGCTTTTTTAGGGTAGTTGCTAGAAACACATGTGAGATCATTTTAAAAATATGTGAGTGCTTAAGAACCCTTTGGGGTTCTTTCATAGTTTAGGCTTTTAGATATATAGAATTGTGCTGGAGATTTATTTTTTGGATAACTTAATAGTTATAATTTATAATTCAGGGTTGGATAAAATGTGAGAATAACATATCAGAACCAGCATTCTTTGCTGGCTTTGACTAGTACACAGAGTGTGTCCACATAGGGTTGTCCCTATGTGGGTTTAGGTGGTGTCCCCCCTAAGACTGTTCTCCTGAATCCTGAAACATCAGAAAGCCATGAGGAGGGAAAGGGTATAATACCAAAAATAATGGACAGAGCTACCTTCCTCTGGGCAGACTGTCCTGTACTTCTTGTGTCCATAGAAATACTGAGTTGTTGGAAACTGGTGAAACTGGATTGGGGAAGCCTGAGTCATCACTTCCTACCAGAGGAGGAGGTCTGGTGAGGAAACCTAATGGATGTCTTACTCATGGATATTAAAGCTAACTAAATGCCCAGGACTTTATTACTTATCAATCCTGACTAGAAAATTGAATAAATTATATGGGTCACTTAGGCAAAACCATGTTATAGGAGCTGGGGAAGGGCTGAATTGTATATTTATTTCCTATCTCAACTTAATTCTGGATCCCAGTACCTAATCTATCATGACTGAGGGTGGGAGGAGAATGGGGCAACAGAGGATGAGATGGGTGGATGCCATCATTGACTCAATGGGCATGAGTTTGAGCAAACTCAGGGAAATTGTGAAGGACAGGGAAGCCTGGCATGCTGCAGTCCATGGGATCGCAGAGTCAGACATGACTGAGCGACTGAAGAACAACAGCAACAACAACAATAATCTATTATGGCCATTTGTGCTATAAATGCAGTGTTGGAAGTAGTAGTTCCTATAAATGATGTTGAACGAGATCCATTTTTTTCTTTACTTTTTTTCTAAATGAATTTTTTTTTAATCTAGTTAGCTTACCTAGATTTAAATCTAGGTTAGCTAACTAACCTAGACATTTACTGGCTGAATTTAAAATATGTGGATTAAATCAAACCAATTCCGAGAGTCTAGGAAAGTTTCTGACCTAAATTAGGAACCCAAGTTCCATTATTATTTTCAGTTGAACACTACTCATAGCCATCCTCACATTTTGGAAAGAATACAGCTTTTGCAACAAAGTTTCTTTGTTTTCATGGGACCAAAAATGTGCTGTATTTAGACCAAACAATAAAAATAAACTACCAAACTACCTTCTAATGCATGGGGGTTCTGGAGAGAGGAAACCATAGATATTTAGAGGCATAAAGTGAGTCATTGTGCTAGTTAAAACTTTTTACAAGGCTAGCTCTGTGTGTTTGAGTTGCATCTGTTACCTCTTCAGCCAGAACTAAAGTGTATGTAAGGAAAAGAATTTTGCATTGAATTGTGGCTCACACAAAATGCCTTGTATATAGCCTAAGCGTCTAAATGGATTCCACATCTTAGGTAGAACTAAAACTGCATCTTTTCTTATTTATTCTACCTACAAGTTATGTTCTGTTGGACATATCCAAGTTATCTTCTGTGAAGCTAATTCATTTTCACTTGCAGATCTAAATTAATCATGTTTTTCAAATGTAACTTTTAAGCCTTTATTGCCTTAAATTTTTTCTTGCTTTTGTTTTTGCTTATTCATATTTTTAAACACCTACTTTATTACTGACAATATTTTAAAAGCCGTAATGGAGATGTTGTATTCTTCAGTGAGGAACAATGAAATAATTGTTTCTTTTGGTATTATCTTGGAAAAAATTGTTAGACTAGACAACTGCCCGAGTTAAAAATAGTATAATTTGTAGCCAGAATGTATTCTTTAATAAAGCATGTAAATACAATTTACTAATCCTTTTTCATTTCGTTTTCTTTCTAAACTTTCAGGTCACTTTCATGAATTCAAAAGCAATTTACCAGTGATTTCTGGGTCCTGGGGCTGATTTTTTTGTGCGTATTTGTAAGTATTGCTTCATTTAGTATTCTTATTACTCTTCTCTTTGTGTAATGAAACAGTTACTGTGTTTTTAAAGTATTATTAGTTTTTTTAAAAGTGTTTTCTTAAAAGGAGTATAGAAGAATATCAGCTGGCAAAAAACAAAGTAGCCTCAATTTGTTGTGATTTTCAGTGAAATAACACAATGGCAAGGCCAATTAAAATAGACTGAAAGAATAAGCATCTTACTATTTGAAGATGGGGCTCAATTGTAAGAATGGATTAACTTAAAGGGGCTAGTCTATATACACATGAATAATTTACCCTGATAACTTCTGGTTGTCTGGACTTGAAAAGTGCTATGAGCCTGCGCTCATTGAAAAGATGTGAGATGATACAGAATTCAAAGAGCTGTCAGTACATGAGGAGATTATGTACTAAGGAACCAAAGACTCATTTAGTGAATGTATAATGTATTTCAGAATCGAAGTATTCCTCCTACCTTCTTCACCATCGTCAAAACGCTATTATATTTTAAATGGTATTTTGAAGAACAAAGATACTTTTTCTCAGGAAAGAAGGTCAATTTTAAGAAAAAAAAATTTCATGAACTTTGGTCAATGAAAATACTTTATATTGTTATATATTTATCAATATAAACATAGTTTAGAGTATATGGCAGATATTAAAAATGTCCATATGTATATAAGGTCATATTTAAGTAATTTGAGTTTAAGATGTATTTGTGTGTGTGTGTGTGTGTGTGTGTGTGTGTTGAGTTGCTTCAGTCATGTCTGACTTTTTGCTACCCCATGGACTGTAGCCCACCAGGTTCCTCTGTTCATGGAATTTTACAGGCAAGCATTCTGGAGTGGATTGTTATTTTCCCCTCCAGGGATTTATATGTGTACATTATTGCAAACCATTGGTATCTGAGGTGTTTTTTACATTTGAAAACAACAAAGACAGAGGAAACATCTCTGTACCTCTATAAAGGAGCTTTAGGCAGTACCTTTCCAGGAAAGTACTCGGAAAAAAATAATATTATAAATTAGAGTTTAAGTGATTCAGTATTTAAGGTGGAGAGCAGTGAAAATTCCTTTGAAATCAGTTTTACCTTTCTTCCAGTAGCAGCATTGATTTGGGGCAGGTATTTTGAACCATCTTAAAAACTAGGTGTGAATATTTAATATAGTTTAATAAATTTTGTATATTTTTAATGCTTTAAGAATAAATAAGATGCTATTCTTATGAGACTATAAATTCACATTTTATTATTTGTAGACTTAATTCTCATGTAAAACACAAAATATTAAACTCCATGGTTCATTTGGATTAAATATAAGCTTTCAATTTCTGCAAGGTATCATAGTGAGGATTAGGAGGCAAAGAAAATGAAGAAATGTAAAGTATCTTTGAAGGGCTCTTGAGAAAAAGGATGATTCCAAGGAGCTGAGCTTATCCTATTAGAAATCTGAGTGGAGGGAAATAATTTTGAACTTTGTCAAAATAAATTTGACAAATCCTGTCATTGTTGCTTTATCCTTCCTTTTACCTCCTTTCTCCCTTTATTCGTATCATTCAATCATTTCTTGTAGTAAGTTTTTAGGATGATTAATTATTTAAAGCTGCCGACATGAGATAATTACCAGGATTTCAACCAAGATGGCCTTAATTAAAATAGAGTTTGCATTTCTCATCACCTCAAGTCTGTATTTCCTGACTTTTCCACTTCTCCTCTCCTACAGTCCCCCAACCAGATATACATAGACTAGCTTTGAACAGAGGTGATCCAATTAGCTGAGATTTTTTTCTTGTGACCTAACAAAGAGAGAGGGCTTTCCTTGTGGCTCAGTGGTAAAGAATTCACCTGCCAACGCAGGAGAATTGGGTTTGATCCCTGGGTTGGGAAGATCGCCTGAATAAGGAAATGGCAACCCACTCCAGTGTTCTTGCCTGGGAAGTCCTATGGACAGAGAAGTCTGGTGGGCTACAGTTCACAAAGGAGAGAGGCTAAAAATAGAGAGGGTACTGTGGGTATAGTTTTCATATGGTTATTTCTGGAGTTCGACTTAAAAAAAAAACTCAAAAGACTTCTAGTCAGATTAGTCAGATTTTGTCTAATAACTTAAGTAAAAGTCAGTAATCACATATGCCTAAAGTAATTGTTTTCCAGACTTGAGAATTTCTATACAATAATTTAGGCTATGGAGTTTGTCGTTTCTTTGGTCAGTGGTCTCAAGCTTTGTTATGGGCCATCTCCCTTCCGACTGTGGAACCTTCTTATTAAAGAAATGTAGCAGGATACCATGACTAAGATAAGTCAAATAAAATTAACTTGGCATCCAGAATGCTTGCATTTCCTTTTAATTACTGCAGAAACTGTCTACCACTTACACTGAATGTTGAGGCAGCTAAACATTTATTTAGTTTACCCTAAAAACAAGCAAGTGCGACAGTGGCTTCTTTTAGGAACTTTAATTTCCACATTTTGGAACTGCTTATTTGCTACATGATCTAAGGCAGAAAGTTATACCTCATGGCCATGGGAAGGTTTCCTAGGAAGGTGTGCTGAAGCCGGTTTGTGAGATAAGAAAGGTGGGATATTGTTTTGCACATCCATAATGAATAGACCACACCAAAGGTGTGTGAGAACCGATTAGAATCTTACCCACGTATATCTACTACCTACGTTAGAGTAAGAAAACACTGTGAAGGAAAACTGTTATCTTTTCAGAAACTGAAAGCAGTTTATTCTAGTTTTTTTCTTCTTTTTTAAAAATAAAGCCACCTTTTTCCTTTCCCTAAAGTAGGCATTGTATAAGAAGACCTTGTTTTGCATGTTAATGATTGGTAAAAAAACATCAATAACAAAACAGAGACAGACCTGCTTTTTCAGATTCCCAACTCTTTTTAGAAATTTGCTAGCAAATTCCCTTTTTATAAAATTTGTCTCTTCGTAGTTTCTAATAGCAAGATCCAAAATTATTTTATTGTCTAGTATAAAAAATGATTATTGCTTAGCTCCGTGCTTCAGTTAATAATAACAACAATATCTTAATTTGGTATAACACTTGCTTTTGCAGACATTTAATTGGCTAAATTTCATAAAACTCTGAGGTGAGTAGGAATTATCCTTATTTTTGCAAAGTAGCAGGACTCAAACTGAGGGATTTAGTATAAACTTAGTGCTTTTTCCATAACACCAATCTATCCCCTTTCAGAGAGTATTGTAGGTCTCTTTCTCTTGTTTCATCACTACCTCAGTCTCTACTTGGTTGCTGTACAAATATTTTTGAAAAGTTTAAGCAGAGTAAGTCAGGGAGGAGATTATGGAGAGCCTTCTACCACTTTATTTCCTCATGTTCCTGGATCGTTTTCTCCTCCCTGGCATTTTCCTATCCCCTTATTTCCAAACTCCACATGCTATGTTTCAGCTGAAATTTTTTGAATTGCATAGATTTTTAGGAAACAAACAAGAAGAATCATGAAATCATCTCTTTGTGGTATTTTAAAATGGAAAGAAATTTGTTTCAAACTGAGCATAGCCCAGACCAATGCTCCTTCAGTGAGAACATCTGTGATTTTAAGGACAAGTAGGTCTAAGTGCATTATCTTTAAAAAATATTATTCCAGACTAATCTTGACATAGAGCAGGTAAATAAAAAAGATGAGCTGTGAAAATCCACAAATAGGGCTTGAATGCCATTTTCCATGACAACGGGAGCTGCCCCATGAAAGCATTAATGCCAGGAATGTAAGGAATTTAAAATTGTGCCTTCTCAGTTTTACAGTTGTGTGCTCATGTTAATTAGAGATATACTGACATTTGGAGTATCTACATTAATACATACAGCTACTATACATTTGTGAACTGTGGCCAGAAATCTACTTTAATTGAAAGCAGTTTGCTAATTTGAATGTGTATATCCATTACATTTTAAGCTTTTAAATTTTATATACTGGTGCCCTTAGATACTTGTTCTTTCTATTCTCTCCACTTTCTGTTTCTAATTTATACCTGAAAGGACAGCCTGATCTATTTTTAATCTCCTAGTGGTGTTTTTGAGCAATATTGATGGAATTTTGAGAAAAAAAGGTTTTTAAATATTGTCCTTCTATTTGCTGTACTTTGAATCTCTTTTCACTCTCTGACTTTCTAAATTGTTGGTTTTTCTTGCAAACTTTTAAGATGGCCTGACACCAAAATAAGGTAGGATTTAGGTTTATGGAATTTGCTTCACTGGCTATATTTAAGTACTAAAGAACTACTCTTCATGGTCATACTATGGTTTTAGCCAGAAAAGCCCAGTTTTAGAGATGTTGATGAGATGAACAGTGAAGAGGCATTCTGATTTTTCTAATATAGCTGAGTTTCATCCTTCCTCTTGTTGTCAAGCCGTGTATCTTAATTTTTGATTTGCAAACATGTTTGCAATAGCTTGATGACTTCTTGAATCATCTTTAGCCCTAGAGTTTTAGTTTGTCTATCTTAAAGGAAAACTTTGCATCTATTTTTTTGAAAGTTTGTGTTTCTTAACAAACTGCCAGTCAGGATTTTTAACCTAATTGTTTTGTCCTTTTTGTCTAATGAAACTCCCACATTTACTTTTTGGACGAATCCCTGTGTACTTATTACACAAGACCACTTAGAAAGAAACTTCCTTTTTTGTAGCACCAGAATAAACTGCTCTAAAAATTTGTAATACTCTGAACTTATTTCATTAAACCATTTTACTGGCACCATTAAACTACTAAGACCTGGGACCATTAAAGCTTACTCAGTACTATTATTATTATTATTATTATGGCCTATTTTACCCTTTATTAATTTTTTTCACTGTACTAAGTTCCTCTGCTCTTTATTTTTTCATGTTACTTACTACATATTGTGCCATCACAGCACATTTGGTAATTTCGAGTTAATTGCTCAATTATCAGTGATAGTCATGAAGCACTTGAAACATGTGCAGTGGAGGATTTTAAAAATTTCAAAATAAGTTGGTGTGTCATAATCTTAAATGTGAAACATGCCAATATCTGCAGTCATAAAAATACACTGCCTGAGCTAGGCATTTCAGGGAAGGCAAAAACCTACTCTTAAAATCAGGGCTTTTGTCTGGCACTGAAGTGTTTCATCTTTGCTAATTTCAAACAACGTATCTAAATTTGATCTTGGTTTCCTTTTCAACTCTAAAAACTTGGTTGTGATAATTAGGGAAAAGGGAAGTAAAATTGTATTGATTCTGCTTGAATGTTTTATTGGAACCTCACAATCACGATATTCGCTGTAAAGTAGAATTTGGGTTGAGGTGGATCCGTACTGGATGTCAATCAAGGAAGCTGAGTTACTAAAGAAGCAGAGAGGTCTCTTTATAATGTTTCTGCACTCATTAAGGCAGTCCTCTAATCAGAGGACAGTGTTTCAGTGAAGATAATATGTCGATGATTTATTTACATTGAAAGACCTCATGAGAACAATGACACTTCGGGGACTTTTTCTGCATCTTACTCAGTGATATTCTCAGATGCCTTCAAGATAATTTTACATTATGGCAAAATAATTATTGTAACTCTTTTGGCAACTAGGCAAACTATCATTAAATTTTGCATTAGTATTCAGTTTAGGGTTTTCTCTAAACTAATATAGTGCCAACAGCTCTTTTTTAGATGCTATTATGGTTCTTTCACATTTTTATAGAACTGTAGTAAAGCTGAATTTACTGGCTACATTTGAAGGTGGAGTAGAGCTGCACAAGAGTCAACATTAAAGTGATTCAGTGCCCAATGGAGAAAAATTCTTCTTAACTTGAGCTTGGAAACAATGTGGGGCTTGAGGGCAGTTTGCTAAGAACAGCTAATAAATTTGAATATTTCCCCCAAAAGCTGCTTTCGGAACTTGTTTATAACCAAGAAGATAGGCTTTATCATCTTCCAGCATTCTTGCATACACTTTGTTAATATTTAAAGGAATTAAGTACATATGGAGAAGGGGAAATAAAGCCATAATTTGAGTGGTGGTCTCAAATACAGGGCAGCAAGGGAGTGTCCATAAATGTACTAATTATGCACAGATTTGAACTAGCTATCATTCTGTAATACAATAATCTTTAAGATGGGAAATATTGTTATGTTTATAATTCAGGAAAAAATAAAACCACCGATTTACTCAAGCACTTAGAAATATTTTAACAACTACTCAGTTGGTAAAGATTGAATAATCAACAAAATCTAGTGCATTTTGTTGTACGTTTGTCTCTATAAATAACTTTCAGCACGTAGTTTTATCTGAAATACATATTTTATGTTATCATGGAGTGTGGGTATAAATGCTTGCCATTTCACCAAAGTTTTGCTAGTGCCAAAGATTAAAATGTGAGTGAAATGTTTCCAGTAAAGATAAAAACATTGTCTGGATTCTCTTTGTCCCTTCCTTCATCTCTCTTTGCCTTTTGCCCTGTTCTCTGCCTCTCTGTCTTCACATGTTTTACTGGAGTTTTTCAAAGATGCAAGGCAATTTTTATGTAAAAAGGTTAATTTCCTAAACATGATCTCCCATCAATGACCGGCAAAAAAGACATCCTTAATGTTTAATCAGTCAAAAAGTCTATCAACATGATAAAATTCTTGTTTGTATTATTATTTGCTTAGCAAGTACTTTCAAGAGGAAAAAAGATGATCACTAACTAAGGATTTAAAAATTGATTTGTTATGGAGAGTTTATGTGGGTGGCGTTTTCTTTGAATGCACACTTACTGGAGTTAGTTCTTTCTCTTGCTTTTCAGCTCACACAGTTTTATATAAGCTCAAGTGAACTAATTCATTAATAAAAGCAGATTTTCTATTTTTATTTCACCTTTGGGCTCTTTTATACCTTTGGAAAGCACAAATACAACAAAATGGTATGTTGGACACTTTATTATTTTTACCTTTTTGACCCACCTATAGTAGATAATTAAACATTAGCATCAATGGACTCCAAGTCTGTAC
This sequence comes from Neotragus moschatus, assembly GCA_006410615.1. Taxonomy (NCBI): domain Eukaryota; kingdom Metazoa; phylum Chordata; class Mammalia; order Artiodactyla; family Bovidae; genus Neotragus; species Neotragus moschatus. Next base: position 304,671 of record SJYA01002117.1, on the reverse strand, counting down.
CCCTATAACTGCCTACATTAGGCAGACTGTAGATTATATTTTTCTTAAAGCTATGGCAGCTGGTAACAAGCCTATGCTGCTGCTGCTGCTAAGCCACTTCAGTCATGTCCGACTCTGTGTGACTCCATAGACGGCAGTCCACCAGGCTCCCCCATCCCTGGGATTCTCCAGGCAAGAACACTGGAGTGGGTTGCCATTTCCTTCTCCAGTGCATGAAAGTGAAAAGTGAAAGTGACGTCGCTCAGTCCTGTCCAACTCTTAGCTACCCCATGGATGGCAGCCCACCAGGCTCCTCCATCCATGGGATTTTCCAGGCAGGAGTACTGGAGTGGGGTGTCATTGCCTTCTCCAACAAGCCTATGACTTGGTTTCAATTATTACCACTTGTGTTCTGAGTTTCACTGACTGTAGTATAGAAGAAACACAGATGTTGTTCTCTTGTGAATGTAATTTTTCTTCTAATTATGACAAATATATGGCATCATCAATTAGAATGGGTTAAGGTGAGATTGTTGCACATAATTTGATACCTGATATAGCAAGTATCAAGTGCACACTCATTGAATGGTTGACAACTTTAGGAGATTCTGGGTTTGGTCCCTCGTAGTGGCAGTGCGTGGAAGCCACTTTGATTTTGTGACTAGTTACAGAGAATTTTTTCTTGGACTTGCAGTCACAGAATAGATAGCTGTGAGGCAATATCTGGGGGAAGGCTGAGAAAGTAAAGCATGGAAAATATGGGTATAAACTAGAGAGCTGAGTTTCAAAAATCTTTGAGGGTCTGGACCTTTCTGAGGAGAAGATATGGTTAAACAAATGGAAGGAATACCCTTCCCTCCAATTTTACTGCAGTAGTTGAGAAGAGGAGAAAAAAAGAGAGAAATTAGTGAAATATGAAATGACTGAAATAGGAGATTTTCATAAAATCATAAAATGGATATGAGGAATGATTTTTCAAGATGTGGAAATATTTGTTTGGGTCTGACAATAGTAATTTAAGAGGGGTTCTGTAGTCCACCCACCCCCCCGTAATTATTTCAGTTTTATTGATTTCAGTTTAGTGCATTCTGAAGACAACAGTAGGAATTTTAGGAAATATCTACCTCCCTGGGGCGGGAGGGGGGGGGGTGGGGGCGGCGCGGGNTTAGTGAAATATGAAATGACTGAAATAGGAGATTTTCATAAAATCATAAAATGGATATGAGGAATGATTTTTCAAGATGTGGAAATATTTGTTTGGGTCTGACAATAGTAATTTAAGAGGGGTTCTGTAGTCCACCCACCCCCCCGTAATTATTTCAGTTTTATTGATTTCAGTTTAGTGCATTCTGAAGACAACAGTAGGAATTTTAGGAAATATCTACCTCCCTGGGGCGGGAGGGGGGGGAGTGGGGGTGGCGCGGAAACAATGAGAACAGTTTTGCTTTATCTGGGTAAAGATTACCATGGATATATATGAAAATAATCATTTATGTTCACACTTTGTATTTTACATGGGAGACCTTTAGAAAGGTCTCATGGTAACCATGACCAAGTAGCATCCCTATATCTCCTAGGACAGAGATCGCATGAAGTAGGTTTCAATTATGGTATATGATGCTTTTAGTTTTGGACATTGGCAAACTCTTTGCAATCACACTTCTATCCAGTGACTTTTAGTGTGATGGATCTTCCTTTCTTTTCTCCTTCTATGTCCCTTTCCTCTTTTCCTTTCTTTCCCTCCATCCTTTCTATCCTTTCTTTCAATTAGAGGTAGTTTCTTTTCAATTAGTATGTATGCTGCTTGCCCAGCTGTAAAATAATACCTGTGTTCCTTAAGCCGCATGCAAGGTCACCTTTTTGATTAAGGACTAAAGAATCCTCAGTGGGTTTCTTATATGAACTAAGAGCACTCTCATTTATTTTATACAATTAAGGAAACTGAAGAACTGTTGGAATTCATTTTACTATTGTGAAGTGATGATCATTCGAAAGAAATTATAATCTTTATTGACTCAGCAGTTTACTAAACCTGAAGTGAAATTTGTCAGATTTTAAGGCATGTTGAGTATTTGCTCACTAAGAACAAGATAAAGGAACATCACGGTCTAAAAGGAGAACTTTTACGTTTTCAGAAAGTCTTCCTGCAGTGAGATATTCTGTGCAACCGTGTACTTACAACCTGCAGGGGAGTCATTATTTGTGTTTTTCTGGCAAGTCTTCCACATGAGATGTGTTTGTCTCAGTTCTTGATGTGGGTTGTTTCTTGAGAATAGTTTGATTTAAGGTTAGAGGGGGTTAATTATCCCATGCAACCAAAAGGAAACATTTATAAATAATCTCAAGGATACTAAACAGTAGATGAAATCCAGATACTCCTGGAAGAAAGTTGTGGATTGACCAAAGTTATGATTATAGAGAGCATTGGGAGAATAACAAGTTGTGCATTAGTTTGTAGTATCCAGAGTGGATAGACTGACACTTTCCCCAGCAGCACTCACCAGTGCTCTAACATTTCCCAGTTTCCCTGTCAAGAGAGGAAGGGGAAGGAATCAAGTGTCTGTATTTGGCAGAGCTTCCCTGGTGCCTCAGAGGTTAAAGTGTCTGTCTGCAATGTGGGAGATCTGGGTTCCATCCCTGGGTGGGGAAAATCCCCTGGAGAAGAAAATGGCACCCACTCCAGTATTCTTGCCTGGAGAATCTCATGGATAGAGGAGCCTGGTAGGCTATAGTCCATGGGGTCGTGAAGAATTGGGCTGACCGAGCGATGTCACTTTCACTTTCTTTCACTGAGTTAAAAACAGCTGTGTGTTGTTGAACACCTGTGTTTTCTAGGCATTGGGCAAGGCACGTCTACCTGTTATCTTTAATCCTTTTAACAAATCCCTCAAAGCCCTGGTGGTTTTCTCTAAATTCTGATTTATTTTTTACCTTCATAGTAGTTATCTTGTTTTTGAAAGTTTATTTAATGTTTATCGTTTTCTTCACTAAACTATAAGCCCTGTCAGGGCAGATACTGTGACTATTTTGTTCAAACCTGTACACCCAGTTTCTAGCACAATGTGTTCCTAGTGGGTATTTGTTGAATAAATAAACAAACGAGCGACAACAACAAAAGATAAGAGAAAGATGGAAGGAGTGAAAGGAAGAAAAGGGCAGAGCTGGGATTCAAACACAGTTGGTTTGATTTCAGATCAAATCTCTTCCCAACCGTGAAAACATCAGCATGGTTTCACTTCATCTGGAATATTAATCTTGATTATATCCTTAACTGATAAAATTTTCCTAAGTTCTTAGAGCACTTCAAACCTGTTTACATCTTATTCTTAGACCTCTTACATCTTACCCTGAGACTGAATGCCATGAAAACGGCTGTCCCATCTTTTTATTTTTCTGTTGGAATAGTGCAGCCATTCTGTGCTAACAATTCTCTCCAGAAATATAGGTTTCATATTCTAGATTTTTGGGTTTCTGTTCCTCCTATACAAAGAGAATGCGCTTCTTTCTTTCTCTTCTGAGACTGATCCTCAGTTTCGATCCTTGTGCTAGAGTGATTGTTACATGCCTTGCTGAGTTTTTTGCTTGAGAAGATGTGTGTCATTCTAATTAGAGACAGCTTGTGGGAGGAATCAGGCCAACCCAAGGAGCTCTGACCATCTGAGAATCTATCATTTGAAGCAGTCTGGCCTACTTACAAGTTAGTATCTTAGTAAACAGTGATCTGAGCCATTAGAGTCTTCATATTAGATGGTATAACAGTGGTCAATGTGATGTCCAAGTTGCCCTCTGAAAACTCTTTAAAGGAGATCAGATCAGTCAATCCTAAAAGAAATCAACCCTGAATATTCACTGGAAGGACTGATGCTGAAGCTGAAGTTCCAGTGCTTTGGACACCTGATGCGAAGAGCTAACTCATTGGAAAAGACCCTGTTGCTGGGAAAGACTAAGGGCAGGAGGAGAAGGGGGCAACAGAGGATGAGATGGTTGGATAAAATCACGGACTCAATGGACATGAGTTTGAGAAAACTCCAGGAGACAGTGAAGTACAGGAAGCCTGGTGTGTTGCAGTTCATGGGGTTGCAAAGAGTTAGACACGACTAAGCAATTGAACAGCAGCAAATCTGTTTTGCAGTTTGGTAAATCCTTTTCTTGGTAGCAAATATTTTCTTCCAAGGAGAGTGTTTAGCTTCTGTTGGAAATTAATTCAACTCCATAAATATAGACTGGGTACTGAGTGTATTCAAAACAGAACATTAGACGCTGCATTGGAAACAAATGCAAATAGATGGAATTTCTGCTAGCAAGAACTTTAGAATCTAGACATAATTATTGAACTTTCTTATTCTTTTTTGTGTCCCTATGTCTAAATCAGTGTGTGGCTCAAAGGAGGAATTAATAAATGTTAAGTAAATTGCACTGATTATTGCAGAGGAGACAAACAGAGGAGATATGTTATTCTCTATGCCTTAATAAAAAAATTGTCCTCTAGGAAGTTTGAAAGAATTAAAGATAATCCCTTTAAGAAGAAGGACCTTAACTTAGGAAGCAGACTCTCTGATATTCTTTGAATGTTGAACTGAATTTTATCAGTGGAATAGGGGATGAAGAGACAGGTGCATCATGTTAGTGAGAGAACTGGCACAAACTTGGGTAGGGGATAGATGAAAGGAAACAGGGACGTATGGGATAGGGAATAATGAGCAATCCAGTTTGACTGAGGTATAGGGTATGCATAAGCTAGAAAAGTTAGTCTGATTATATCATTATGGCATATAATGGTAAGCTAAGGCATTTGGTAGATTTGAGAGAGCCATCAATCCAAATGGCTGAGTGGTATGGCAAGAGCTTTGCTTTCGAGGAGTTAGTTCAGCCAACAGTTTGTCGAGTCGATTAAAGGGGGAAAAAGACTTTAACTAGGGAAACACCTTGTAAGATAGTTTAGGCAGGAGGTAAGAGGTTTAAACAAGAGTAGGTATTTTGAGAACAGAATGGTAGAAACAGAAAGAAGAGACTGTTAATGTGGTGTGCTAACCACATTATATCTGATGCTGGATTATATCTGATGGGAAGCAAGAGGAAAAGAAAGGAGTCAAAATTACTCACTGCTTTCCCCTGTTCCCTATTCTCAGCAGTGAACTTTTGAAAAGACAGAGGGAAAATATCATGCTAATGATCTCATGCCAATGCTCAAATGCTTTGCATCTCATTGGTTAGATCCCCACTAAAAATTGAGGATACTTTTTCTTCCCATGGAGGCCTGGAAGGAAGATGTGTTTTTAAATGAATGAGAATATACTTACAGATAAAATCACTTGATAATTTAAAGGCATAGCCTAAACATAGAAGATGTTAATATTAGGGACTCAAGTGTACAGGCAGGGCCTTGTTGATTTCAGGGACGTAAAGTAAAACTTGGCTACCGTGAGTGAGAAGAGTGAAGATATTGTGAATTATGGCATTCCTATCAGGTGGCTTTCACATAGCAATTAATACATGACATCTGTGAGGAATAAAACAGGTGTGCACAGAGTCTGGTTACTTTTAAAACTCTCTCAGATAAAATGATGACTACAACTCCCTGGTTATATTGCTACATTCTGTCTTCCACAGAAGGTATAGTCAAAGGAAATATGCTTTGGGTATAGGTCCTTTCTACTTGTCTCTTTCAAGGGAAAAGGAATGCAGGAAAATACATTCATGACAGAAGACACTGAAATAAGATTTTTAAAATAAACCTTTTTCAAGAAAATGGGATAAAGTCAAGCTGATTTTGAAAAGGATTCTTATTTTCATTGCCTTATCATTCAGACTAACACTAACATGCATTAATTCATTTATTCATTCACTCAATAAGAATATGAATTCAGGATTCTTTTGGATATGCGGTGGAATTTAAGATGGTGAATGAAGTTAGTCATCAGGAATTTATACTCCATTATGGGAAGAGATGAAATATACATATATATATATATATATATATATATATATATATGAGGAAAAAAAGTAACTGTTACAAAACTAGTAATTTCTCTCTAGGAAATGTTTTGCCCAGTGTTTCTCCTGGGAGACCTGCAGGAGTTGTTCTTCTCCATTCAAATGTATTCAGTTGTATGTACTGTATGTACCTTAGCCTGCTGACACACCGAGCCCCTTGCCAGTTCGTCATCAAAGGGCCCTCTTTCATAACCTGTGTATGACTTAAGTTTCTGTCTCACTTGTACCTATCAAGCTGTTCATTTTATGTATTGCCTAATAGATTTCAGTGAAATGCTTTTTGAATGAATTACAGACACGCTCTCTTACATTCTATCAACTGAGATATTTTGGGTTAAAAATCTTAAAATTTTATGTATCCTATGGGAAGGTTAAAGTCTGTTACTTTTCCACATCTTAAGCTTTTTATATGTTTTATATTTTAAAACTCCAAAACAACTTTTGAGTGCCTTCTGTGAACCAGAACTGTAGTAGATACTACGTATTAGTTTAAAAATATACCGTGTGGAATTCCTGCCACCCCTGGATACTGCTGTGTACCGGCTGTGATCTTAGGCAAATCATGTAACCTCTTGGAACCTTAGCATGCTCATCTGTAAAGTGAGAATATTACCTATTGCATTTTTTTTTTAAACAGCTTTGAAAGTGAAGTTGCTCAGTCATGTCCGACTTGAGGTATATTTGGCATATAATAAACTTCATATATTTAGAGTATAATTTGATGTTTTGATATATGTATACACCAGTCAAGCCATTTCCGCAGTCAAGATAATTTACATATACGTAATCCTAATGGTTTCTTAATGCCCCTTCAGAATCCCTTACTCTACCCTTCCTTGGTCTGTTTTCAGCCTCATCCCTAGGCAATCACTGGTCTGTTGCCATTATAGATTGCATTAAAATTCTTGTTTTATGTAATTGGAATCATACATTATATACATTTTTTTGGTCTAGTTTCTTTCGTTCAGCATGAATTACGCTGAATGATTCACTCATGTGCATGTCAATAACTTATTTTTAAAACTGAGGATTAGTATTTCATTGTGAGTAGGTACCACAATTTGATTATCCCTTTAGGTTCTTTTTAGTTTTTGGCTGTTACAAATGAAGCTGCTTTGAACATTTGTCTTTAGGTGGACATGTTTTTCATTTCTTTTGTATAAATACCTAGGAATGGAATAATTGGGCTACATAGGTGCATGTTTAACTTTATAAGAACTGCTGATTTTTCCAAAGTGGTTTACCATTTTGCATTCCTACTAGCAATGTGTAAGAGTTCCAGCTGTCCCACATTCTTAACACTTTGTATGTTTAGTCTTCAGTTTTAGCTATTCAAGTGGTCTGTAGTGGGTGATTCACTGTGATTTTAATTTTTATTTCCCTAATGATGGATGATGTTGAGCTTTCTTCATGTGCCTTTTTGTCATCCATGTATCTACTTTGTTGAAGTGCCTTTTAAATCTTTTGCTGTTCTTTTCTTTTTTAAAATTGGGTTTTTTTTTTTATTGAGTTGTAATAACTTTTTAATTTTTTTAAAAATATGAGTTATTTGTCAGATACATGTTTTGTGTATATTTTTTACTGGTCTGTGGCTTGCCTCTTAAGTGTCTTTTGAAGAGCCAGTGTTTTAAATTTTGATAAAGTCCAATTATTGCTTTTCTTTTGTATTTCATACTTTCTGTGTCACCTTTGAGAAATTTTTGCAAAACCCAAAGTTGCCAAGATTTTTTTTCTAAGCACTTCATTAGAAGTTTTATAGTTTTAGATTTTAATTTAGGTCTCTGATTTGTTTTATTTTTGTAATTGGGTGAGATGCAATTTCAGGCTTATATTTTTGCTTATGGCTATCCAAGTTTTCTAGTGCCATTGTCTGAAAAGGTTTTCTTTTTCCCCATTAAATTGCCTTGGCACTTTTGTTGAAAATATGTTGACCATATATGTAGAGGTTTATTTCTGGAGTCTCTACTCTGTTCCATTGATTTATTTGTCTATTTTTTATGCTATTATCCTGATTACTTGATTACTGTAGCCTCATAGAATGAGATGGGAAGTATTAGCTTCTATTCAGTTTTTTGGAAGAGTTTGTGTACAATAGGTATTACTTTTTAAATATGTGAAAGACTTCACTAATGAAACCATCTGGGCTCAGAGTTTTCTTTCTGGGAAGGTTTTTAACTACAAATTCAATTTTTAAAAATAGATATAGGGCTATTTAGGTTATCTGTCTCATCTAAGGTATGCACTTTATGAATATATGGTGATGTTACCTCTCATTTATGATAGGAGAATGTAACTATAACAGCAAACATAATATTTCTTTCCTGTTTTCTATTTTGATGATTTCTATTTCTGATCTTATTATTTCATTTTTTTCTTCATACTTTAGGTTTCAGTTGCTCTTATTTTTCTAGTTTCTTAAGGTAAAAGCTGAGATCACTGATTTGAGACCCCCTTTTTCAATATGGGTTTTAGTGCTATAAAATTTATTTCTAAGTAATGCTTTAGCCATGTTTTATAAATTTTAATATGTGGTATTTACATTTTTATTCAATTCAAAAGACTTTCTAGTTTCCCTTTTGATTTTTTCTTTGATTTCTGTGTCATTTAGAAGTGTTATTTTCTAATATTTTTATATTTTCCAGCTGTCTTTCTGTTGCTGAATTCCTAGTTTTTTTGTTGGTTGGCAAATTCTATTAATGTAAACTGGATAAAGCTGGTTGAAAGTGTTGCCCCAGTCTCAATATCCTTACTGATTTTTTTGGTCTCTGTGTTCTATCATTCATGCAGGGAGAGAGATTCTGAGAATTCTGATGAAATTTCTTCCTGACATTTTATTAGTTTTTCTTCCTTGTATTTTGAAGCTCTATTAGGTGGATACATTTTTAGAGTCATTATGGCCTCCTAATGAGTTTACCTCATTATCATTGTATAAGAACCCCTTTATCCATAGTAATATTCTTTGCCTTGAAATATGCTTTATCTTATAGCCATGGCAGCTTTCTTTTTATTATTGGTACCATGGGATGTATTTTCCATCCTTCTACTTTTATAGTATTGTGTCTTCATTTTAAAAATGCATTTTGTATAGCCTGCATGCAGTTGAGTCTTGCTTTTTATCCAGTATGACAATCTCTCCCTTTTAATTTGGGTGTTTATTTACATTTAACGTGACTATTGACATGATTGAATTTAAGTATAAAATATATCTTTGTTTCTTATTTGTACCACCTGTCATCATCACTTTTCCCCCTTTTCTTTTTTTTTTTAAAAATTTATTAAAAATGTTACATTTCATTTAAAATCCCTTATTGGCTTATTAATTCCATGTTTTAATTGTATTTTATTAGTTGTTTTAGTATTTGTAAAATACAATTAAAACATGGAATTAATAAGCCAATAAGGGATTTTAAATGAAATGTAACATTTTTAATAAATTTTTAAAATAGCAATCCTATACAACTTATCACAGTCTTACCTCAGGTAATATCTCACAGGACACACAGGATGAGAATCTTATAATAACATACTTCCATTTTTCCTTCCCAGCCTCTGTGCAACTGTTACACCTGATCTTAGTCAAAAGACTAAGAAAAGATGCCTCTGTGCAATCATTGTCTTACATATTACTTCTACATATGTTATAAATCTAAATATAGTTATTTTTGTTTTGAATAGTCAATATTTTAAAGATATTAAAAAATAAAGTCTTTTGTATTTACCCAAATGTTTACCACGTTGTGTTCTTTTTTCTCTTTGTGTAGATTCAGATTTCTGTTTGTCAGTTACCTTCTGCTTGAAAGACCTCTTTAATATTTCTTGTAGGATATGTCTGCTGCTGAGATGGTGATTTTTCATCACCTTTTATATTCATGAAAAGTCTTTATTTTAATAATTTAAAAATATTGATCCATTGTCTTTTAGCTTATATTGTTTTCAAAAAGCCGTCTGCTGTAATTTTTATTATGTTTCTTTGTGTATGGTGTATCATTTCCTCTGGCTGCTTGTAAGATTTTCTCTTTATCATTGATTGTAAGCAACATTATTGCTATGTGCCTTAGTGTAGTTTTCTTAATGTTTGTTGAGCTTGGATTTTTTGAGATTCTTGTATTTATTGTTTTTGTCACATCTGAAAAATTTTCAGCCATTATTACTTCAGAACTTTTTATTCCCTCCTATTCTTTGTGGAATCCAATTACACATGTTTTAGGAGGCTTGCAGTTGTTCTTCAGTTCACTGATTCTGTTCACATTTTTTTTCACCTCCAATTCAGTTTCAGCCTTGAAGTTCACTTTGTCTTTGTCCTTCAGTGTTGAATCTGCTTTTAATTCTTCTCCCATGATTTTTCATACCAGACAGTGTATTTCTTTTATATCTAGAAGTTACAGTTGAGTCTTTATTATATATTCAAGATCTCTACTTAGTATGTTTAGTATTTATTTTAGCTTCATGGGCAAATAAGATACAACTAATAACTATTTTAATATCAGTATACTAATTCTATCATCTGTGTCATTTCTGGATAAATTTCAATTGATTGCTTTTTCTCTTCGTAATGAATGGTATTTTTCTGCTTCTTTTCATATTGATGATATTTTATTGGATGCTATAAATTGTGTAAATTTTACCTTGTCAAGTCCTGAATCTTTCAGTATTTCTGTAAATATTTTTGGACTTTTTTCTGGTGTGTAGTTAATATACTTGGAAACAGTTTGATCCTTTCAGTACTTGCTTATAATCACTGTCAGTTGGAACCAGTGCCTTCTTTAGGGCTAAGTTTCTACACTGCTGAGGCAATACTCTTCTGAGTATTCTATCCAGTGTCCTGGCATTATGAAGCTTTACACTTTGATGATGGGAAATTGAATTATTCCTGGATTTGTGTGAGGTCTGGGGATTGATTATATATTTCCCTAACTTTGGCTGGTTTCCTCACACATGTGTGCTTATCAGTAATTGTGAGGGATTCTCTTCCAGACCTCTGGAAGTCTGTGTGCAGGTCTCTCTCCTCTGTTACTCTGCCTTATCAACTGTGTCCACCTTGGCCTCACTAGACTCCCACTTCACTTTCTTAGACCATTCGGCTCTGCTCTGTATACTGCAGTTAGTAATTTCTTTCTTGAGGCAGTATGCTTGGACAACTGTAGGGAAGACCATTTGTTTTTCCTTTCTCAAGAATCACTGTTCTTCATTGCTTGATGTCTAGTTTCTGAAAACTGTTGTCTATGAATTTCATCCAGTTTTTTTTTTTCCTAGTAGTTTAACCCAGAAAGATAAATCTAGTCCCTTTTAGTCCATCTTCTTGTCAGGGATGGAAGTCTCCACATATGTGAATAAATATATGATATATATTAAACATTCAATATATTGAGTGCTTCACACATAAAAAGTACTAACTGATCATTACTACTGTCATTTCTCCACCTGCATCCTGTTCAATAATGAAACTTAACTTTATATACCACCTTCTATATGAAGCCTTCCAGATGAATGTTACTCTTTATTCTTTGTGCCCATATCACTTTAAATGTACTTTCATTATGACATGGACCTACATTATAAATTTTGGTTTACTTGTTTGTAGTTTGTCATAGATTATAAATTCTTAAACAAATGAGGTCTATCTTATTTACCTATTCTTAAATTTCTAGCATATAGTAAATGCTTATATTTTGTTGCATAAGTGAATAATCAAGAATATCTTACATCTTCTAGGAAATATTTAAGAGTAGGATTCTTGATTAGGAAGGAAAGAGAAGGAAGGTTGGTTGATTAGAAAGGTTCTCATTTGAGAACATTTGAGCAGAATGAAAGTGGAGAGTTCCAGAGAGCAGCATGAAAGCAAAAGGTGGTTGGTGATAATATGTAATAATGATAATAACACTAGTGAATGCTTCTACTACTAAAGTTATTATGAAGGTGAGAATGGCTAGAGAAGTACAGAATGGAGGATAAGAGAGTTTTATTATAGTGTGTTGATGAAACCATTTTGTGAAGCCTCCAGCACCTTGCTGAATATAGATGATAACATTGGTAGCATTACATAAATGTGTATTGTGTGAATCAGTATAACTTGATTTGTTATAATAGAGGCTTTTAAACAAAGTGCTGAGAGAATACTATACTTTTTGGAATAAGTGAACCTTGGAAGGAGGTGGTAGGAATTCGCAGATTAACTGAGAAGCCAAAAAGAAATCTTAGATAGTAGAGAACAGCATAAATACAAAAAATACTATGGGCAATAAATAACCATAATAGAAGGAACAAATGAACCTTGGAGCTGGGTTCACTAGGGCTTCACTCTTATCTCTGCCACTTGGTGTAATTCTGGAAAATTGCTTAGCTTATCTGAGACTCAGTTCCTTCATCTGTAAAATGGGTGTGGTTGTTGGGAAGATTATATGATGCATAGAATAAATTTATTTTATGTCTGGCAGATAGTGGGTCCAATAACTATTAGTTTCTTCTTTTTAGACTTTCTATATCTTCTGATGAGGAAAGAGAAATGCTTCAAGAAGGACTTTGTGACCCCTCATCACTTTGTATAAGAGCCCAGGTATAATATATAATTTATGAGTATAACTAATGTTCCCATTTATTTCCTATTTCCATGGCAAATGAGGATTGAATTGTATTTTTGTGGTCTAATCTTAAGACCTTAGGTAACTTTAACACCTAGTTTCTTTGCATCTTCTAGTTTTAACTATGTTTATAACTATTAGAATTATTGGCTAAATTTACATACAAATGAAACAATTTTACAACCACAGTTCAATATTTTTCAGAAATGTTTCTATTTATAGGGAATATATCTACTGAGTGAAAGATTGGAAAGATGAGTATCAGAAATTCTAAAGTTTGCCAAGTCTGGAAACCACTTGTATTCTTTTAAGTTATTTGTTTTAAGAATAAAATCAGTTGATGTCAATTTCCCATCATGGAAATCATATAATATAAGGTACTGAGTAAAGTTTAGAAACTTTTGACTTTTAAAAAATAATCATACTTTAAATCTCCAATTGGTTTATAAAAGACCATTGTTAATGTGCACTTATAAAAATTTTTGGATACATAGATTTTAAAAGGAGTTTTAGAATAACTAAAACAGAGTAACTTTTTTTTTTTTCCACTGAAGGAAAAATTCTGGACTCTTCCAGTTAGCTAACTCCATGCTTGGTTAAGAGAGCTAAAGAATTTGCAGTCAGTAAAATAAAAATTGATAAGCTGTAGTAGTCTTGGAGTCAATTTTCAGCACTGTTTTTGGCTGTTGAATACTTACATTGACATATACTACTCATAGGTATAGTGCATAACACTGCTAATCCTTCCAAATGAAGAACCACCTTTAATCATCTACCTGGTATCTCAACTTCTGGGTGCTGAGTTGGCAAGGATCTGGCATGTGGTGGCACCTGACTTCATCTGCTGTTTTCACTATAGACTAGTTCTTTGCATTTATGAGTCTTAGTCTGACATTGATGACAGTATGCGTGGTTTTAGTTTAAGACATGTTGCCTCCAGGATACTTGTAAACATGTTGAGAGGCTGAGTTTTGATGAATGTCACAAAACTCCTCAACAGGGCATGAACTGAGACCAAGGACCCAACAATATTAATAATTCAGCATTTGGCAGTATTGTGGATATTAATGCATCCGTAGTTCATCTTGACAAACCTGGGCCCAATCACATGTGAAAATGAGTTTAGTCATCTAATTTTAGTTTCTGGTGAGTATTTTTCTACTTTTTTTCAAACTGGATGAAATGAAGAAAATAATCACTTTGTAGAGATGCAAGGTTCATAGCTATGAACACATAACTATGTGTTGAGAAATAAAAGAAAATGTTTTACAATAAATTGCCATCTTGATTTAATGAAATAATGGTTAGGAATTCTTATAGTGCATTAAAGCTGATTTGTGATATTTTAAATTGCCCATTTATTCAGAATTTGAATGTAAAGTACCTATTTTGGTATTTCAGCTAAACATATAACTCCTAACTTTAAATAACCAGTAAATTTATGTAATCTATGTTGGTAAACTGTATAAAGCATTTATAATAAAACTTGTAAGTGAAAGTGAAGCCGCTCAGTCGTGTCCGACTCTTTGCAACCCCATGGACTGTAGCCCACCAGGTTCCTCTGTCCATGGGATTTCCCAGGCAAGAATACTAAATAAAACTTAAAACATGCTAATAATAAGTACATATAATAGCTAAATATATTCAGTATTTTACAAATTGCTTTCATGGGTAAATAAATGTATCTTCTTGTATTAAAATGCCACAGTAATGACACAATTCTATTTAATTATTAGTAACTCTAGGACACACCTCATAATTTATGGGTCCTAGAAATAATATGGCAGTGACTGGAGTGGAAAGATCTTGCTCCTTAAAATTTGGTGACTTGTTGAGCTGTTTGAATAATCTATGTCCTTCTGGCACATATCCAGATATATTTTATGATCACAAAAGAATTATTTTAGATCTCTAAACTAGCATCTTTTAGGCTAATATCACCACTTTGTTGTAAAATTTCTTCTTTTAAAGGGTATAAATGCAGAATTTAAATTTTTATGTGAAGAAAAAGTATATTATTTGTCCTTGAAGTATTTGGGTCTGTATTTCTACCTAGAAATTCTGTTATATTCAAGTTGAGCTGCAAAGAGGAAAAGCTTATAAATTAAAAAAAGACTTTTTGTGGTGATAAAATGTGATTTATATTACTTGGTGAAAGACATCAACTTAACACTGGAAGGAAATAAATCAAATGGACACTATTTTATTTTAATTGCTTATATGCTTTTAATAAATTTCAAAACAGTCAGACTTAGTTTCAATATTGTATTTTCATTCACATATATCTTCAAATGGGCAATTATGTCCACATAATAAATATGTGGGGTTAATAATGATAATTTGCTACCTGTGTCATGAAGCAGCTCCCTTTTGATCCTATGTAAAATATCCCATAGTTTTCTTGGTACATCTTTAGAGTATGAAAAATCTAAATTAAAAGGAAAAAAGAAATAACACTCTAAAAATCTCATCTTGCCAAGAAGTGAATTATATATAAGGTCTGAAAATAAGTAGAAAAGAATTAGAGGTGCATTTTAGATAGCAGACTGGATCCATTCAAATAATTTGCAGGAATGGTTTCATTATGCTATAGTTGTGATAAATGATATTGTGCTACAAGCTTAGAATAAAAATGGAATAGGTTTTAAACCAACATCTACTTTGGTAACTTTGGTTCAGTTTCTTGCCACTTCTATATCCCTTGCAAAGGAGAATGCACTATATCTTTGTGAACGACTTGAATTGCTCTTGCACAGGAAAATCATAAAGTCCAATTTGGCTTTTGGCACAGATTAGGTAAAGCTGATTTTAAAAGAGAAAAATTGGATACTCAGCAAACCCTAGTGGAATCTTCCCTGGTAGCTCAGCTGGTAAAGAATTTGCCTATAATGCAGGAGACTCTGATTCGATTCCTGGGTCGGGAAGATACCCTGGAGGAGATCATGGCAACCCAGTCCAGTATTCTTGCTTGGAGAATCCCCATGGGCAGGGGAACCTAGCAGGCTACAGTCTATGGGGTCACAAAGAGTTGGGCACGACTGAGTGACTAAGCAGCAGCAAAACCTAGCAGATATTTTGACACAATCTTGGAGCATAAGAGTCGTCATAAATTTAACTATTACCTTTCCTACCACAGAAACTTCACTAATCAGTGACTTTGAATATTTTATGAACGACTAAACATTCTTTTTATTTTTACTAATAAGTCCTCTGGAAAGCTACGACTTTCTTGGGATGGTTTTACTTTTGGAGAGAAGAGTGTTGAAGAGAAGGTACTGATGATGTGCCACATAATTTTACAACTTTCATAACTGCTTTTAACTACAAAACTATCTCTGATTAAAATAACAATTGAGCTTGTAATTTTATCTGAACAGCTGCTGCTACAGGGGGTCATTACCTTGGAGAGCTCGAAAATAATCGTACTCTTGGTACATGAGTTGTGTAGTCTTGTGTTTTACAGCAAAGCACAAAGTTTAAAGCCTACAGAAGAATGTTATTTGAAAGCTGTCAAACCATGTTAAAAAAGACTGCATCGTCAAAAGGCCCTGGTGGCCACGATTCTGCATGTAGCCTTGTCTTATTCATTATAAAATGCATGTTTATAAAGTTCCACAGAGCATCCAATTCCCAATTCACTTATATCAGCAAGACTTAACTTGCTCATTAATCTAAATTCTTTTGCAACTTTAATCTACATGTTTAATTAATCATAAAATGAGGCGGTAAGTAATTTCAGCAATGTGTGGCTTGTTATCAGATGCATTTAATCACTCTTCTGTGAGCTCATTTGGAAACACCTGAAGATGTCGAGTGCAGTTTGAATAAGCATAAATTATTCTTTGTCAGTGTACTTCACTCAACTAATAAGACATTAATTTAAAAGGCACTGTTTGTCATTTTTAGATCTTTACCAATATTTTTAGCTTAGCGATATAACTCTAATTGTATATATGATTCACAACTAGTGCCCGACATAGGAAAGGGTAAGAGTTTAATTCATTTTTCTTATTTACATGTAATTATGTCATGTAATCTTAGTTTTTAATGAGGATTAACCATCTCGTAAGTATTCATGTGCTTTTGGAATAACGTACTAATGAATTATAGTTGGAAAAATTATTTGTTGGTACAAAGACTTGTGATTCCTTATTTCTTGTCTAGGTTAGGTCTGAAAAGACGTGAGGTTTGGGACAGGGCTTTGATTTGAGGACGTAGATATTGCATAGAGATTATATGGTACAGATGTTAACTTTAAATAATTCAAGTAAAATAGCTATATTCAGCCATCCACATAATAACATATGTAATTCTTATATAGGATCAGGTAGCCTAAAGTAATGACAGTCCCATTTTCCATCCTACTCTCTCAACAGTATCGCCCAGTTGATGACAGCATTTTTTTTTAAAGACAAGAAACAAGACAACAATACAAGCAAAAACTCACTCAAAGCTTCAGAGCAAAAGAAAATTCATAAGGGCTGAATGAGTTATATATCTTGGTGTCAGGACTATAGGAGTAAGAATTTCATTTTATAGGATGTCATCACCTGTCCTGTTTATGCCATGAGAGCAGTGACAAATGGTAAGAATAATTATCTCAGTGGAAACAAATTTATTTACCTGCCGTGGAGCATCCCTTTTCATCTCACTCATGAACTTATCTCACTCATATGCTATCTATGCATTGTCAGCAGTGAGCCAGAGGGGATGATTCCTGAAAACGGAATATTGGTTTGAGCTGAAATATAGCCATATTCTCCATTTTTATTTGATGCGCACACCTCTTGGGTTTCTTCCCTTTCTTCAGGGATCTTTTACACTGAGCTAGCAGTGATTTATATGTCCATTTCTTGCCTAATGCCTCATGTAAAAATTCTTCTCCCTGTTTTCCTTTCTAAGGGAAAGCAAAGTCCCAGGAAATGTCATTTGTATAATTCAAGGCATATAGGCCATAGCAGCACATTGTAATGGATGGCACTTACCCTTATTTCACTTAAAGCACTATGAATTGTTTTCTTAAAGCCACTGATGAAAACGTTGTACCTTCTTTAGAGTCATTCTTGATGAGCAGCATTTCATTTGAACTTAACTTTCTTGGTAAGAAAGTTTCCTCATTCCTATAAAACTTTAGTGGATGGACATATACAGTCTAATATGAAGGCTTGCCATCAGTTTTTCTTGATAAGAAACCTCAAACTTCCCTAGCTCCTCGTCCCCTGGAACAACCTGTGATACTTTTTTTCCAGACAGATTTGTTTTCTAACTTACTATTTTGGTGCAAAGAAAGAACACAGTGTTCTCCCCTCTCATCCCAACTGATGTGCGAGAGGCTGGCCCTATTGTCCTATTAATAAGTTCCTCCACATAAAGACAATGATTTATTTTATCAAATGCTTATATATTAGTTGTAGCTATTTGTCTATATTATGTACTTCAAGAGGCAAATGATAAACTCAGTTCCATGTGGCTCTTATAGCCTCAAATATTTGAATATGTGCTTAGATAAATACACACAGTGTTACACACAACACATATACACTGACACTTCTGCACAGACACAAACAAACAAGGACATACCACTTAAACATGCTTCTTCAATGGAGACCTCACAGTTGTTTCAGTTCAGTTCAGTTCAGTTGCTTAGTCGTGTCCAACTCTTTGCAACCCCATGAACCACAGCACACCAGGCCTCCCTGTCCATCACCAATTCCCGGAGCCTACCCAAACTCATGTCCATTGAGTCAATGATGCCATCCAACCATCTCTTCCTCTGTCGTCCCCTTCTCCTCCTGCCTTCAGTCTTTCCTAGCGTCAGGGTCTTTTCAGATGATTCAACTCTTCACATTGGATGGCCAAAGTATTGGAGTTTGAGCTTCAAGATCAGTCCTTCCAATGAACACCCAGGACTGATCTCCTTTATGATAGACTGGTTGGATCTCCTTGCAGTCCAAGGGACTCTCAAGAGTCTTCTCCAACACCACAGTTCAAAGCATCAATTCTTGGGTGCTCAGCTTTCTTTATAGTCCAACTCTCACAGTTGTTTAGAATGCACAATACCCAGAATGAGGAACTATTCCAATGGGTGCAACTGAATGAGTGGACCTTCCATCTCTAGCAGAACTGACAGAGATGGTTAGGAGGGCTCTGATTTTAATGTACAACTTCTGTGGCTGAAGGAATTACTGGTAAAGTGATTACTGATGTCAGAGAGGGGTGGGTGAAGAATGAGTTAGGACCATGTGCAATGTGGTTTCTACTAGCAATGTCCTCAGGGGGAAGGTTTAGAAGTCCTGAGTCATCAGCTGCTGTGGGACTTAAGGCTCAGCAGATGAATGAGAATGTCACAGTGCAGTTGGTTACAGACGGTACTCCTGACTTCATTCTACAAGTCTCAGTATTTTTGTTGTTTAGCTGCTAAGTCACGTCCAACTCTTTTGTGACACTATAGTCTTTGTCTATAGGATAACCCAGGCAAAAATACTCGACTGGGTTGCCATTTACATTTCCAGGGGATCTTCCCAGTCTAGAGACTGAACCCACGTCTCCTACTTTGGCAGGTGGATTCTTTACTGCTGAGCCACTGGGAAGCCCTTCAATATCTTATTTGTGTTAAATATAAGAGAGCAATGATGTATTCAGTTATGCTCTGTGCTAACTCAGGACAAAGCCTAAATATTGCACCTTCTCCTCCAACCAAGTTTCTTAAATGAAATTCTGTTCTATTTACCAAAGAGTTCATGTGTTATTTTTTCATAAACACATACTTTATGCCCACCCATCTTTCCTTTGAATCCAAGCTGTCTATAAACATTGTTTGCCTTTTTATAGCAAGCTTGTTTTTTCTTAACCATTTGAAATTGGCTTTTATTAGAAGACCATTAGGCATCATATCGGTGCAGTACATTTGGTGGCTTTATAAGAAGTTCTGATGCTAGATGTTCAAAGGTCTGCTCATATGGCATCTTTATGGATCCACACAGCCTTGCTCATATATGAAAATAAGGCACTGAGTTACATAGATGGTTGAGTGTGCATTTAGTTATTTCTCTCAAATTTTTATAGGAATGGGTTGACTTGAAGTTGTGCTAACTTTCCTAGTGCCCTCAGCTTAGAAACTTTGTGTACTTTTTTAGAAAGCATCTGAATCACATATTCAGGAGAACATAATAATATATACAGTATAAGAAACTGTATGTATTTTCCCCATCACTCCCAATTCTCAGGATTGGCATCATTATAGCTCTTGTTGTCATCATATTAACAGTGTGTTAATAGCCACTAATAATCACAATAGCCACTAATAATCATTTTTTATATATATTTCCAAGTATTGTATTTGAAAATCCCAGGCTTCATATATAGTAAATGAGGACGAAAAGCCTATGACCTTCTTTAGAAAGGCTAATAGTCAGTTACTTGTTTTAAAGTATTTTTTAAATCTATATTCCAAAGAGCTTCTTTGAAGTATACACAGTATATACATATAATACACTTCTTTGAAGTATGTATTTGTAGGCAATTTCCAACTAACTAACGGGGGAAGTTCAGCAAGTTTGCTGTTTGGAATTTGGAATGGATATTTTTATAGAGAACATGTTATAGACGGTGATTTGATTACTTGGGCAACTTACTGAAATCCGTTTAGCCTTATGTGGTGGTGGTTTAGTCGCTAAGTTGTGTCCAACTCTTGCGACCCCATGGACTGTAGCCTGCCAGGCACCTCTGTCCATTGGATTCTCCAGGCAAGAATACTGGAGTGGGTTGCTACTCCACTTCTGTAATTTAACCTTATAATACAACTGAATTATACTGTTGAGAGTATGATAGTAGCTAACTGCTGCCTGTTGTGTTGTTTTGGTATGAAATCTCATTTTAAAATCTGGCTTTAATAACGCTCTTTTGACCAATTTCTGATGGTGGGATTTGACATTTCCTACTTCTACTACCAGTGCATACAGTGAAAATGAAAGACTCCTTGAAATGGAGTTTGGGAGGACTTCCTGCTGTCCTTAGCTATGGAAAGTAACTGGGTATCCTGGGTAAAGTAAGAGGAAGTGGAAGATCGTGATGGCCCCAGCATGGAGATGGACGGTGTTGCTGTTTAGTTGCTAAGTCATGTTTGACTCTCGCGATCCCGTGGACTGTAACCTGGCAGGCTCTTCTGTCCATGGGATTTCCCAGGCAAGAATACTGGAGTGGGTTGCCATTTGCTTCTCCAGAGATGGAACCTGCACCTCCTGCATTGGCCTGTGGGTTTTTTTTTAAACCACTGAGCCACCTGGGAAGCCCATGGATATGTATATCTGCTAACCAATAAAGGGCATCCTGTTGAAGGTTAATATGTTTTGAGAATGAAGAAGGAGCACCTTCTGATTTTACACTGATGAGCCAAAAGGGTAGAGATCAATACTTCTCCTTCACGATGCTTTACAGTATAGTCCAAGTATTTTCATTGTATTTCTTCGACTTTCTTCTCAAACCCACTTCCATAGTTTCAGCCTTTGTTTTTTAAATGGTCGCACTGGTGATAGTAGTTCACTTTGTATTATGAGAACAGTTTTAGAATGTGTTATTGATTAGGTTTATATAAGATGAAGTGATATATGCATATAGGAAGGAGCTGAGATTGACTCAAAATTAAGTACAGGTAGCTCTCCTTCTCTAAGGATTCCAGATATGCAGATCCAACCAACCACAGATAAAAATTATTGGGAAAAAGAAATCCCAGAAGTTTCAAAAAGCAAAACCTGAATTTGCTGTACAGTGTCAACTGTTTATGTAACATTATTGTTTAACTACATTTTGTCCTTTGTGAATATCTCAAGAAAGTCACATGAAGGTGCAACTGGCTAATGGAAAGTTTATTTGGTCACATGTAAAACATCATCTTGAACCTCAGCAGTTGAATTATATCCCTTTTACTTCAAATTTGGCAAATTATATGTATTTTTTGATTGCCAAGGGGAAAGTATGAAAAAAGGAGAGTAGTGGGGAGAAAATGAGAGAAGTGGTATTTTAAAAGGCTCTAAAGATTTAAGTTGTCAGAGAAAACAGTTTGATGAATTATGGGGAAAATAGAATTTAGTTTCCCCAAGAAATACAGGGCTCAAAGTGTAGGGGGAGGGCCTTGGCAATACAAACCATGTATTTTTCTTAACCTGGGGAGTTTGGAAGAAAAAAAGAGACACATTTGGCAAAGTGAAAACTCAGATGACTTCATGCCTACCAAGTGAAAAAAAATCTAATCCTTTATCATCTAAGCACATAGTTGGGTAGCTCACAAACAGAACTACCCAGTGTATAGGTTGCAATGGCAAGAAGCCAACAGTGAAATCAAACTCATAAGCACCCTATAGAAAACCCCTCAAATTACTGCTGTGCTGTTGCCAGCTGTACTGCCAGAGAACAAGAGCTGTACAGATTTCTATGGAATGATTAGGTTACTTAACACAGCTTGATTGGCTCTGTTCCTGCCCCTGTTCTCTTTGGCTGACAGCTGACCACCATACTGGTTTGGTCTGAAATAAGACTGAAGTGAACACAACCGCTTATATGCACCTTCCTCTTGAACGCTTCTCTCCCTACCCTAAACCCACACACACCCTATATATCTTGCAAAAGAAGAGATAAATATAACCATTTCTTTAAGTAAAGCATACTGAGTGGCATTTTGCTGTCTGGTTACTCCACCAATCCATCAGATTTTTAGAAGAGACATTTTCTTGCTCTTTCATTTGTAAGTGCCTGAATTTATTGAATATGAAAAAATATCTTAAAAGTCAAAGTGAAAGTTTCTCAGTCATGTGCGACTCTTTGTGACTCCATGGACTATACAGCCCAGGGAATTCTCCAGGCCAGAATACTGGAGTGAGTAGCCTTTCCCTTCTCCAGGGGATTTTCCCAACCCAGGGATCGAACCCAGGTCTCCCACATTGCAGGCAGATTCTTTACCAGATGAGCCACAAGGGAAACCCCAAAATATCTTAAATCCTTTAATTTTATTAGCTTTTCTTCATTTTACTTTACTGCTTGCTTCATGATCCTAGCGCTAGGATGGTTATTCAGAAACCATTGAATTTTACCCTTTTGCTCTTGGATAATCTCTGATAGGTAGCTACTTCTGTCTATAGTATTTCAAAGAAGATATCACAGGATATCTAGAAGGGCACTAGATGTCTTCAGTTGCTATACTACATGAATTAGAGAAATCTCTGAGTGAGCAAGGTGGTTATTTAGCTCTTTTCCTGTTATACAAAAGCTCACTGATTCACATGTTCTAGTTTCCATCAAGTTAGGAGGCTTTCAGACTTTTTTGACTGTGATTCAGAGTAAGAAGTGAATTTCAAATCTAACCCAGGATACAATCAAAATTTTACATGAACAATACTTACCCTTAGTATGTGTAACATTTTTTATTTTTTCTTTTCTTTCCCCTTTTAGCCTTTTCTTCTGTTGCTTCCTCTCTCCTCTGTTCCCTTCTCTCCTTTTTAATAAAAAAATGCTGATTGGTACTCAGAAAATTAACTCTATCACTCATTCAACCTAGTTTGAAAAAGATTACATTTAAAGAAACACATCTTAAAACAGATTTGATCTGCATGTTCTTTGGTTTACAGTTTTTTTTTTTTTTTAATCGGGGTACAGTTGATGTATAGATTTACCATTGTTTTTAAAGAACAGAGTCTCCTATTCAGGATACTAATTCCATTGGCTGTTTATCATTAGAAAGGTAAAATTTGTACTCCCCTAATGGCATATATCGGAGAAGGTGATGGCACCCCACTCCAGTGTTCTTGTCTGGAGAATCCCAGGGACGGGGGAGCCTGGTGTGCTGCTGTCTATGGGGTTGCACAGAGTCGGACACGACTGAAGCGACTTAGCAGCAGCAGCAGCAGTGGCATATATGGATTTCCCTGGTGGCTCAGATGGTAAAGATTCCACCTGCAATGTGAGAGACCTGGGTTTAATCCCTGCGTTGGGAAGATCCCTTGCAAGAGGGCATGGCAACCCACTCCAGTATTCTTGCCTAGAGAGGACAAGAGGAGCCTGGTAGGCTATAGTCCATGGGGTCTCAAAGAGGCAGACATGACTAAGCAACTAAGTACAGTGGCATATATAACCTGTTAATAACACCGTGTACTAAATGCTTAATTATGCCAGATGTTGTATTAATGCTTTATACATATGTGCCATGAGAATTTTATTATTTAATCCTCATCATTACCCTGTAAGGTAGAAACTATTATTATACTCATTTTTATAGTGAATAAAATGGAGGCTTAGCGAGATGTCAGGTGGTGCTAGTGGTAAAGAATCCGTCTGCCAGTGCAGGAGACATAAGAGACATGGGTTCAGTCCCTGAGTTGAGAAAATCATCTGGAGCAGGGCATGGCAGCCCACTCCAAGATGCTTGCCTAGAGAATCCCACGGACAGAGAAGCCTGGCAGGCTATAGTCCTTGGGTCGCACAGTCCAACAGGACTGAAGCAACTTAGTACACACACGAGGTATATCAACTTTACTGAGCAACACAGTAAATGATAGAGGTTGATTTCAAATTTGATGTTGTTTAGCTCCATGACCATGCTTTTCCCCTCAACTCTAATATCTTCTTAATTATAGCTCTGAGAAAAAGTTAAGTACTTTTGGTGAAGAGTATGTATATCCTAAAGAAAGGCAGATTTATGATGATTGCTATGTATTTTTAATAATGTAAGTCAAAGGTTCTTGATAAAATAATTTTCATTCTGTAAAGAAAAGTAGAAAAAGAAAGGACAGAAAAAAGAAAAAAGAAATAAAGCCTGTCTCTCCAGAGCTATGAATATAAAAACTTGCCGTCTATTTAAATCTTATTGTTTAGTCGCTGAGTCACGTCCAACTCTTTGCGACCCCATAGACTACAGCCTGCCAGGCTCCCCTATCTATGGGGTTTCCCAGGCAAGAATTTGGGGTAGGTTGCCATTTCCTTTTCCATATTTAAATCTTATATAATTAAATCTTGTCAAAGTCCTTTTAAGGAAAAAAAGAAATAGATATACATGGAATTACATCTTATGCTACAGTTCAGTTCAGTTCAGTCACTCAGTTGTGTCCGGCTCTTTGCAACCCCATGGACTGCAACACACCAGGCCTCCCTGTCCATCACCAGCTCCCAGAACTTATTCAAACTCATGTCCTTCCAGTCGGCGATTCCATCCAATCATCTCATCCTCTGTCGTCCCCTTCTCCTCCTGCCTTCAGTCTTTCCCAGCATCAGGGTCTTTTCAAATCAGTCAGTTCTTCACATCCTGTAGCCAAAGTATTGGCATTTCAGCTTCAGCATCAGTCCATCCAGTGAATATTCAGGACTGATTTCCTTTAGGATGAAGTGGTTGGATCTTCTTGCAGTCAAAGGGACTCTCAAGAGTCTTCTCCAATACCACAGTCCAAAAGCATCAATTCTTTGGCATTCAGCTTTCTTCATAGTCCAACTCTCACCCATACATGACTACTGAAAAAACCATAGCTTTGACTAGATGGACCTTTGTTGGCAAAGTAATGTCTCTGCTTTTTGATATGCTGTCTAGGTTGGTCATAACTTTTCTTCCAAGGAGCAAGCGTCTTTTAAATTCATGGCCACAGTCATCATCTGCAGTGATTTTGGAGCCCAGAGAAATAAAGTCTGTTACTGTTTCCATTGTTTCCCCATCTATTTGCCATGAAGTGATGAGACCAGATGCCATGATCCTAGTTTTCTGAATGTTGAGTTTTAAGCCACCTTTTTCACTCTCCTCTCTCACTTTCATCAAGAGGCTCTTTAGTTCATCTTATGCTACAGGCCAGGATAGTTTAGCAAGTCAGAGGAACTCAAACACGAGTGAAGAGTGGAATTTTCCTTTCATTTTCTATAATAACTATGTTTGTCAAAGAGAAAAACAGAGGAAAAAATGACCATCATGCCGGTTTTGAAGAAAAACTTGTTATATGTGTAATACATTGCAAAAATTGTTTGGGATCACTTTCACTATGGAGAAATGTGGCCACTGAAATTCTTTAGCAAGGTGTGGAACTATCAGCTCCATGAAACAAATTAAGTCAAAAAATATGAGTATTTGTGAAGGTAATTGACTTACCTCATTTTTTTTCAATCACTGTGAAAAGAGAAATATTTTTAGAAAGAAAACAATGAGTACAGTTGATCTTTATGACCTTTCCCCTTTGTCCCAATTCCTGCCACAATTCCTAGGTTTAATACTAGACAGTTTCTTTCACCCCTTCATCTCTTTCTCTTCTCTGCCATCTCCCTTCTCCCCTGTGATTTTCCTCTTGTCCCCTTCTCTCTCTNACCTTTTTCACTCTCCTCTCTCACTTTCATCAAGAGGCTCTTTAGTTCATCTTATGCTACAGGCCAGGATAGTTTAGCAAGTCAGAGGAACTCAAACACGAGTGAAGAGTGGAATTTTCCTTTCATTTTCTATAATAACTATGTTTGTCAAAGAGAAAAACAGAGGAAAAAATGACCATCATGCCGGTTTTGAAGAAAAACTTGTTATATGTGTAATACATTGCAAAAATTGTTTGGGATCACTTTCACTATGGAGAAATGTGGCCACTGAAATTCTTTAGCAAGGTGTGGAACTATCAGCTCCATGAAACAAATTAAGTCAAAAAATATGAGTATTTGTGAAGGTAATTGACTTACCTCATTTTTTTTCAATCACTGTGAAAAGAGAAATATTTTTAGAAAGAAAACAATGAGTACAGTTGATCTTTATGACCTTTCCCCTTTGTCCCAATTCCTGCCACAATTCCTAGGTTTAATACTAGACAGTTTCTTTCACCCCTTCATCTCTTTCTCTTCTCTGCCATCTCCCTTCTCCCCTGTGATTTTCCTCTTGTCCCCTTCTCTCTCTCCTGCTACTCTTCTCTCTGCCGTCTCGTCTCCTCTGCCACGTCTTTCATTTCGCATTCTTATATGCAATCTTTATAATCACCACTATCACCTTCATTCTCTTAGATTCTTGAATCTCCTAGGTAAGGTGCAAATGGAACTTGTTTCTGTTTATTAAAATGATAATCTGGAAAAATAACATCCTTTCTCCTACTTGCATCTTTCTCTCTCTCTCATAAACCAAACACATGCTTTCAGGAGAGATCTATTGTCTTACTTTTGGAAAATGTTGAAATTTTGCTTCCTACTTTGTATCTTCTTGGGAGTAAGATATGTCTATAGTCATGGTATGACTTAAAGAGAAAATCAAAGATTCCATACTAAAAATTGGCATTGACCCAGATACTTCTGCTACATTCACTAAAAATGAACCAATGGCACCCCACTCCAGTACTCTTGCCTGGAAAATCCCATGGATGGAGGAGCCTGGTAGGCTGAAGTCCATGGGGTCACCAAGAGTCAGACATGACTGAGCGACTTCACTTTCACTTTTCACTTTGATACATTGGAGAAGGAAATGCCAACCCACTCCAGTGTTCTTGCCTAGAGAATCCCAGGGACAGGGGAGCCTGGTGGGCTGCCTTCTATGGGGTCGCACAGAGTCGGACATGACTGAAGCGACTTAGCAGCAGCAGCAGACACACTTTTATACAAGGAAATGGACTTGTTCAATATGTAATTGCTATGTGATACTGTCCCAGAGGAGAATTTGAAAATAGGCAGGTGTGCTAGACGTAAGCCTCATTGAACTCAAGGTCAGAATTCTAAGACTCACCTCAAACCATTGGTCCTTTGGAGAGCTGGATATCTTGACAGCATGTTGTGTTCAGTAGCTAAGTCATGTCTGACTCTTTGTGACCCCATGCACTGCAGCATGCCAGACTTCCCTGTCCTTGCAAGAAGATCTTAATTCTTCCTTGCAAGATGATCAAACCAGTCAATCCTAAAGAAAATCAACCCCGAATATTCATTAGAAGAATTACTGAAACTAATACTTTGGCCACTTGATGTGAAGAGCCGACTTACTAGAAAAGACCTTGATGCTGGGAAAGATTGAAGGCAAAAGGAGAAGAGGATGACAGAGGATAAGATGGTTAGATAGCATTCTAACAAGGTCAGAATCCTGACTAACTCAAGGTCCGGATTCTAAGGGTACTCAGACAAAGTGGAATAAGATGAACTTGGTTTTAAAGATACTACAATAACAACATTCTTCGGCCCAGGGAAAGTTAAGAAGGAGTACTTTCATTGATGGTGGAGTGTAATAAGAACATGATTGGTAATAGGTACATGATTGAGATATGCTGATAAAACTCTAAAATACTTCTGTGAGTAAACAGATTTGGTTTACAAATGAGGATGTAAAAACCCTCACTGATGCTGGCTGCAAACATTTTGGGCAAATTCACAAATATACAAATCATGGGGCAATTTTGAGTGTGTTGGTAGAGTGATATGTAGAACAAGTAATAAGGCATATATGTGTGTGTGTGTGTGTGTGTGTGTGTGTGTGTGTGTATTCAGATTAGAGGAGAGGCAAAGGAAGGCCTGGCATACTTCAGTTCATGAAGTCACAAAGATTTGGACACGACTTAGCAATTCAACAACAACAAAGGAGAGTGATAATTCATTATTGGTTGGGTCAGAATTTGCAAAGTTGGTGGGTTGTATACTACAGTTTCCCTGATTTATTGAGTCTAGAGTAATAGATATAATGTTACTCTTGTATTGTCTTATTTATTCATTTAAATTTGAATCTTTAGGTAGAATCCAAGCTTGTATAACTTTAGCTATGGAGTCTACTCTTGATTCAGGATTCTTTTGGATCTTAGGATCATATAAATTCTGTCATTTAAAGCTATGGCAAACAGCATATTAAAAAAGCAAAGTCATCACTTTGCCAGCAAAGGTCCATATAGTTAAAGCTACGGTTTTTCCAGTAGTCTCGTACAGATGTGAGAGTTGGACCATAAAAAAAGGCTGAGTGACAAAGAATTGATGCTTTTGAATTGTGGTGCTGGAGAAGACTCTTGGATTGCAAGAAGATCAAACCAGTCAATCCTAAAGGAAATCAACCCTGTGTATTCACTGGAAAAGCTGTTGTTGAAACTCTAACACTTTGGCCATTTGATGCAGAGAGCTGACTCATTGGAAAAGACCCTGATGTTGGGAAAGATTGAAGGCAAAAGGAGAAGAGGGTGACAGAAGATAAGATGGTTAGATAGCATTACCAACTCAGTGGACATGAATTTGAACAAATTCTGGGAGATACTGAAGGACAGGGAAGCCTGGCATGCTGCAGTGCAGGGAGTTGCAGAGTTGGGCATGACTTAGTGACTAAACACAACAATATACTGTCAAGGTATAACCCTCCCAAAGCACCAATGGTTCCAGTAGCTTTTGAGTTAAGTAAAATAAATGAATTTTTATGATTGGGCCAATGTAGTACATATGAATTGGTTCCTATGTGTAAGTTAGCTTTGTTTTATTCTATGCTTTGGGCTTTGAATCTAACTTTGATCAGCCTCTTTGGTTGGAAGGAGTAATTGGCAGAGAGAAAGTGGACATTTTACTGACAATCTGTATTTTTTACTTAAGGAGATTTTGTCCCCACTATATTACTCTTAATTTATCTGTTTGTCCATTCAGCTATTTCTAACAAAGATAGATACTTCTTTTTTTAACTATCCTTATCCTCTTATTAAATAGTTCCATTAAATATCTGCAGAGTGGAAGCCAATTTTGCACACAACACCATCATGGTTCCATGACAACAATCTGCTTTAGGGTGTGTTCTCTGGATCATATGTGTTTTAGAGGAAGAGGGATGAAAGAGAAGTAACGATTATTGAGTACTTACATAGATTATCTCATTTAATTCTTACAACAACTCTGAGGTGTCAATTACATTTAGATAAACTATTTGGAATCAGTAAACAAGCCCACTGTAAAAGCAAAAATTACCAGATCTTATTTAAGGGACAACTTATTCTAAGTTGTCTAAGAAAAATGCCAACTTATTCTTGTCATTAGAATGGGCTGAAATGAGAAATAAGTGAGATATAATGCAAGTGAGAAAAGTGAATGATGAGACAACTGTTACCATTTACCTCACTGTACAGTGAATTATTGGAAATAATGCATCTAAAAGAGGAAATGGCTCTGTAATTAGTGTGACTTTATAATAGGCTATCTCAGAAAGGAAGATTCATTCTGCTCAAGTGAGGCAATGCGTCTTGTTCCTATTTACTTTCATGTGTATTGTCTAGATAAGGGAGTCTTGGTAGAACCACAGGCATAAACTGTTTTTTTTACCATGTTCATTTAATTGACTTCTGGCCAAGGCAGCTTTTGATGGAAAAGGTCTTTGATGACAAATGATATCCTAAAATGAAATATTTTTTAGTTTTTACTTCTTGCTATCTCACTTCAAGTTTATTAGATAATTAACAATCTTTAAACTAAATACTAAAATGTACTGAAAAATAGGTGAGGTTAAATGTTAAAAAACCTAGAGAAGCTATCTTTTTGTGACTTAAAAAACTCTTGGAAACTTCATCAAGCTTATAACAGGCAATAAATATTATTGAAATGAAATGTGGAAATAAATATGTGCATGTTCATTTATTCATTCTTTTTTTAATCAACAGACATTTACTGAGGGCTTAATATGTCCCAGATAGATATGTTTGAGATTTAAATGAACATTTAGTGCTAGTGAATAGCACTAAAGCCCAGCTGTTAAGTAGTTTGAAAATCTAATAGAGAGACAGGTAAAGAGAGATCTTATAATAACATATTAGACTTAAAGTTTAGATATAAATGAAATAAGATACACAAAAATTTGAAATTTGCCAGGGAGAGTTGGGGCAAGGCTTCATTAAATGGGCTAGTGTTTGAGCTGCTTCTTAAAGGCATAAAAGGGAGTTACTTAGAAGGGATGTGGAAATAGGAAGAATATTCTAGGTTGCGGGTATAGCATTTGTAAAAGCACCTAGACATGAAAGGGCCTGATATGTTTTAATAATTGTAAGAATTTAATGTCATTGCCACATGTGAAACAAAGCAGGTGGGAAAAGGATTAGGGTGAAAATATTATTGAGTGGTACAATTGATTATTTCCCTATATAACCTGGAAAATATTTTATTTCAACTAATTAATTTCAGTAAGATGGGCATTTTTCTAGGAAATTACTCATTTCATTAGAATCTCCATGATATTACCGTTTAGTATTTTTTATATAGCAAATGAGATATTAAGCTATTAAAATGATGAAGTTGTGCAGAGTGCAATGTGATATGAAAGGAATTTGGAATGATGGAGTGAAAAAAAATTGCTAGTCACCTTTCCTTAAAATGGTCATTTTTTAGTTGCTTTTTGAACTTACCCATATTTTATTAGTCAGTTAATTTGCTACGCAACTTGTAGGTCAGTCAAATGATTCTAAATTCTAAGAAGTAAAAACACTGAGAGCTAAATAAATGCACTTTATTTATAATTAATAGTTTTTATTTTCATTTTTAAGAGAAAAAGAATATGCAAAATATGTGAATAGATATCATCTCTCTAGTTTTAGGAAAACATAAGCTAAGTGTGTCTTTGGTTTCCTCATTTCTGTGAGCTACTTATGATACACACTTTCAAGACTTTATTCTAGATGCGAGTTTCATTTTCGCATAAGGAGAAGGTCAGGCTTTACAATGCTTATCATTAAAAAATTTTTTTTTCTTTCAGAGAAACATCTCAGAGCTTCCAAGCTTCGCTTTAGAGAAATTACAATTCTTTCAACTTTAAATTGCTTCAATAGGTCACTGCCAGATTAGAGAGCATGATGTGCTTTACAAGTTGAAAAGTTTTCTACCAACTAATAGCAGCAGTGAAAATTGTCAGAGAAACAACTAATTAATCTCTGCTCCTTTACAGCTGTTTAATGCAATGCATAACTAAAAGTCCTGTTAAATTAATTAATGATTTCAATTATGAACTTTTCTCCAAAATGTTATGATTCGTATCAGGCTGATAATGCAGTGACCTGGGAGTGTGAAATCTGTGTTATGAAGAGAGTCGCCAGTTAATTGATTCACAAATTATTTAAAGTTTGTTGCACCCAAGGGAGTGCTCAGTTTCATGACAGTCATTTCTTAAAGCGTACAAACTCCTTTTTCACCTTAAGAATGTCTTCAGTTATTAAGCATGATAAAATGCCAACAGTTTTCTGTGCCTATGAGTAATCTTAATATTTATGATTTAGAATCTGTAGGTGAATATGTGGAGATTAAGTCTGTATTGGAAGGAGAAAAGTTACCTAAATTATCAATGATTCTCATGGCAGCTTTTTTTCATTGCTTTTGAGTTAGTAATTTTAAGTAGTTTTCTAAGCATCACCTTGTATCTTTTTTTTTTTTTTTTCTGTTTGTGTGTATTTGCTGTACATGGAGCATTATGTTGAAAGACAATGTAGTTAGCATTTTAAAGAAATTTTGAATGGGTAAATAACACAGTACAAATTGTTTTGATGATTGGTGTCTGAAGCATTTGAATTTCTGGTAAGTCTGAAAATGCCAGCCTTAAATGTTAGAGAAGGTGCTGACTTCTCAAAGAATGTAAGTTTCTATAGGACACCTTGATTCTTTTTTATGGTATACAGGAACAAATTAANTAGCATTTTAAAGAAATTTTGAATGGGTAAATAACACAGTACAAATTGTTTTGATGATTGGTGTCTGAAGCATTTGAATTTCTGGTAAGTCTGAAAATGCCAGCCTTAAATGTTAGAGAAGGTGCTGACTTCTCAAAGAATGTAAGTTTCTATAGGACACCTTGATTCTTTTTTATGGTATACAGGAACAAATTAAGAGAGTCATATGTACTTGCTTCTATCTGGTTATTTTACCCATAGCTTAAATAACAAATAAAAGTATACATATGTACAAGAAAAAGATAGGGAATCAATAATATCATTAATATTTTATAATACATTTATTAAAGTTTTATTAGTGTTTCTATACTGGGTTTAGGCTGATTTCAAGTGGAAGATATAAGCTTAGTGAGAATCTTTTCTTGACTGCCCATGGCTAGTGAAGGTGAAAAGCGGAGGTGATACTAGAGGAGAGACTCTTAAGCAGGAGGGGGAGGTAGCCGAGAAGTCTCTGGCCATGCGTAGTGGCTGTATTATTAGTGGGCTCTATAACCCTTCCTGTTCCATACACATATCTAGGCTTAATAGTTAAAAGTCTAGTGCTTTTAGGGTGTTTGAACAAGTCCTTAGCAGTTTCAGTCCAATTTGATAGGCAGTGTAAGAAAGACATTTAAAATTTAATATAAAAAACAAAATTTTCTTTAGAGAAATTTGTCTCTCAGCTCTGAATTGGTAGATGGATTTACAGTATGGAGCAGGAAGCTGTATTTTGGACAAATATTGTGTTGGTAAATTGTTTTACTTTTCTCATTTTTTTTTGACCCAAGAAAAGTACCCAAAGGGAAGACAAATAGAGAAACAGTGTTATTAAAAATAAGTTTATCTTTGTTAAACTTGCTGCAGGGCAAAAAGAAATGGACTTGAAAGGGAAGTAAATGTATACTAATTTTTGCATTGTAGGAAATGTACTATTTCAGACATTGACTGACTGCTTCTGTTTTCTAAAATTAAGGAGCCTATAATCTCAGCACCATTAACAAGTGCTGTCATTCAGATACACAGTGTCTGGCTGATTTAAATAAAATGAAATGAAGATAGTTGTTTCTGGTCCCTTGGCTTCACTCATTGCCATAAACATATGCTCTGCGTCCCGCTTCTTTCCATCTTATTTATGACTTTAATTTGTTGTGTGGGCTGCGCTAGAAATTAAATTTAATATAATTCTCCAAGGGACCCTGTCATATAATAACATGGTAATTTCTGTGTATCCTTTTGAAAAATGAGGAAATTAATTCTTCCTGACATGTTCTAATTATTCCAGTGTGAACGGCAAATCCGTTTTTCCTAGCCCCTAAAGTGTTATAGGCAAATGGCTGGTGTTCAAAGCTGAGGTGCTAATGCTGACCAGCAGTGCGTTTAATTTGAAACATGAGCAGACACCTTTCAACACACCTTTGTAATATTGGAGTACTTTACAGAAATTAATTCACTACTTATTTGGCAGCTTAGCCTTGGGGTTATGTTTTTTTATTCATCAATACTATAGTCATGTTAGCATAATGTTTCCTGTTTCCTTCAGTGCTCAGTGTCTGTGTGTAGAACTTGAAGTGTGCAATGGATAGTTCAACTGTATGAATGCAAAAGAATCCACATACTTCAGAAATACCAGTTTGTGTTTACACTTAATAGAGAAGTATAGTAAATCTTGAATGTTAATTATAGTCTGTGGTTAGCAGCTTTAACTGAAATTGCACAGAGTAGGAATTATTGGGACGATCTTGCTGTGAAAAGACTACTATACACTCTGTTGCCCTGCTGTAAATTTTAGTTGTGAAAATTCAATTTATATTATGGGAATGAGACCATGAAAAGTCAGTTTGTGAATAAAATTTATGGAATAGCAGTCTCAAGTTCTGAACTCTGCCTGGAAGGAAGTAGCTATGTTTGGGGAGATAAACGATTAAAGCCATTTTGGGGGCACAATTAGCCATGCAAGGTGTGTGACTTATTCATTTTCGATCATTTGGACTTATTCATAGAGGTTCTATGTAGTATTTTTTAGAGGAATAACAAAAAGAGCTTTTTGATACTTGGTCCTTTATCTGTAATCTTTATTGTAAAACTGGCTATTATATACATTTCTCTAATCAGTATCAACCATTTGTGTAAGCCTTAATACAGTACCTTTGTTTCAGTGAGCAGTTGATAAATACCATCTTATATTGGACATTTGTTGTTATAAGAAAAATGAATGCATGAGATCCTACTTCAAATAGAAGATGGAAATACAATTAAACTTACATAAAAGAAGTAGAATTGTGTTTGGAGTGGCTATAATCAAGACTCTCTGTTTATCTGTTTCTGTATCTCTTTATTCAGTTCAGTTCAGTTCAGTCGCTCAGTCATGTCTGACTCTTTGCGATCCCATGAGTTGCAGCACGCCATGCCTCCCTGTCCATCACCAACTCCCTGAGTTCACTCAAACTTATGTCCATTGGGTCGGTGATACCATCCAGCCATTTCATCCTCTGTCGTCCCTTTTTCCTCC
Source organism: Neotragus moschatus (assembly GCA_006410615.1). Lineage (NCBI taxonomy): Eukaryota > Metazoa > Chordata > Mammalia > Artiodactyla > Bovidae > Neotragus > Neotragus moschatus. Next base: position 270,001 of record SJYA01002117.1, on the reverse strand, counting down.
TGCCCCCCTATCCCTCCCAGCATCAGAGTCTTTTCCAATGAGTCAACTCTTCGCATGAGGCAGCCAAAGTATTCGAGTTTAGCTTTGGCATCATTCCTTCCTAAGAACACCTAGGACTGATCTCCTTTAGAATGGACTGGTTGGATCTCCTTGCAGTCCAAGGGACTCTCTTTATTACGTTCTCTTTAAATTTTAACTTAAGTAGGAGAAATTGGAATGGTAGTAAATAAGTATTATGATAAACAGAACTAATATCCATATATTTTTGCTGACCATTCAGCTGCTGTAAATAATTTTATTCTTTACATCAATCAATTTACATCAATCTAACCTAGTTAAATTTAGTTATTTAGTTAGATTTAGTTATCTAAATTACTGTCTGATTTAGATTGTGGACAGTAAGGAACATACTTAGGATTTCTCTGTTTTAGATTTTCCTTATACTGACCTGATGGAAAAAGTGGGCTTCTTTTGGCCAGACTCTGAGGAGAAAAGACTTGGTTGTTCTAGCCTAGATCCTAGACTACATAAGTTGCTAAAGGTGGCCCCAGTTTCTGCCTTTATCGTCCTGTGGTATTCTCTCTGTGTCTCTGGGTCTTCACATGGCTCTCTACTTGTAAGGAAACCAATAATATCTGATTAGGAGCCCATTCTACTCCAGACTAGACTTCATCTTCATTTAATTAATTTTTATCTGTAACTGTGTTCAACTAAAATTGAATTCTGAAGTTAGGACTTCCTGTCTTTTGGGGGGAGCCAGAGTTCAGCCAAATAGTAGCTATTTATGGATTGTTGTCTTTTAGTTGCTAAGTCATGTCTGACTCTTGTGTGACCCCCATGGCCTATAGCCCACCAGGCTCCTCTGTCCATAGGATTTCCCAGGCAAGAATACTGGAGTGGGTTCCATTTCCTTCTACAGGAGATCTTCTGACCCAGGAATGGAACCTGCACTCCTGCGTTGGCAGGCAGATTCTTTACCACTGAGCCACCTGGATTACTTTATCTTTTAAACTTGATGTATCTCTGAGGTACTTTTAAAACACATTTCTCCTACTATAGTATGATTTGGTCACTAATTTTGCAAATAGAGTCTTTGGTATATCAAATTAACATTTGTCATTTTGTGTTTAGTTGAAACCTGCCACTTATTTTGCTCAGTTATCGCCCCATGCAAGCAATGTGTTCCATATGCTATTATTATGTTAATTCAGAAAGTACTTGTTGAATACCTTCAGTAGCCTAGAACCATGATAAGTATGGTCAGGCACAGCTTCCCAACTAGTGTACCATACAGCAGGGTTTGTGCTTTGGGTTATAAATGTTTCAAGGTTTTTATCCCTTTTTCCTGACATCTTTCAAGGATGTCAACAGAGTTTGGGATGGCTGGAGCCATGAGCCAAGGACCTCTAGCTTTGTCATCCTTCAGAATTTCTTCCATATCATATAATATAAGATATATTATATATATATTATATATCATATGATATAATATAATATCATATGTATATTAATATTGTATCTGTGTGCTACGGAATATAAAAGATGGGGAGTACTTATGGGTTTACAGAGAAGTGTACATTTTCCCTGTGTCAAGGAGATTATAATCTGACTGGAAACTAAGGTCAGTATGTGAATTAGAATGGAAGCCAGTATGTGATAAATGCCAAAAATGGGATCAAAGGAAGCTTTAGGGATAGATTGGATTTGATATGGGCTATGAAAAGACTCTGATGCTGGGAGGGATTGGGGGCAGGAGGAGAAGGGGATGACAGAGGATGAGATGGCTGGATGGCATCACCATCTCGATGGACGTGAGTCTGAGTGAACTCCAGGAGTTGGTGATGGACAGGGAGGCCTTGCGTGCTGCAATTCATGGGGTCTCAAAGAGTCGGACACGACTGAGTGACTGAACTGACTGACTGACTGATGAAGTCTTGGCAAGTTTTTTATAAAGGATAAAGAAACATTTTAGGTGGGAAGTCAGGTATGATGAGAGTTATGGACATGCAGAAATACAGGAGTAGAGTAGGGTATTGTTTTCAAGAGAAGAGATAGTGCTAATGGTAAAGAATCTGCCTATCAGTACCAGAGATGCAAGAGGCATGGGTTTGATCTGTGGGTTGGGAAGGTCCCCTGAAGTAGGAAACGGCAACCTACTCCAGTATTCTTGCCTGGAGAATTCCAAGGAAATTCACAAACTCATTCTATGAGGCCACCATCACCCTAATACACCCAGGTAAAGATGCCACAAAAAATGAAAATAACAGGCCAAATTCACTGATGAACATAGATGCAAAAACCCTCAACAAAATTCTACCAAAGAGAATCCAACAACACATTAAAAAGATCATATATCATGACAAGTGGGCTTTATTCCAGAGATGCAAAGATTTTCAGTATATGGAAATCAATCAGTGTGATACCCCATATTAACAAATTGAAAGATAAAAACCATATGATCATCTCAGATACAGAGAAAGCTTTTGACAAAATTCGATTCCCATTTATGATTAAAAACTCTCCGGAGAGTAGGCATAGAAGGAAGTAGGCATAGAAGGAATATACCTCAGCATAATAAAGGCCATATCCAACAAACCCACAGCAAACAATATTCTCAGTGGTGAAAAACTGAAAGCGTTTCCTCTAAAATCAGAACAAGAGAAGCCTGCCCACTCTCACCATTATTAGTCAACATAGTTTTGCAAGTCCTAGCCACAGCAACCAGAGAAAAAGAAAAGGAATCCAGGTTGGAAAAGATGAAGTAAAACTCTCACTATTTGCAGATGACATGATACTATACATAGAAAACCCTAAGGATGCCACCAGAAGATACTAGAGCTAATCAATGAATATAGTAAAGTCACAAGATATAAAATTAATACATAGAAATCACTACCATTCTTATACACTAACAATGAAAAAATCAGAAACAGAAATTAAAGAAACAATTCCATTCACCATGCAAAAAAAGAATAAAGTACCTAGAAGTAAATCTATCTAAAGAGACAAAAGACTTGTATGCAGAAAACTATAAAACATTGATAAAAGAAATCAAAGATGACACAAACATATGGAGAGATATGTCATGTTGTTTGATTGGAAGAATCAATATTGTGAAAATGGCTACACTACTCAAAGCAATCTATAAATTTAATGCAATCCCTGTCAAACTACCAAAGGTATTTTTCACAGAACTAGAACAAATAAATTTTCAATTTGTATGAAAACACAAAAGACACTGAATAGCCAAAGCAATCTTGAGAAAGGAGAATGGAGTTGGAGGAATCAACCTTCCTGACTTCAGACTATACTACAAAGTTAGAATCATCAAGACAATGTGGTACTGGTACAAAAATAGAAATACAGACCAATGAACGAGGTAGAAAGCCCAGAGATAAATCCACAAACCTATAGACATCTTTGACAAAGGAGGCAAGACTATACAATGGAGAAAAGACAATCTCTTCAGTAAGTGGTGCTTGGAAAACTGGACAAATATTTGTAAGAGAATTAAATTAGAGTACTTCCTGACACCATACACAAAAATAAACTCAAAATGGATTAAAAACCTAAACATAAGAACAGAAACTATAAAACTCTTAGACGAAAACATAGGCAGATCACTCTTTGACATAAATCACGGTAAGATTCTCTCTGACCCACCCCCTAAAGTAATGGAAATAAAAAAAAATAAACAAGTGGGATGTAATTAAACTTAAAAACTTTTGCACAGTGAAGGAAACTATAAACAAGGTGAAAAGACAACCCTCAGAATGGGAGAAAATAGTAGCAAATGAAACAACTGACAAAGGATTAATCTCTAAAATATACAAACAACTCATGAAGCTCAATACCAGAAAAGCAAACAACCCAAACAAAAAGTGGGCAAAGACCTAAACAGACATTTCTCCAAAAAAGATATACAGATGGCTAATAAACAAATGAAAAGATGTTCAATATCACTTATTATTAGAGAAATAGAAATCAAAGCTACAATGAGATAACATTTTACACTAATCAGAATGGCCATCATCAAAAAATATATAAACAATAAATACTGGAGAGGGTATGGAGATAAGAGAACTCTTTTGCACTGTTGATGAGAATGTAAATTGATATAGCCACTGTGGAGAACAGTATGATGATTTCTTAAAAACTAGGAATAAAACTACCATGTGACCCAGCAATCCCACTACTGGGCATATACCCTGAGGAAACCATAATTGAAAAAGACACATGTATCCCAAGGTTCATCACAGCACTGTTTACAACAGCTAGGACATGGAAGCAACCTAGATGTCCATCAACAAATGAGTGGATAGAGAAGTTGTAATGCATATATACAATGGAGTATTACTCAGCTATAAAAAAGAGCATGTTTGAGTCAGTTCTAATGAGGTGGATGAACCTAGAGCCTATTATACAGAGTAAAGTAGGTCAGATAGAAAAATAAGGATTGTATATTAACACATATATATGGACTTGGACTGTCAGGAGCTCAAACCAGTCAATCCTAAAGGAAATCAGTCCTGAATATTAATTGGAAAGACTGATGCTAAAGCTGAAGCTCCAATATTTTGGCCATCTGATGCAAAGAACTGACTCATTGGAAAAGATCCTGATGCTGGAAAAGATTGAAGACAGGAGGAGAAGGGGGTCACAGAGGATAAGATGGTCAGATAGTATCACCCACTCGATGGACAGGAGTTGAGCAAGCTCTGCGAGTTGGTGACGGACAGGGAAGCCCCCCAAGGCTCCTCCGTTATGGGATTTTCCAGGCAAGAATACTGGAGTGGGTTGCCATTTCCTTCTCTGGGGATCTTCTCAACCCAGGGATTGAACCTGGGTCTCTGGCATTGCAAGCAGACTCTTCACTGTCTGAGCCACCAGGGAAGCCCCAAGTCCATATGTCTTTATTTTTAAACAATTGTTTTTTTTTTTCTATCACAATAGAACACTGAAGAATATTTGTAATTTCATTAGCTGTGCAGATGAATTCTTAATTAATAACTTTGTTTCAACTATGATGAATATTATTATTTATCTTACATATTGGAAGGTGAAGCTGTATAATAGTTGTATATTTATGACAAGTGGTTAAAAATGTAAGTTAGACTGTTATGATCTAATGTTTAATACAATTTCTAATGTAACCTGAACACTAAAAAGCACCCAGGTAAGGTGTAAATATAACTTTAAATATTTGTGACTACCACTTTTTCTGTGACTAATTTTTGTACATTAAACTACAGTACTTCTCTTTCAAATATTTTTAATGATTAATTTATATAGACTATATATATATATATATATATATATATATATATTCTGGCACCTCAGGCAAATATTTGATGTAGTGTTNCAGTTGTCTTTTCATTGTTCCTAAGCCACTGGGTGGGGCCTGAATATTTATCATAAATAGTGTGGTGCTAATTAAATATTGTTATTCATCTTTACCAATCAACTGAGGTTAACTCTATTTGTGACCTCTTCAGAGTGGAGGGATGGAAAGTGAAAGAGATGACATGAAGCTCCTGTCAACTCAAGAAATGAGTGCCAGTCGAATACAGAGAAAGTATTATTAATAAGATTTGGTAATAATTTTGCTAAGGGAACTTTTGGGGAAAATCTCTAAGTAGCACTATTAGATGTGTATAAGAGACAGTTATAGTACAATGTAATAATCAGTGATAAAGTTTCATATTAAGTGCTATTAGCAAGCAGTAGAAGAAATTAATTTTAAAATAAGAAATGTAAAAGAAAATTTTTTATCAAAAAAATGACTTATGGTCAGGTATTGATAGAAAAGTAGGAGTTCAGAGAAAGTAAGAGCCGTAATGGCTGAATCTTTGTCTTGCTCACTGTTCTATCTCTTGTGCCTAGAACAATGCTAGACAAAAACTGAACATTTTAATAATTATTTTTAAATGTTGAATCAATCTAGGGGGTTTAGATTTAAAAAGGACATTTCCAGAAGTAAGAAGGCCATGACATATGTGAAGACTTATTATTTAGTTTATTATGGCTGCAATGAGGGAATATGAAAGGGGTATACTAAAATCCAGTGACCAATAGCATGTATTGTATTTGAAGTCAAACAGAACAGAATTTGATGTTAGCTACATCATATGTGACTTTTATGAACAGGTAAAATGCTAAGCCTCAGTTTACCACTTTAAAATATAAATAATAGTATTTGTTTATAATGTTACCACACGAACTGCCTGGCAATAGTGCCTGGCAATGGAAATCATCAAATAAGTTATAAAATTTTGAGGGGGAAGTGGTAGGTCCTTAGACTGGAAGGACATATATGGTGAAAATCTTGATTTTGTGTTATATTAAGGAGTTTGAACTATTCTGTAGGTGATTGGGACTTATTAAATTTTAGTTCACAGTGAACATTAGCCATAGCATCTATTCAAGGCACTTTTATGGTGAGGACATTTAACAACTTATAAACTTTATCCTTTTCAAAATATTCTATTACTGTTACAGAAGTTCAACATTTTCCATCCTGATCATATTGCTCAATAATTTGATGCTCACTCCAAATAGGGAATAGGCAGCATAAATTTATTAACTTGGTTAAGCAAAATGAGTTTTCTTAAATCTTCTGAGGTTAGGAGATGGGTTAAATAGCACATAGCAAGAAACCAAAAATTAAAAAGACAAGAATAAAATAAACTGGATAGATGTTATTTATAAAACTAATATAGCAATGGCCCCAAATTTAACTAGAAGTGGGAAGCGGAGGATCCATTGATTGATAGTTGAAAGTTCATTTCATTTTTATAAGTCATGTTCCAAGTCAGGCTGACCTAATAAAGTCTTTTAATATACCATAAGTTCTAGAGTTCATCCCTGTGTCAAAACCTTCTTTCCTGATATCTTACATATCATATATTCACAGTTATATGTATTGTTCAATATTGTAGCAGTTGATACAATCAGTGTTCACACTTTTAAAAAAATGTCTTAAAGATCGAAGGGCTTATTTTTCTTCAGTAGGGCAAACAGAATGGAACAACAATGAGTGGATCTCTTTGTTAATGAAAAAAACTATTTGCTATTGTTAACATTTTCAGGGCAAAAATATCACCTCTCACTGCTAGTCTGAAAATTTTGACTTGTCTAGCTTTGACAGATCAACTTGGTTCAATAGAGAGGGAATGATTATTTTTAAAGGGCTTGACATGTCAATTTTGAATCCTGAAGCTGAAATCATGTAATCTTAAAAACCTTGTAATATTAGAGGATAGCTGGCCATATGGCAGGCCCTCACATTTTACTGTTGAATAAATGGTTTTAATATTTGAATTATTTCAGATGCTTAATATTTGAATTATGGATGTAAAATGAAATGTACTTGGGTCTAGAATTCATGAGAGAAGAGTAGTTTGTTAAGGATTGGTAGAAAATAACTACTACCGAGACTTTTTTTTCCTTGATCAGTATTTCTCCACATATGACTTGAGCACCATTAACTGAATTAACTAACCGGATAAATAACTGGATTAACAATGCAAATTTTTGATCCCCTCACCCCCAACTGTTGAATCGGAATCTCTAGAAGCCCAGGGATTTTCATTTAACAAATTCTAGATAATATTCTAATCACTGCCTATATTGAGAACCACTGCCCTAGCAAAATAACTTGATAAAAAGCTGAGATGAGATAAGACAAGTGTAAAACTGGATTTCTGATTGTATCACTGAGTACATTGGAAATAACTCTGATACTAAAAACTGAACTTTTCAATTTGTTTTAAATTGAAAATCTCTTCAGAGTAACAGCATGTAAATAGCTAATTTGCAATATTATTTCAGTTTGATTTATAAGTTGCTTTTGAATCCTTTAACTTAGAGAAAATTCCATAAATCTTCTTCTGATATAATTAACTTGGCATATGGTTTTGAGTTAATAACTGGAATTCTGAACTCTTAAAGAACTTTAAAAATACTGCAGTTGTCTTTTCATTGTTCCTAAGCCACTGGGTGGGGCCTGAATATTTATCATAAATAGTGTGGTGCTAATTAAATATTGTTATTCATCTTTACCAATCAACTGAGGTTAACTCTATTTGTGACCTCTTCAGAGTGGAGGGATGGAAAGTGAAAGAGATGACATGAAGCTCCTGTCAACTCAAGAAATGAGTGCCAGTCGAATACAGAGAAAGTATTATTAATAAGATTTGGTAATAATTTTGCTAAGGGAACTTTTGGGGAAAATCTCTAAGTAGCACTATTTCCTTGTTTCTAAATATAATATGGTTTTATTTTGCCTCCATGTTTTATGATCTCACATCATATTTCTTAATGGAGAGAGCTTAATGGTAGCTGGAATGTAGGAAATGTTTGATAATGTCTAACTGGGTAGAACCATTAGTATTTTTAATAATAAAAATATGAGAATCCTTTATATAATTCAGTAGACTGTAAGAAATTGGGGGCTGTCTATGATGAATACTTTACATGAAATTTGATCCCTAGTTGGTCACTAGGAATTTAAGTAATTTTAAATCACCAATAATAATTAACATTAATGTTTCATAGTGAAAAATGTGCTTTCTTTCTTTTATAGTCTCTTGTTCCATTTTGATTTTCATTTTTTCTTCATCTAATTTATAAGTTTGAATATTCATACTTTTTTAAACCTTTTATTTTATTTTCTTAACTATAGGTTACAACAAAACTCCCATGCTCACTTCAGCAGCACATATACTAGATTAAAGTTCCTAAAGAACATTGGGATTTTGTCTAGTTATTATGAGATAACTTGAACTTCTATTTAAAAAATTTTCCAGCTATATAACTTGCTTATTTTAGAAATTCATCTGGTTTGTTTTATGGCAATAATCATCTTAGATATAATATCCATCATGTGCAAATTACTGTTGGAGAAAATAGAGATATAACAATGAATAAAATAAAATCCCTGCTCTTNCCTCATGTGAAGAGTTGACTCATTGGAAAAGACTTTGATGTTGGGAGGGGCAGGAGGAGAAGGGGACGACCGAGGATTAGATGGCTGGATGGCATCACTGACTTGATGGACATGAGTTTGAGTGAACTCCGGGAGATGGTGATGGACAGGGAGGCCTGGCATGCTGTGACTTATGGGGTCACAAAGAATCGGACACAACTGAGCAACTGAACTGAACTGAACTGAACTATAAAATAGATAATCAACCAAAGGCCTATCGTGTAGCACAGGGAACTATACTCAGTATCTTCTAATAACCTATAATAGAAGAGAATGTTAAAAACAACATATACATTTTTATATATGCATAACTGAATCACTTTGCTATATACCTGAAATTAATATAACCTTGTAAATCAATGTATTTCAATAAAAATAAGTAAAAGGGCTGGATTTGGAGGGAATGAAGTAAATATTTTAGTCAAAGGAAAGAGCATATGCAAAGGTCAGGTAGTTGGAGGGTGTATGTTGTGTTCTAGAAACAAGATTGCCTCTGAGGCTAGAGCTCAGAGAGCTAACATTTATATGCAAATTATTTTATTTTTCAGAATAGTCTTAATTAGTTTTTATTGTTTCCATTTTACAGTTGAGGAAATTGGAGATTAGAGAAGTGCAGTGACTTGCCCATGGTCATATTTCTAAGAAATTGTTTGTTACAGCTACTCTCCCTATTCCCATTACCATTATCATCAGAATATAGGTTCAGTGAGAGTAGAAACTTTATTTTGTTTTAAGCTGTATTCTCAGCAACTAGAACAGTGCCTGTCACTTGGTATGTGTTGAGTGTGTTCAGTTGAATTCAACTCTTGCAACCTCATGGGCTGTAGTCTGCCAGGGTCCTCTGTGCATGGAATTTTCCTGGCAAGAACACTGGAGTGGTTACCACTTCCTTCTCCGGGGGGATCTTCCTGACCTAGGGATTGAACCCATGTCTCTCATGTCTCCTGCATAGGCAGATGGATTCGTTACCACTGGGCCACCTGGGAAGTCATGACACTTGGTAGGTGTTCAGTAAATACTTGCTGAATGAATGAATGAGAGAATGAATTAAAATAAAAGTGTATCTGACTCCAAGGTCCATGTTCTTGACTACATCCTGTATGATGCAAGTTAGAGCTGTCACATTGTTTCTTAGAGAAAGTTTTGATAAGAGACCTAAGCCTTTGGCCAGTGCAATTCAGGGGGGAATTGAGGGATGAATAATAATTTTTAAATAGATTGTAACATGTATGATATCATAAGTGAAATGAATCGCCGGTCTAGGTTCGATGCAGAAGGCTTGGGACTGATGGGCGGGGATGATCCGGAAGGATGGAGTGGGGAGGGAGGGGAAAGGGGGGGTCCGGATTGGGAACTCAGGTACACTTGTGGCTGATTCATGTCAATGTATGGCAAAATGAATACAGTATTGTAAAGCAAAACAAACTAAAAAATAAAAATTTAAACTTAAAAAAAAATAAAAAAATAAAAGTGTGGATGGGGAAAAAAAGCATTATGGAAGCAGAAATAGAAGGAATAGATCAAGTGGTTAAAAATAAATTTGCTATAAACAAATAGGTAAGAGAGGAGAAAAAGAAGTCTCTGACTGTAAAACTGGGTGGTTAACTTCCACAATAACTTTCACTACAACCTGATCCTGGAACTTTTCCAGATTTGCATATTGCCTCGACTTAGCCAGTCTATTTCCTGGGAAACAGAGTACAGCCAATATGTCCTACATAATTTCTCTCTTTGGTCTCCTTTAATTCTTTCACTCACCAGTCCCCCTCTCCCAAACACTTTTCTTGTCAGGTGCTCTCAGATAATTTGTCCCTAATGCAAAATTACCTTTGGGATACCCAGAGCATCTTAATTGTCTTAGTTCTGAGTTGGTAGTTCAAGTGTGTGACTTTTACACTTGTCTATCCATAGTTATTTTTCAAAACTTTGTATATGTCACTCCTAGGAATTTAGACCTTAATCTTTCTGTTTCTTCACCTCACACTGGCTCAGGTTCTTTTACCTTTTCAAGCTGTTTATCTTTTCTTTCTGTTGCAGAGGAAGAAGTGTTCCATCTCTTTTCATAAGGTAACAGCCCCCCTCCGTCCCTTCCTACCTCGCCAGAACATTGCTTTGTTAACTATCCCCATTCTTCTCTCCCTATCTGTTCTTTTTCATGGAGTTGGTGACTTAGGTTCTAAAACCTATTTTGTCAGTTTTTCTGGCTTTAGAAACTTGAGCAAGTTATTTAACTTCTTTGAGTCAATTTCTTGTATTAAAATACCATTTGTCCTGCTAACCTTGCAAGTTTGTAGTGAGTCTGTTACAATAATGTATGTGAAAATACTTTATAAGCTAGAAAATATCCAAATAAAAATGTTATTATTCCAGCCTTTGTGCACAAATAATTCAGATCTCTTCTTAAAGTAGTTTTCCTCAACTTTGATAACCCTTGAAATATTCTTATTTCCTTTTCTGTTTTAGTCAAATCTCTTGAAAGAACAGTTTTTATTTGCTGACTCGTATCTCCTCACTGAATTCATTGGAATCTGGCTTCTGTTTGATTCTGGCTAACTCTATTGAATCCACTGCCTTCAAGATTACTAGAGATTGCTCAATTGCATATCCTTTTTCTCAACTCTCATTCTTTTTACTTTCTATAGCACTTTATACTAAAAATGGCTTAGCAGAGTACTTAATGTGTAGTAGATATTTAACAACCTTCTAATAAATAAATGTATTCTTTTTAATTTGGGGGGAATAATCCACTTTTTCCTCTCATAAATCAAATATTTGCACTTCCAAAGATAGTCTGTTTTTGTTGTTTTCACTCTCTACTCCCTCGTGGAGGTCTAATCTAAGGCCTTTCAGTCTTATAGATAGATGAATCTCATCTCTTCTAGCTTTGTTCTGAGTTTTAGTTCTGTTTAACTCTGTATCTTTACTTGGACCTCCCATTGCTACTTTAAATTCACCAATTTTACCATCTCCTGCTCCTAAATCTCTCCTTCAGGCTTTTGTATTTTTGACATTGATACCAGCATTTAGTCACCCAGACTTGAAACTTTATAAATGTGTTAACTCTTTTTTCTTTATGGAACACTATTGTAGTCATTCACTTGTTCATCAGATGTTTAGTCAGTGTTTGCTACATGTAAAACACCTCCCTAGATACTGGGATACGTGAGTGAGACAAAAAGACAAAAATAACTGCTTGCAAGTTTCTTACTTCTAGTTGTTTGCTTTCATTTATTCATTTACTCAATAAATATTTGTTGAGGGTGATGGAATGCTATTTTATATAGAATTGTCAGAGAAGACTTCTCTGATGTGGAAACATTTAATCAGAAACCTAAATAAGGTGAGAGAAGAAGCCATGTAAATTACTGGGGGAAGAACTTTCAGGCAGAGGATAAAATGTGCAAAAAGACATATTTAAGTGGAGGTACTTGACTATTCAAAGGAAAGTTGCTACCATTAGTGTGATTAGATACAAGTGAGTGAGTAATAAGGGAAGTAGGAGGTAGTGTTAGACAGACTATTGGTAGCCAAATCAAGTAGTATCCTCTAGACCATGGTGAAGATTCTGTCTTTTATCTAAGTTAAATGGGAAACCATTAGAGGCTTTAAGAGAGGCTTTAAGAGAGAAGCAAGATGATTTCCAATTTTAAAAGAATCACTCTGCTATGAGAAGAACAGGCTAGAAAAACAGGAAGCATAGATACTAGCTAGGAGACTAGTACAAAGTTGTTCAGATGAGAGATGATAATGGCTTGGATAATGGCTTGGATTATGTAGCAGCAGAAAATGATACATGAATCAAGCAGAAAATGAGTAAGTTAGAAAAAAAAAGAGCCTTTTCTGGGTAGATGTAGCCTTCCCTGGTAGCATGATTTGACTAGTTGCTGGAATCTTTCCTCCTAGGTGCCTTTTCCTTAGATAGTTAAACCCTATGCCAGGGTGTGTGCATGCATGCTACGTCGCTTTAGTTACGTCTCTTTGCAACCTTATGAACTGTAGCCCACCAGGCTCCTCTGTCTATGGGATTCTCCAGGCAAGAATACTGCAGTGGGTTGCCATGCCCTTCTCCAGGAGATCTTCCAAACCCAGGAGTCGAACCCGAGTCTCTTATGTCTCCTGCACTGGCAGGTGTATTCTTTACCACTAGTGCCACCTAGGAAGTCCCAAGTGAAAGTGTTTGTCACTCAGTATCGTCCGGCTCTTTGTGACTCCATGCACTGTGGTCCACCAGTCTCCACTGTCCATGGAATTCTCCAGGCAAGAATACTGGAGTGGTTAGCCATTCCCTTCTCCAGGGGATCTTCCTGACCCAGGGATTGAACCCGAGTTTCCTGTGTTGCAGGCAGATTCTTTACCATCCAAGCCACCAGGGAAGAATTCATGCCAGGGTATCTGTAGTATTAGTTGTCATTTGCTGATTGTTTTAATGTACCTGGGTTTGTTTTAATGGCTTAAAAGTTCAAGAAAAGTGACAAAATACTTGATATTTTTCTTATGTGCCTATTTCAATAACTCAGCAATATCTTGAAATGACCTGGTGTGGAGGATGAGGCAAGTCTAGGGACTGTTGCCAACTCCTCTATGGCAGCAACATGAAAGTAGTTTAGTCAGTTTCAGTAAAAGTTTGAAATCTACTGTATTAGAGGCACGTGCAGAAGCTCTGTTAATTGCTAGCTTATTTTCCATATGGTTCTGTTTTAATGAAGCATATTTGATGCAGATGGTTGGAAAGTAAGCTGGATAATGTCTAAACTGGTCCTAACTAATTCCTACAGTGCTTTCACTCCAATAACTTAACAGTGCCTTTGAAAAGTTTCTTATTCACATTTGTCTTTTTTTAGTTGAAATGTAACCTAAGATAACTGAAAACTGTTTTTTTTTTTTAAACTTGACCTCTGAAAAGAATGGTAATAGTCATTTCCCCTCTGATTACAGGTCAAAACCACACTCCAGCTTGGTTTCTTTAGTATTATGGGGGTGCTCCTCATCATTATTATGACTTTCTAAGATATTTAATTGAGGAAGTGGGTATTATGAAGGATCATATATGGGAACTGAAGTGACTTTACCAAATGCTGAAGTTAGCTTTGTTAACATGACAATAAGTTGACCTCTTCAGGGATATGAAATTGAACAGCCTGCTGCTGCTGCTGCTGCTGCTGCTGCTAAGTCGCTGCAGTCGTGTCCGACTCTGTGCGACCCCATAGACGGCAGCCCACCAGGCTCCCCCGTCCCTGGGATTCTCCAGGCAAGAACACTGGAGTGGGTTGCCATTTTGTTCTCCAGTGCGTGAAAGTGAAAAGTGAAAGTGAAGTCACTGAGTCGTGTCCAACTCTCAGCGACCCCATGGACTGCAGCCCACCAGACTCCTCCGTCCCTGGGATTTGCCAGGCAAGAGTGCTAGAGTGGGGTGCCATCGCCTTCTCTGATTGAACAGCCTAGAATATTAATAATTATTTGTTTTTAAAATTTTTATTTATTTTTAATTGGAGGATAATTGCTTTACAATGTTGTGTTGCTTTCTGCCATACATCAATATGAATCAACCATAGGATATGTTCCCTCTCTCTTGAACCTCCCTCCTATCTCTCACCCCATCCCACCCATCGAGGTTGTCACAGAACATTGGTTTGAGCTTCCTGAGTCATACAGCAAATACCCACTGGCTATCTGTTTTACATATGGTAATGTATATGGTTCAGTGCTACTCTCTCAATTCTTCCCACCCTCTCTTTCCCCCTCTGTGTGCACAAGTCTGTTCTCTATGTCTGCATCTCTATTGCTGCCCTACAAAGAAGTTCTTCAATAACTATCTCTTGTTTGTACATTCTCTATACCTTGTGCAATTAAATTAGACTTACTAGGTTATATATTAATAAGTTAGAAGTGAAATCAAGGATAAATTGTCCAGTGATACTGCGAAAATCTTTCTGTATGCTTTTTTTCTTTCTACAAGACTAAATATCAACATATAGTCACTGTGTTTTTCTTAAATCTTTATGGAGAGTTCAGATATGTTATCTTAAAAATGAAATGCTAAATTCCTCGAAGTATTTTATTTTGGTGTAGTTGTTGCTGAGCATGTACATTTGTCTTCATATTTGCTCAAGGATATAGATAATGTCCTTGTTAGACTTGAGGTTGAGTTCTGCAAAGCAAAAAGGGAGACATGGTTCAATGGATGTGTGTCCATTTTCTGTTCTTTTTCTCACATTGTCACTAAAATATTCTCTTTGTTATCTGAATACGACATCTGCTGACTAGCCTGACCCTCTTTACCTGATTGTGTGAAAAGTCTTGGTTAAATCTGTTAGGCCTTGGAGGCTCAGGAATCTGCTAAGTGCTTTTGAGCTTGAAAGGCACACTGCCCTTGGTCTGTTTTGTCTCTCTCTTTTATAGACACCTTTGATAAATAACTGTGATATAGGTATGGGATAAGCCAAACAATGCAGTCTTCTGAACAGTAATTGACCCAAAGGACTCTTAATAAGCAATGGACTTTTTCTCATGTTCTGGAGAAGTTAAAAAAATGCAATACAAAAATTAGTTTTTCACACAACATAGATACCTTAATACAGGGAGTCCTATCAATGAAGAGAAAAAAAAAAAAANCAATAACTTAACAGTGCCTTTGAAAAGTTTCTTATTCACATTTGTCTTTTTTTAGTTGAAATGTAACCTAAGATAACTGAAAACTGTTTTTTTTTTTTAAACTTGACCTCTGAAAAGAATGGTAATAGTCATTTCCCCTCTGATTACAGGTCAAAACCACACTCCAGCTTGGTTTCTTTAGTATTATGGGGGTGCTCCTCATCATTATTATGACTTTCTAAGATATTTAATTGAGGAAGTGGGTATTATGAAGGATCATATATGGGAACTGAAGTGACTTTACCAAATGCTGAAGTTAGCTTTGTTAACATGACAATAAGTTGACCTCTTCAGGGATATGAAATTGAACAGCCTGCTGCTGCTGCTGCTGCTGCTGCTGCTAAGTCGCTGCAGTCGTGTCCGACTCTGTGCGACCCCATAGACGGCAGCCCACCAGGCTCCCCCGTCCCTGGGATTCTCCAGGCAAGAACACTGGAGTGGGTTGCCATTTTGTTCTCCAGTGCGTGAAAGTGAAAAGTGAAAGTGAAGTCACTGAGTCGTGTCCAACTCTCAGCGACCCCATGGACTGCAGCCCACCAGACTCCTCCGTCCCTGGGATTTGCCAGGCAAGAGTGCTAGAGTGGGGTGCCATCGCCTTCTCTGATTGAACAGCCTAGAATATTAATAATTATTTGTTTTTAAAATTTTTATTTATTTTTAATTGGAGGATAATTGCTTTACAATGTTGTGTTGCTTTCTGCCATACATCAATATGAATCAACCATAGGATATGTTCCCTCTCTCTTGAACCTCCCTCCTATCTCTCACCCCATCCCACCCATCGAGGTTGTCACAGAACATTGGTTTGAGCTTCCTGAGTCATACAGCAAATACCCACTGGCTATCTGTTTTACATATGGTAATGTATATGGTTCAGTGCTACTCTCTCAGTTCTTCCCACCCTCTCTTTCCCCCTCTGTGTGCACAAGTCTGTTCTCTATGTCTGCATCTCTATTGCTGCCCTACAAAGAAGTTCTTCAATAACTATCTCTTGTTTGTACATTCTCTATACCTTGTGCAATTAAATTAGACTTACTAGGTTATATATTAATAAGTTAGAAGTGAAATCAAGGATAAATTGTCCAGTGATACTGCGAAAATCTTTCTGTATGCTTTTTTTCTTTCTACAAGACTAAATATCAACATATAGTCACTGTGTTTTTCTTAAATCTTTATGGAGAGTTCAGATATGTTATCTTAAAAATGAAATGCTAAATTCCTCGAAGTATTTTATTTTGGTGTAGTTGTTGCTGAGCATGTACATTTGTCTTCATATTTGCTCAAGGATATAGATAATGTCCTTGTTAGACTTGAGGTTGAGTTCTGCAAAGCAAAAAGGGAGACATGGTTCAATGGATGTGTGTCCATTTTCTGTTCTTTTTCTCACATTGTCACTAAAATATTCTCTTTGTTATCTGAATACGACATCTGCTGACTAGCCTGACCCTCTTTACCTGATTGTGTGAAAAGTCTTGGTTAAATCTGTTAGGCCTTGGAGGCTCAGGAATCTGCTAAGTGCTTTTGAGCTTGAAAGGCACACTGCCCTTGGTCTGTTTTGTCTCTCTCTTTTATAGACACCTTTGATAAATAACTGTGATATAGGTATGGGATAAGCCAAACAATGCAGTCTTCTGAACAGTAATTGACCCAAAGGACTCTTAATAAGCAATGGACTTTTTCTCATGTTCTGGAGAAGTTAAAAAAATGCAATACAAAAATTAGTTTTTCACACAACATAGATACCTTAATACAGGGAGTCCTATCAATGAAGAGAAAAAAAAAAAAAAACTAGTTTATGAGGAATCTTCTAGAATCACAATCTTGCTTTTATTTGCCTCCTTCCCCAGTTGTCTTTCACTAGAGGAGGTTAACACTACACTAGACAGCGTTCTGCCAAGATGTACTTGCATATATTTGGGAAGCTGTTTTGAACATACCCCTTTGCCACAGAAACAATTCATCTTTAGATGTCAACTTCAGTGTTGAAATTTTATGATAATGGAAAGAAATACACATTTTTCACTTAATTAAGAGTTCCCTTTGGAAAATGCAGCTTGTTGCTGTGGTCTCAAGTTGAAAGGGTTTATGAAGTTTTTCTCAAATACTCACAGAAAGCAAATGCAGGACTGAATCAGACTAAAAGGAAAAAAAGCCTTCCTTTAAAAATGTAAATAATTATAGCACATCAGTCTTGGTCACTTTTTTGACCTTTTCCTCAATTTATGTTCACCCTGGGATGAAAGAATTAATTTCTTCTTTTTCCTTCCCTTCCTTCCTTCCATCCAAAATTCTTTTGTCTTCCTTTTTTTTTTTAAGCCAACAGCAACGTGGTTTAACTTTTCACTAGAGCAAGAGCCTAAAATGTCAGAGTAAGAAGAGAACAACTGCCTTTGTGACAGCAGTCAATTTTTCAAGAAAGAATGCTATTTCCCAAGTCATGTTTAAAGACAGAATTAGAGAGTTTCACTCGAGTCTGATTCACCTTGAGAAATCTCAGAAAAATATTAGAAATCCATTGCGTTATTTTTTTTCTGTAATGTAAGATGCGTCTCACATCCGAAGAGAATATCTCTTGGGAATACGCTCTGCCTTTGAACTATGTGAAAACCACTTACAAAATTTGGGGGAATCCTATGTTGAATTAGGCAGCTAAGATCAGCTATTACTATGGTACCGATAGTAAGTATGGGAAGGGCATCTGGAAATGGGATTTAAAATGCCAGGTTACTTTAAACAGCAGTTTAATAACAAGAAAAATTCAGCTATTGTTTTTTCATCATCATTATGTTAGGTACTTGGGAAGGCTTTTTATTTTTATTTGCTTTTCAGAGGAACAAAACTCTTATTCTAGAGATAAAGCAAGATATTTAGTTAGGCTTTGAGTTACTTAGGCTTTAGGCTTTAATTAGGCTTGACAACTTTCTATTTTTAAAAATCTCACTATGGTTTTCAGGTCTAATTCTTGAACTGTCTCTTTTGGTCTTGACTTTGTTTTCAGAGAAATAGCAGAGATAAGCTTTTCATTTAATTGTAATAAAATACTGCCCTAAAGAAGAATGAAATATGATTTTTTTTACTGGTTTATATAGAAAAGCATATAACTGTAATAATATTTTAACTATAGTTTGTATAGACCATACTCATTTAAACTCTATGCAAATCTTTGTTACTTCAGGGCAAATAAGCTACAAAACTGTAATGTGTGGTGTAGTAAGCACACACCATAAATTTGATAATCGTACTTGTGAATTCATCATATTTTATATAGGAAATTGCCATAGCTTATGAATAGTAATGTGCAAATGACGTGAAAAAAATGTTGTCACATTCTTGAATGTTTAGTGATTTTAACGCTACTGTATTATTTTATTCTGTGCCAAGTTGCGTTGATTCAAAATGAAGATATTAAAGTAGCAGAAATTTTACATTGGCTTTAATGTGTGGAGTTTCTATAATTCCCCACGTATCTGGAATGTTAATATAAATACTTCTTTTGTGGGGCAGCAGGAAATATGCTGCCCAGACTACACGTTACCCAGTGAGGCCTGCCTCTGCGGTTCAGAGAAATACAAGTGGGAGGCTGCCTTCAGTGAAAGTGAAAAAAGGCATTTGTTTAGCTGCATGGCAACACAAATATTTCACTTAGTGGGGACTGACAATGCATCTCATTATGTAAGTGGGTGCCAGCTTGTAAAAATTTCTGTTTAATTTTCCATATTAGTTAAAAGTGCTTGTGCTTAACTCTTTGAAGCCTGGCATCCAAGTCCCCTTCTTCCTTAACCCACAGTGTACACTTTTTGTCTACCATTGCTTTCTTTAATCCTAAAATAATAGATGAGAGAGAGCCAAGGATATCTGGCCCATTGAATGCTATAAGGAATATGTGAGGAAGCCTGCCAGATTCAAGCCAGCTTCAGGGTAGACATTTGTCACTTCTTTTCATTTCTCTTATTCCTGATGCACTTTTCTTAACACTAATTGTTACATTCTACCTTGACGGTAGAAGCATTCGATGGTATTTGTTTTGAGTTATTTTGTGGTGCCAGGTTCTCACGATCATAATTCTTGATCTTAAATTCTCCAGTCTTCTCTAACAGTGCATTTGGATCGCAGGCTATTTTTGCTTTTTGTTGTGCTAGAAGGCAGAGGAAAATAAATTAATGATAACTACTACATCACTTGTTTAGAATTATTTTATGGATTTTGATTTGAAGGAGGTAGAGAAATACTTTCTACTTATGTAGTATTTGAGATCAAATCTCTTTGTTCTTTGACATGATCCCTATCTTCTGGGCATCAATTTTAATAGCTTTACTGGGATGTGATAGTGTAAGCGGGTAGATACATTTTTAGATGTTGTTGACAGTACCATAAAATGAAAGATTCTCAGCATTCATAAGCATAGATGGATATACAAGGACCGACTGGATGAATACCCCAGGAAATGCACATTTTCCTTTCATATTTTCATCATGCGTTTTAAAGCTCTGACATCAGGAGCTTCAGTTTGTTCGGATAACATTTCAAAATGATTTACCCATTGAGTGAAAGCTTGTTACAGAATAAACTTAAGAGAAATAATTTATAATGGGCAAAGTACTTAAAAATTATAAAACCAAGAGAGTTAAAAATGGAGATCACTTTGAATTAAAAAATTGGAAGCATTCAAATTGTGGGCAATTTCTTTGTTCTAGTATCTGCATAAGTTTAGGGCATTGTACTTTGTGGGTATACTAATATCTATCTTATCAAAGTGGTTGGGGCATTTAGCTTTTTAAAAATAAGAATATATTCAAGTATGAGAATTAGAAGTATGTTCTAAAATAGAATTTTTTTTCCCTCCAAATTAAGTTGTTGGAAATTTGTAGTAAAGTATTTTTCTCCTCCTGCTTCCCTCTACTGTATTCTGGTTCTTACCTATTCCATCTTTCTTTATTTTTAGTGTAGACTTTAGTCCTCTTGGAGAAGAGAATCCTTTTAAATCCTCCAAACTGTGGCATCATCTGTTAGGCAGAAGCCTAAACTGGCTGGGGACTGTAAATGCCTGCTAAGGATTTTCCTGACCTCTTTACCACTTACTAACCCCCTAGTAGTTGTGTATTTTTGCTGAATTAAGTCACATTCTAGCCCGGTGTATGGTCTTTCAGATAGGAAATGCTATATGCCACTGGTTGATGGGATGGGCCGGGAGTGTGGATGGGCTCATAGGCATTGCAGTTACGATCTGGATGGAATCCAAAGTAAATATTTTGCCATTAGCTTTCTCATCAATTTGATAATCGTTGTTGGCTTCAAGGGGCCAATATGTAAATTTTTTTGAAAGCGTATTTGAATTTTTCAGTTCTATATCTTATTGTGTAGTTCCTTCTCATCAAAAGCAGCTCACTTCCTCTCTTCAAGCAAAACAATACTTCAGCTTTCCCAGCAAGTCTTGCTTTATTTAGAGTAGGTGAATTGGTCCAGTATCAACAGCACAAATATGGGTCATCAGATTCACATAAGCAGTTCTGACCCTTCATTTGATGGTTCAGAGTGAGAGGTAGAAGACCTTGTTTTTATAACATATTTGTCTCTGTGTCTGCCACTCTACCCATCCAGTTACTAGCTCAGATTTAGAGTATTTGGTTAGTGGCTCTATGAGACCCCACTGCTCTGCCACAAATTCTATAGCCCCTATAGCCTTCTGGTTTCTTGTCACTTACAGTACTTGGCAGATAAATAGTAAGCATCCAGTAAATATTTGAGGGATGAGTAATTGAGTAGATCAGTGAGAAAGTAGAGACAAGAGAAGATGGTGTAAATTTCTTGAAACAAGTAATTGGGAGTGATTTAGTATTGTGGACACTTGAAGCTCAAATTCTGGGTTTAACTGGTAACATGTTGAAATGAGGAGTCCCTATTTTAAGAAGTTTTGGACATGGTTTTACTTCTCTAGCTGATACAAGTTAGCCATCAGTTGTTTCCAAGGATTGTCAGGTGACATCCAGGTTTCCAAATTTGATATTTTGGAAGGCAGTGAGATCTTTTAAAATGTCATACTTGGAAAACTGACTAGGTTTCTGAATAAATAATTTTATAGTACTAGAGAAATTAGAAGCTATCTTGGAAAAATCCTGTAACTATTTGAAGTTTTATACTTCCTTTGCTAAGGAATAATGCTAGAAGCATGAGGCTGACCATAGAGAAAAGTTGGCATGTCGGTCTACAGGAAGCTTGGTAGGAGGTTCTCTTTTCCTGGGCACGCATTTTCTTTCTATTAAGTCTTATGAATTCCAGTCTGCGCTGTTTCTAAATGTGAAGGTGGGTTTTTCAAACTGACTACTTTATACGTGACAGTGTCTCCAGCTCTCCTTTAACCAACTGTTGTGCTAGCAACTTATGGAGAAAACTGTGTGATCATGTTCACTGCAGGGAGAGGTAGGCTAGTGGAATGAGTATGTGTTATTTAAATAGCAACATATTGGGGAAAAAAAATCTCTTGGGAAGTCACATGTGCTAAATTTAATGCTTTATGTTTAAAATTAAGGTACTATCCCCAAATTCCATTAGCCTTCCTCAAGGCTTTACTCTTTTAACCCAGCAACTTATATTGTCAGGAGACATTATTTTTTCCTAGGTTCTTTTTACTGTTATTTTGCTCAATGCCATACATTTATACTGACATAATCTTGAGGTTTGCTGATGTCCTTTATGATCGATCGCTTATTCTGCCTGTGTTATTTTTGTGTTAAATACAAAAAATAAAAGAATGATATATTTGCATAAATTGTATATATTTTATTTGCTGGCCACAAGGTAACAAAGGCCTAATTGTTTTTTATGGTGAAGAGATAAAGATTTTACCTGAATAGTTAGGAAGTTAATGTATAAGTCTAGCCTCTCAAACATTAAAATGTACTTTCTATTAGGTGTGGGAGGCTCACTTCATATATTATTTCTCATCTGCTGAAATGTAAGTAATAAAAAATTGAGCATGCATCTTGGGTATCTTTGGCATATAATGCCTGACACAGATAGTATATAAAGAGTCTCATTCTTTTTACATTGTGAACATGACGACTGCCAAAGTATTCTACCATGCATTATTTATAACTTTCAAAATCTTTTAATTTCAGTAATGCAATGTATTAAAAAGATGTAGGATAGTAAAAATAGCTTGTATTAATAGGATATATTAATCTAAATTTTTTTGGATGCTTTTGAACTAATTGGTATAGAAACAGTGTGTATTTTTCTGGTATATTTCATATCCTTCCTCTGTGTAAAACACTTGTAACAAACATATTTACTTGTAGAATTTCTTTCCATGTTTTAAGGTCCACTCCTATAGTCTTCTCTGACTTCACTTCATTTGTACTCCCATAGTATTTTGAATTTCTCTTTTTGTACTTTTTTATAATTTGTCTTTTTTAGTGATTTCTGTGGATATTCCTTAGTTTCTAATCAAAAGTGATTTGGGGGGGCAGGGATATCAAGTCAAATTCATCTTAAATAACTTACATGACTGTATAGTACCTACTATTCAATAAACACTCATTATATACTTATTGAGTTAATTAAAAATTGCAAAAATCCACACTCTCAATCCTTTTAATAAATTACCTAATATGTGTTGCTTTTCTTAAATTTAGCTTCTCTTATATATGTTGATTGCTTATACTGTGTCTATGCTATCCTGGGAGTTAGAAAAGAAGTAATTTCTTGAATTAGCAAACGAGTTGAATAAAACATTAAAAAATGTGAAGTTAGTTACTTATTGTGGGGCCCTGAGTAAAATCTGGTGCATGTAATGTTGGGGCAGGAAAAGAACTGGACATGCCACCCTCACCATTACTGCTCATGTTTCTTCTATTCACCTTTGAGTGGGGACTGTGCTTTTTTTTTTTTTTTGTATCATCTCCAGCACAATAATTTGCTCATAGTCAGTGATCTGAGCATATGCATAAAATGAATATTGCCTTTGATGCTTCAGCTACTCTTTCCCCTTTCATTCTCTCCCGACTTTATGTACATTGATACTTTCCTTCCATTTTTTCATGTAAAAATCCTTCTTTCACAAAAGTATTCGATGATAACATTCAAGATACAAATGGACAATAATAGTTTCNTTGCTCATAGTCAGTGATCTGAGCATATGCATAAAATGAATATTGCCTTTGATGCTTCAGCTACTCTTTCCCCTTTCATTCTCTCCCGACTTTATGTACATTGATACTTTCCTTCCATTTTTTCATGTAAAAATCCTTCTTTCACAAAAGTATTCGATGATAACATTCAAGATACAAATGGACAATAATAGTTTCAGTTCAGTTGCTCAGTCATGTCTGACTCTTGGTGACCCCCATGAATCACAGCATGCCAGGCCTCCATATCCATCACCAACTCCCGGATTTTACCCAACTCATGTCCATCGAGTCGGTGATGGCATCCAGCCATCTCATCCTCTGTCGTCCCCTTCTCCTCCTGCCTCCAGTCCCTCCCAGCATCAGGGTCTNACTCTTTTGTTGACCATGATGGCTACTCCATTTCTTCTAAGGGATTCCTGCCCACAGTAGTAGATATAATGGTCATCTGAGTTAAATTCACCCATTCCAGGTCCATTTTAGTTCGCTGATTCCTTGATTGTTGACGTTCACTCTTGCCATCTCCTGTTTGAAGATTTCCAATTTGCTTTGATTCATGGACCTAACATTCCAGGTTCCTATGCAATATTGCTCTTTATTTTTAACATATTATTCTTTTGTGGCATATGCATTTTAAAATGTAGACATATTTTCAAATAAAAATTAAGATGAATGAGTTAAATTATATGGGAGCTACATTCAAAATAAAGTTGTTGGTTTGCTTGATCTCTTAAAGAAATATGTTTATACCTGGGCTCCAAAGCAGTGTTTGTAGTTCTGAGGGACCCATGAATGAAATTTCTAGAAACAGTAGCTGGAGATAGCCCTCTATAAATCTTTGCAAGTATTCTAAGAATTTGAACCTAACAATGTTAAGGATTGAAAGAGTACTTTGGGATAGCTCCCTCTGAAATAAGGGAATGGAACTAAAATTATCAAAAGAAAAATTTTTTTGTCCTCATTTGTCTTAAGAATGGCTAGTGTCATCATTTTTGTTCATCTTTGGGACTGCTAAAAGCAATTCAAAGAAGTCTTTGCAACTATTATTGCCATGAAGAGCTTGCAGTTGTTTTTTTCCCCCCTGAAGTTAGCTCACTGTAATAATTATTGGAAAAAGAAGCTCATAACTAACAGATCATTTACTATATTCCCTCTCTAGCATTTTCTCTGGAAAAAGCACCCTTATTTTCTTTTGGGAAACAACTTTCTTTCATTTTTATTAAATGTGATTGAGGTAAAGCTATTTACCTTCCCAAGTCATGGGGAGTGGGCAGTGCATATTCATGGCCACACTGTTTGTTCAGAAATAAGCATGTTATCCAAGCCACACCAATGGAACTTAATCTGGGATCTTTTCTGTTATTACTGGGAAAAGACCATAGTCATTTTACTGTGATTGTTAACCTGAAATTTCTGCTAGCCATCTTTGCCCTGAAGCAGGAGAACCTGCCTGAGAGAAGGAGAGGCCAACTCCTAGTTACATCAGTTTAGCACTGGATTCAGCTGTGTCAGAAGCCAAGACTTTCAGTTATGTTGAGTCAATAAACTCTTTTTCAATAAAAGTACTTTGAGTTGGTTTTTTATCACTTAAAACTACAAGTGTTCTAACATGCAATCAGAATTGCACAAGTGACGCACGACTCATAAGGTGGATGTATACACGTGATTTGGTGAAATATTTTCGTACCCATTGACTCATCTCATATGTGTAATTTATTTATTCCATGAGTGTGAATGAGTATGGGGGATATGATGAAAGTCATTACAGGTTAAGTAAGAATAGTTTCTACTATAGTAATTTTAGTATTGCTAAAAAAGAAAGTGCAAGTGAAGTGATATAGCTTGATAAGTTCCAGATTTTAAGTTTATATTGTCTTGAAAATAGAACAAGTTTATGAATTTTTTATAGGTTAAAAAAGCAATTTTCCTTTTTTCTAAATAAAAGTAGTTGAAATTTTTATTGTCTATTTCAGTTAGATTCACAACCTGGGCAGGAAATGGAGACTACTTTATTTACCTGTGCTCTGAAGAAATATCCTCTGTTTGTTACATTTTCATATGTTAATCTTATTCATTGATATATAATTCTACTGAAGATAAACTTTAATGGATCTACTTCAAGTTAGAGATCTTCTCATGAGTTTGGAAATTACAAAACTGAAATGGATATTACAGTAAAAATTTTACTGTTTTCTTAGAAAAAAATAATCTGAATTTGAAAGAAAATTTACTCTCCAAATATAGTTATACAAATTCTATTCGACTTTGGTAAATTGCATTCAAATAGGTAGTGTTTTAGATTTATATTTAATACATAGCCTTTAGGAGGTTTCCATTTTATTTGTCCTTCACATTGTTTGAAATATCTATGTAAAAGAGTACGTTGATATTTGACCACCTCTCTTAAAAACATGCTGGACCATTTTATAGTAGGACATTATTGCTTAGAAAAATTTAAAAAGAAACATTAAAATAAGATTCTTGGTCTTTCTTTTCCTTCCTGCCATTTAAGGATTCATAATTGCAATCAATTTGGTCTTTTTACTTGGCAAACCTTAAGTGCCAAGGTCAAAGTTGGCACTGATTTCTCTCTAATTCTTATAGATTGCACATGTGTTCCAATAAAAGGCCTCATATCTTAGCCTCTTGGGTATTGATATTCTCATTGGGAAATTATCATGTTCAGAAGTTAAGGTGCTAACTAGTTCATAAGAGTAAGGTCTTCATTAGAACTATTTTGAGAACAAGTCAATGTTGTGAAAGTCTTAACCTTTAAGAGTTCTTGCAAACAATAGCACGTTTGGTATGGCATGCACAGTTAGTTGCAATGAGTGGATCTGAGGTAGTGGATTTTGAAGTTTTATTATCTATCATTCTGAAGGATTTCTCTTTTCCTGTAATGACCTCCAACTTTGCAGCCCACATCAAATAAAATTTAAAATAAATAAAATTTCTGGGAAAAGCCTGTTTTTTTAACATCCATTCCTTTCTTCTTACTATAACCTTCCTATGTGGTGATCTCGCTCTCTTTTCAGTCACTCACTGTCTATTTATTTCCCCTACTCAAACCTGCTCACAGGATAGTATACTGTAGTGGTCACATGTGAGTGAGTGAAGTCGCTCAGTTGTGTCCGACTCTTTGCGACCCCATGGGCTGTAGCCTACCAGGCTTTGTGATCCATGAGACTTTCCAGGCAAGAATACTGGAGTGGGCTGCCATTTCCTTCTTCAGGACATCTTCCCAACCCAGGGATCGAACCTGGGTCTCCTACATTGCAGACAGACGCTTTACCGTCTGAGCCACTAGGGAAGCCCAATATACACCTTCATTATTATTATTATTTGGTTAAATTAAAAAATCACATTTATATTAAAACAATAGGAAAAAAATATGGTTTCATATTGTTGTTCAGTTGCTCAATAGAATTTTTCTTCTTTAATTTGTGAACATGTGTTCTTGGCAGATTTTCTGAACCATCTAGGATTATTAGGATTAAAACATATTTATTCTCGATGGATTTTCATTTATACTATAAAACTAGTTATTATTTAATAGATTTTTGCATTTTTGTTAATAAATGAGATATTTTTAATTTTCCCTTTTTATAGTGCCTTCATTTTGGAATCAAGGATATTCTGACTTTATAAAATGAGTTGGAAGTCATATGCATCTTAGTGTGAAAAGAGCTCATAGTATTACCTCTACTAGAGACATTTAAGTTTAAACTCTAAGTAGGAGGAAAAATATTTTATCCTTAAAATATTTTGAAACATCAACCTAAGATAGCTGCTTTTTGGTGGAGAGGGTTGTGAATTTGTGGGGGAATTTTGGGATAGAGAAAATGTTGATGAAGCATGGAAGTTGCCTGTATAGTCTGTGTCATAGTAGTGCAATTATTTTGGTGTTTATCTCTGAATATTTTTGGGCAGACTTGTGGGGTGATCAGTGGGATAAGAGGAGAGCAGGTTGATGACATTGATTAGGGAATATATTATCAGAGAACGCTTAACTGAACACTGAAAAAGTCTCCCAAACCAAAGGTGGAGGTTAATATGACTGAGATTTAAATACATTCCAATTAGTCTATTTGTGTCCTTAGTGCCCTTTAATAGGCAAAGTGATAGAGCTTCTCTTTCAGGCCCCACAATTACCCCATTGGTTGCATTAAGCCATTTATGACATCTTTCTTCCTCCAAGTTTCTCCTTGGAGTTAATTTTAGTCAGATTTTTATCTCTGTAAAAATGTCTGAGAAGTTAGGTGTGGCTTCACATATAATTCGATCTATGTTTCATCTCATTTTATCCTATGGAAACCATTCAACACAAATGTTAAAAACTCCCAAGTTTGGGCTTTCTGAATATCTGGTATGACTACTGATGCAGTTTCTTACAAAAGAGGTGCTTACTTTCTTCTGTCCTTATCTATTCTTCTAAATGTATCACAATTTAATTAAACAGAACTTTTGAGCACTTACTGTATACCAGGTACTAGATATTCAAAGATTACGTTCTTAAGGAGTTCGAGCTTTCCTTTTTCATCCTTGTTTTCTAGGGCCCTTTCCTTTTCTGATGTCGAGTTGCTTTTGTGTTTTTCTTTTTGCCCTTCTGTCAAAACAAAGAGACTTTAAAAGGAACTTTTGAGTTAAACTCAAGCTGCTTCTATTGAGAAGAATTAGTACAGCTCTCTGAACTTGGGCCTATTGTTTATTTAGAACCCAGTGTTAATGAGGGCACAATGCTTGTCTTGATTCTTATATGGACCCTATTAGCTTTGCTCTGTTCCATGGCCTTGGATCACTGCTATCATGATTAATACTTGCTGGAGACCAGGTGAGAAGATTTGGTTGATCAAAATATTAGAAAACCAGTGCAAGCTGCATTCTTGCCAGGTATCATCCTTGTTTATAAAAGACAAATGAAAATTGAGGGCATCACTTTTAAACAAAATTATTACTGAAATGAGTTGTACAGGAATGTGGAAAAACAAAAGGGGATTAAAAGGCATTTTATTATGCTATTTTCCCCCCTTTTCTTCATTAATTGTGTAATTCTTAGGCTAGTTTTCTCCATGTCATTTAGTTTCCTTTTTAATATCTTTGGATCCAAGGTTGAGCTCTGCTAGCCTTCCTTTCTTTCTTGTTCTTTGGGTGTTAGCGCCAGCATCGGCAGCACTCATTGTCAGTGCTGGCTTGAATGAAGGAATGGCTGAAGGCTCCTTTTGGAGACCCATTTCACTGGTTATTTTAATTGCTCACAGCGATAATTGTGGAGTGATGCTATTTAGGATAGTATCTCCTTTGCCACAGGGTTTAGGAATTCTGCCCAGTAATCACTCCTTTTCCTAATGGATGCGTGTTTCTTCGTGGAAAGACTGGCTCTAGGTATCTCTCTAGAACTATGTGTAAGGCCCCTACCATATTAACTATGGAAAATTTATGTAGCCACCATGAATACTTCATTGATTTTTTGCTTCATACGGCCAGAAATAGAGAATTTGTAGAATTTAAAATTAGTTTCTTAATTGTCTTATCCTAGGACATACTCTGTCATATAGCCCTGTGAGAGCAAAGATTTTCTTTGCTTTTCTTTTTCACAGTCAGAGAAATTAGAAAAATAATAGGGATATGAGTGCTAAAGGGTCTGGCTTCAGGAAATTTTTTTTTTTTTTAAGCACTGCTATTGTATCTGTGTCTGCTGTGCTGAAGGACTGTGATATACTGTATGCTGATATTCTGTGAAATATTCTGTGAACATTTATGCTTTCTGACATGTAGTGAAGAAAATTCTGGGTACAGCATCCACTAGATATTTCCTCAGACTTAGCTGCTTCTCTGGATGGAAGTGAGGCTTCTGAGATAGAAGTTTTATAGTTTTGAAACTTTTTATCAAAGAATAACTGAGTCACAACAAGTTGGTAAGCAAAAATAAATGGTGAAAGTCATATTTTAGAATTAACTGTAATTTTTAAGTTGGAAATCAATGGATATAAGTGAGGTGAGGTTGTTAATTGTTTTCTTTTAAAATGTTTTTGTCACTTACTGAAATAAAAATATCCGTTTTGAGTAGCCATCTAGATTAAATTAGTTAAAAAGGAACAAAGCAGAAAGTTCTACTTAAGAATTTTGGGAATCATCAAAATGACCTGGACTTCTTTGCTAAGATAGATTGTCGTAAAGGCCCCAATTCTTCTTAATCCTTCTTTATATCTGTGACCTTTGCCATGAGACTCTAGAGTGCCCTTTCTACTCTGGATAGGGCATTCTGTCTCTCCTCTTGCTTCTGGGATCCATCACTTAACTTGTTTTGGCCAATGGCATGTTCGTAAGTGTGATGCAAGTAGGAGTTTACAGAAAGCACTTGTGCATTTCTGTTTACACTCTTGTCCTTGTCTGTCCACAAGAGAGGAGAAAGCCTGGGCCCATATGCTGAAGGATGAGATATATAGAGTGGAGTCACAATACTCTAGTTGTCCTATCAAAGGCCATTCTAGGCCAGCCAAAAGCCAGCCAACTGTAAGACATGTTGGTGAGCTCAGTTAAAGCCAGAAGAAACAGCCAGCTAGTCTTCAAACACATGATCTAAACAATGCTTTTTTAAGCCACTGAGTTTCAGGGTGGTTTGAACCTGCAACATTCTTGTGGCTATGGAGAAGTGAAACAACCTCAGGTGGTTTTAGAGACTCAACTGAGCAAATGTCACAGATGATCCTGAGATTTTTCTTGTTGTTCCAAAAACAATATATTTCACATTGATTTCAAGAAATTAGTCGATCCAACCACTCAGTGATACTTGGGTAAGATTTGATTTCAGGTATAATATGTTTTCTTGGCAGGTTGATTGTTGGAACTCTGGAAATAACCCCTCTTCCAAGAATGTTTTGTTGTTTAGTCACTAAGTCATGTCTGACTCTTTGTGACCCCATGAACTGTCACCTGCCAGTCTCCCCTGTCCACGGGGTTTCCCAGACAAGAATACTAGAATGGATTGCCATTTCCTTCTCCAGGGGATCATTCCAACCCAGTAATCGAATCTGCATTTCCTGCTTGGCAGGTGGATTTTTTTTTTTTTTTTTTAAATCACTGAGCCACCTGGAAAGCCTCACCTAACGTATATATTCAGCTAATTTTTGTTAGACTTACAGGGGCATGGAATCATTCAGTTCATAAAGAAGGACAAGGCAGAAAATGAAAGTAGTACAAGTACTTGAGTTAAATTCATATGAGAAGGCAATGGCACCCCACTCTAGTACTCTTGCCTGGAAAATTCCGTGGATGGAAGAGCCTGGTAGGCTACAGTCCATGGGATCGCTACAGGTCGGACACGACTGAGAGACTTCACGTTCACTTTTCACTTTCATGCATTGGAAAGGGAAATGGCAACCCACTCCAGTGTTCTTGCCTGGAGAATCCCAGGGACGGGAGAGCCTAGCAGGCTGCCGTCTATGGGGTTGCACAGAGTCGGACACTGAAGCGACTTAGCAGCAGCAGCAGCATCTGATAAGAAAGACAAATATCCTTTTTCCAGAGCAAATTTTGATTAGAGGGAAGGGTGGTGGTGGGTGGAGTAAGTACAACAGGGGAAGTATGAGGCTAGGAAAAGGAAAACTAATTTACTTTGGATCATTTAGAGACAGTGTAGTATAAAAGTAAATGTGATTGAAGACTGAGTTTAAAACCTTAACTCCCATTTTTGTACTCTGTAAGCGCAATATATTAGAGTGAAGGAAAGATCTGAGGAAAAGAGCAAAGAGATAGTGTTGTTGGGAACATGGTAGTTTAATTCTTTGTGCTTTGAAATCAAAAGACTGTTGTCTTTTCTATTTTCAGGCTCTTTTTATAGTATTGCTATTTCATTCACTTTCTTTTATGGTAGAAATAAGTCTGCTTTTTAGTAAATATATAAAAAGTAGCTGACTGAGAATCAGAGGCCCCTGGACCAAGGCAGGGCATTTACTGAACATATCTTAACAGTTATGGCCCTGCATTTATCTGGACCTGTACTCAGAGAAGGGGTGCTGCTGCATGGGGGATCTGTACTTGGTTAATTCATCATATTACTTGGAAAGGTCCTATTATTTTGCACAGCAGTGTGGTCACCTGGCGGTAGGTCATTAGCATTTTAGTCTTCTTTTCTGCACAACAATGTACAACATGCTAATTAGAGGATTCTGAAAGCGAAGTAACCTGTTTTAAAATCAGACATTTTAATTTGCAGCTTTAATGGCTGTTTTTTATAATAACTGGCTTTATTGGGGGTAAAAGCACTTCTCCTGTTCCACTAGCAAGGCAGAGTATAACAGAAGCTGACAAAATTAAAAACCTCATAATGCGACCTTTGCCTGGGATAAAAGGCTGTTTCATAACAATTTCCTTTTGTTCTTTGTTTAAGCCATTACTCTAAAAGGAGCCTCCGATTAATCTAAGTAAATGCATCATTACAGTACTAATCCATGTCCTTCTGTCAGTGTCTGTTTTAATTAAATAAGAAATGCTAGCAGAAAGATATCACGCACAAAGCTGTGATTGGAGAAAGCAGCACTGGTTGATCAGGGAAAGATTAAAAAGGGCTTTACTGTTTTGTCCATTTGCATAGCTCCAGATGCCACAGTGTTTCAGGTTGAAAGAAAACTTACAAAAGAGTTTAACACATTTCACTCTTATAGATTTAAAATAATGGGATTTACCAATGAAATTCTAATCATCCAATTTATCACATGTTAGACATTCCAAAACAAGGAGCAGAACAGCTTGGGGTGTGTCTTTTAAACCTTTTATGCAATGTTGTATTGTATCTGTGAAAACATACCTGCCCAATTTGCATGTGTTTCTTCTTATTTTGGGTGACATTGATGGTGAAATCTGATTGTGGTTATATACAATGTGATTTGCCCCCTCTTTTTATAGTATCTTGCAACTTCTAACCTATGCCTTTTTTTTTTTTAATGGTTTTCTGTTGATAATATGTTAGGAATTTGGGTACTTAATTGGCTGTTAACAAAGAAAAGTAAGTTTAATAAACACTCACAAAATGCATGTATCTAGTTATTATTGCTACACTGAAATGCAGAAACTCTCCTTAGCAGTAGAGTTGCAGAATTCCCGTGGTGAGGGCTTTCTTCATATACGGGCCATTATTTGATGTAATGAAAAGAGAAAGTGTGCAACAGTGAGATTGTTAATTAATTTAGCCTAACAAGATGAAGATAAATGAAGCAAAGAACAGATTGAATGAAGCAAGAGGTCTTATTTACAGTTTAATACATTTTTATATAATGCAGATCTCACCTGTTAAAAAACAAACAGACCCCATCTCAAATCCCTACTCACAAAAAAGTATACTCCCTCCCACCACAATTCAACCCTAAAATCCTACCTGACTTTATAGAAAACATGTACTGTGACTCCCATTTCGAAGACACTTTTATAGTGTGTAAACAGTGGTTTTCTACTGCTATGAATTTTACACTAGTTAACCTTTAACTTCAGTATTTTATTTTTCTTGCTATAGAACTGGGATGACCATAAGAATAATTATCCAGAAACCTTCGGATTTTTCTCCATGGTATCTATCCTGAGACACCTTGGCACGGTTATTTAATGATCATTTTATTTTAATCCTCTTTTTACCAAAGGAAAGAAGCCCAAAAGTGAGGGGGAAAAAGGAGCTGTGAGGCTTTTTACGTGTGCTTGAATCTGTAGCGATTGTGCTAAATTCCTAAATTAGCATTATTTTTAAGTCTTTCTTCAGAGATTAATGAGCTTTACCCAGTATTTGACCTTTTATCATTCTTGCTTTCTGCTCAGAAGTACTTCCTTCCTTCCTACAGTAGCTAGAAAAGACCGTCTCTTATCTTATGTTACTGTAGGCAGTGGTAACAGGGCTCTCTACAAATGGTGTTATTATGGTCACTATGTTTTTATCTCAGGGGTCACGAACAAATCCATGCAACTGCTTCTAAGGATTTCAATAAATAGGACTTTTTATCCAGACAATCGCCTTTTATGTTACTTTTAAACAAAACTACTAGTCCATCAAGAGTTTCAAAAGAAAACAATTCTGCAGAGTGCCGGTATGGCCGTGCAGACCAATCATCATGGCACCCATTCTCCAGTCCTTTATTTTTCAAGTCCACAACAATAGGTTGTTGATTCAATGGACAAGACCAGAACAATTAAGTTCTCTGTTTAGCAGCAGTGCAGCATTTTAATGCCCTTCTCTAATAATGGTCTCATTATTGTTATTCTAAGACTGGGCCTCAGGAGGAGGAATATTTGCTGGAGGTACGTCATTATTTTGCAAATTTCGATTAGCTCATCATGTTGTCTGTAGTGTGAAAATCGTAGCTAATTAGGGCAGCCAGTTAGACTACCAGCTTTTGAGCTTATGAGTTAAAAGGTAGCATACTTGATAGGCCAGTGATGTGAAAAAGGTGGTAAAAAGGAGGATTAGAGCAGTTGCCTTAGTAACTCCAACTTCCATCTGTGAGGGAACAATGGACTTGTGTTTCTCCCCCACCTTGGTGTAAAAATTGGTTTTGTTTTGAAAGGACAGGGTTCTTTTTATGACAATCTGGAATTCAGCCCAACTGAGTATAGTTTTAGTTGTTAGGAGAGACCATTGGGGATAGGAAAGATGAAAGGTCATGGTGAGCTTCAAGGACATGAAAGGTTGTTGTCTCATGTAACAATGGTAGATTGTTTTTTTTTTTTTTTCCCCTAATATTTCTAGCCAGCCCCTAAGTCAGGTGATGGAACAAATACCTACAGTTTAGTCAGGTGAAACAGGAAAGGGAGGGGGAAGGAGAGGAGAAAAATGGGGTAAGAAAGAGTTTGTACTTTGCTTTTTTAGAAAGGGGGAGGGGTAACTTCAATTTGCTTCTATTAAACGAAGTGATATTTCTCTGTCGCTATCTCTGAGATTCCAGTGTGCTTTGGATGATTTGCCTCTGTGGGCCATCCCGTCTCTGGGAAGCTCTCCAATGTGTTAGAAAATGTGATTTAAGCTTTCTTCCTGAACTCCCAGGAGGACTAGTGATGCGATACTTCACAATAAATTTAGTTGTTGTAGCTTTCCCACATTACTGGTGTTCTTAAAAGGTTTTCCTTCAAAATGCACACTGAATAAAATGAATGATAAATATGAAAGAATTTGTTTCACCTCTCTACAGGGTTTTATCATAAATTCTATGACTTTCATCACAGAAAGTTTACAGGAAATGGTTTAGATGTTGCTGCAATAGCAGCACAATTTTTTTTTCTCTCTGTTCCTAAGAAAATGCCCCAATTTTAAGAGCTATTGGAGGTTTTGTATTAAGAGGAGGTGATCAGGATTGAATATGGTGCTATTGCTTTAAAAGCCTGAAAACCAAATCACTCTCTCTGGATTTAAAATGCCTTTATTACAGCAAAATAAGTGCCTTCTGTTTCTCTTTCGTATCAGTATTAAAACATTTGATATGTGTGCTTACGTGGGAGCTCCTGTTTGTATATACGTGTGCGTGTGTGTGTGTATTTAGAATCAGAATGAGTACAGGAATACTAAGTTTTTAAGCAGAAAGATCATCTTTTGATGATCAAAGGAACCTTCATATTTCTCCCTCTCTATTGTCCTCAAACAACCCTTGTGTAATTGAAGCTGGAC
The DNA here is from genome assembly GCA_006410615.1 of Neotragus moschatus. Lineage (NCBI taxonomy): Eukaryota > Metazoa > Chordata > Mammalia > Artiodactyla > Bovidae > Neotragus > Neotragus moschatus. Next base: position 234,600 of record SJYA01002117.1, on the reverse strand, counting down.
TTGGTCCAGGGGGCTAGGGAGATTTTCAGATTCTTTGAATCCCAGGTCTTTGTTTTTTCTTTCTTTCTTTTTTTTTTCTGCTTTTTCTAGCCAACTGTCCTTATTGCTGTAGCTTTTCTTTTTCTGAAGAAAAGTCCTGCATTCATTTAATTGATTGTAAATACTTCATAGACTCGAAATAATAGCATCATGAAATTGTGGCGTTTAAGGGCTTTTGAGATCATCTAGTTCAATTTTTGTATTTGCAAAATAAGAAAAGTGAGAGCAGAATGTTGAAATGACTTGCCCAAGGTAACTCAACTAGTTGAGGTAGACAAATAGAGGCCATTTGCTATACTATTTAAATATAAAAACTTGAAATCGAAGGAAGAATGGAGAAACATTATAGGAACATACTGAACTTTCCTTGTCTTTTAGTGGTTGAGGGAAGTTGAAATAAGGCTAACATCAGGGGATGATGGTGGTGAGGTTACAATTCAGATCAGATTTTTCTTTTGTAACTTTTAAAGCTCCATTGTAAATAAATAAAACTTTTTTTTCCTGACAGCCACCACCCCGTCCCCCAAAGAAAACCCAAGTATAACTGGGGAGAGATGTACCCTAAAGCTCTAGCATAGCATTCAGAAACTGTGAACTTTCTTGATCCAAGCACTGTGTGAAATACTTTCATACACATTATTATAATTTAGAATTTAAACACTTTTTCTTTCCAGAGTGGCAAATTAGTTAACTGTTCTGTTTTTTAGTTTTTGCAGCTATAGGAAGGAACCTGATGCTATTCAACTGTATTAGATGTTGTGAGACGTAAGTCAGTAAATGATTGAAAAATGCAGTATACATTTGAAGTTATATGAGTGAAAATTTGTGCTTTTTCTGAACAGATATCCCGAGGCAAATATAAACCATAATATTTAGATCAGTGTATATGTTGTATTTTATTTTTGGAACAGATTGGAATATACTCAGAAAAGTTGGACTATAAAACATAAAGGATAAAATAACCTGTCATTTCATCTTTTTATTTCATAATTAAAAATATACTCTCTAGTAATATTTTGGTATATTTCATTTCAGTCTTTTATCTATGTGTGTATGAGAAGAAAGGACATGTGTAGCTTGTTTACTGCCCTCTCTTCAATGCCCAGAACAGTATGTGGCTCAGAGTAGGTATTTGAAAAATGGTTGTTGAGGAAGTTAAAAAAAAAAAAAAACAAAAAAGCATCATACTGTATATACATTTTTGTAATTAAAAATACTTTTATTGGATTTTGCCATGTCTTCAAAAATGTGATTTTTTTCATGACCATATCATATACCATGGTTGTACCACAGTTTGTTTTACCATGAAATTATTGATTTCCAACTTTTTGCTGTTATAATGTGAAAGTTAATTTATAAGGATGTCTTTCATTTATTATTAAAGTGGTAAAAATTTTAAATTGATAAAAACCCTTTAGGATCATAGAGCTCCACCAAACCCCTTCACTTCTTTCAAGTCTTAGCTTAGATGTTATCTTCTCTTTCCAGGTCAGCCTTGACCACCCTGGTTTAAAATTGTAGCCCTCCAAACATTTCTTAGCTCCCTAAGCATGTCTGTTGTTTTAAATAGACTTTATCAACTTTTAACATACTATATAATTTGTATGTCTGTTGAATTTGCCATTTCCCCCTTATATTTCCAAGAATGTAAGCTCTAGGCAGTGGAGAATTTTTTGCTATTTCTGTCAGCTATATTCCCCAGTGTCTTGAACAGTATCCAGAACATAGTAGATGCTCAACAATATTTGTTGAATGCATTTATTGAAACTTAAAAAGATGGAAACATCTATTTTTTAAGTAAAGAATCAATCTCTCTTTTTTTTTTTTCACACGGGCAACTCTCATCAACTAATCTATGCACTAAGGAATTCTGTTTTCTCTATTTCAATTGTACACATTTTCCAGTTACATTAAATCATAGCACTTGACTGAATCTTGGGTAGGCTGTACTGGATACAGTCTAAATGTCTTGCAACAAATGTTTCCAGGTCTTGCCACCTGAAGTCATTCTGAACTCCAGCTTTAGGGAGATAGTTCTGGATGAAAAATATCACCAGTGTCACTTCAAATGATACTTTTCCTTGTCTAGAAGTCCTTTTAGTAAGACTTCTAAGGTGTGGGTCTGATCTGAGTAAACTCTGGTTAACCTGATTACTTTTATTTTGGGATGATTTTACCTTATTCTGCTTCTGATATTGATCCTTTTCTTGAAATTTCTCAGGGAAGACATTTTGCAAACTCCTGTTTACTTCTTTTGGTCTATACGGTTTATGTGTGCTGTGTGTACTGAGTTGCTCAGTCGTGTCTGACTCTTGCGACCCCATAGATTATAGCCTGCCAGGCTCCTCTGTCCATGGGATTCTCCAGGCAAGAATACTGGAGTAGGTTGCCATGCCTTCCTCCAGGGGATCTTCCTCACCCAGTGATTGAACCAGGTCTCCTGAATTTCAGTCATACTCAACCAACTGAGCTACAAGGGAAGGTATTTTTATTTAAAAATAGTGTAAAACAAAACAAAAAAATCATCGTTAATGTCCTTTGTGGAAAAGTGTTAATTATAATCTTTATATACTAGCAATTTATATAGCTATAATAATAATCCCTTACCTTTAGTGTTTATAGTTTTAAAGCTCTTTGGTAAATATGGTCTTAATTATCAAAATAATCTTAGATGCACAGGGCATGTTTATTATACCCATTTAGGGACCATTGCCCAGAAAAGTTAGGATACTTAACCTAAAACATAAATTTAGGAAGTGATAGAGAGGCCACTAGAATCCAGGTCTTCTGAGTTCTACTAGTTCAGTACTGCTTCTCTTTTAGTCATTTTACCTTCTCTCCAGGTTAAATAATCATCGTTTTATTGATGTTTCTTAATAGATCCCATGAAAATAAAAACAAATTATTAGAATTACACTTTTTTCCACTTTATTTTACCTTGTTTACTATTCCGATTCTCCAAGACTTTTCTGTAGTTTTCTATGGTTCTTCTTTTTCCGCAGTCATTATATTTTCCATTATTCTGACTATTAACATGGGCTTTTGTAGCAATTGTAAAGCCACTGACTTCCATGCATGTCTTTTTGCCTTTTAGTGAGTTGTTCATTTCACATCTCTAAATAAGACTAAGCATGTTCTGTTGATCATAATAGGTATCGCGCAAACTCATAGGGGTCCACTGAGATGCAAACAGCCTTGGGAGAAAGTCAGTATAGTAGACAGGGCATTAGGTAAAAGGTTGGACAATGAACACTATCAAGTGGAGTTCAGGTGTGTGGAAGAGAGGTACGAAACACGAGATTCAAGAGTTTCATGAAACAGACAAAGCAATCTGAGGCAGTTGGTAAGAGATTTAGACAGCTAGGCTATAGACATCAAGTGGAGTCAAACGACAGATTCCAGTTTCTGAGTAGCCTGCAAGTAGAGGGTTACCAAGTTCGCAGCAGGGTCATGGTCTTAAATGGACTAGTGCACTCAGGTATAGCAAAACAAGTAGAATCTAGTATTGAAATGAAAGCAAAAAATTAGTGATTAATTTCATTCTGAATTCGAAGAGATTGGGTTGGAGTCACTTTCGAATGACGTCAGAAATGGTCCTAGAGGAGTGGCTCTCAAAGTTTTAAAATATGTAAGAATCACCTGGGGTGCTTTGGATTTCTGAAGCAGGGCCCAGGTGTATGTATCTTTAACAAGAGCCCCAGATTTTTTTCTGTTGCAAGTGTCTACTGACCATATTTGTAGAAAATTGACATAAAGCCTGAGATGGTACTTACAGTAGGTTAAGGGACCCAGTAATCACAAATCTTGAGAGAGGAAGCATTTAGATGTCGCAAGTCAGACCTTTCTGCTAAGAGAAAAATGTATCTGTTTTTCTCAGAGCTGATTTGTATTTGTCTACATGTAAGAAGGCAGAAAACTTGGGCCGATATGTACTCGACTGATACGTATGTATTGTAAGCCTGTTATGTTTTTTTCCTTATGTATATTGTATATGTTACTTGTTTATGACCTGAGTGCTTTTGTAATATCCAACATAAAGATTTGTACCCTTTAGTGTAAAAAAAGTAAGGCTGCCTGTTCTTTTGTACCTAATCTAAACTGTCTCTCATTTTTACTTTCAATTTGTTATCTGCATAATTGAATTTCCTCTTTTCTTTCCTGAGTCATACATTGATTAGTATGAGTTGGGCAGACTGCTGTAATGCTAAGGGTTAACCAGAAGAGAATTACAAATGAACTATCTAGAAAGTTGATTATTAATCCAGCGAGAGAAGAAATATCCTTTTACTTAGCAAGAATGAGTATCTGAAGAGCTGATAATATTGTTCAGGCAGTGAGGTGGAATGGCAGAGCCTGGTAAGTAAAACAAAACTTGGGATTAATCTTTTATATCAGTTTTTAAAAATTCCTAGAATGTTGATATATTTAAATGGTTAAATCTAATATGAATTTATAAGCTGCTGGAACAAATCTAAAAACTTCCAAATGTGTTTGTTAATGAGATCCCCACATAGACTATCGGTATAAGTTAACTGAAAAGTATTTACATAAGTAGATAAATATATTTAATTTTGAATATTTATAAAAATATGTGATTAGATTTGTGATTAAGAACAAGGAAATGGGCATGGAGGAATGATTGCTATAACAATATAAGTCCACACCTCATACTGAAGAATATTGAGTGACAACTGTTGTTGTTTTCTCACAAGATCAAGTTCTGGATTCTTAGGTATGAAAAAGAAAATATAATTTAAAATATAATATTTGCATAAAGATTCAGTGAGATATTTTTCAGACTTATAGGTGACAAAAATTGTCATAAGTTCTCTTATTTTCTGGATCCTACTACTCATTTCACCCTGATGTTTAATTTAAGGACCTTTCTAAAGACAGCTTTTATTGTATTTGTGAATTGGAAGGGAAGAGAAATGAGAGGATCTGTGCTATTTGTACAAAGAAAATTAAGTGAAAAGATATGATTTTAATAATGTTCTTCCTTCAAAGACTGCTCCTCCTGTTGTAGAAGAAATTTTGATGTCAACATTCAATTCTATAAGATTGAATTTTCTCATAAATTACTTGATATTACAAAAATGAACCTTTTAAACATAGTATGGACCATACTGAATATTACTGCCGCTTTGTGCAGTATTAAATCATTCCAATGTAGTATTGTACTTAGAAGTTAGTAAACTTATTAAAATTGTGCACCAGCAAACGATGAATTTTAACCTCTCCTTTAAAAGTATTTTTTTAGTGGCAGTAAAAAGGCCTTGACATTTTATTATTTAATGTTCACATAAGCACAGAAAAAATGTTTTTAAAAAGCTATAAGTATTACAAGTATGTGTTACATATGTACATGTGTTTGTGAATACATCAAGTATATATGCATTCAAAATACCAGAGCACCATTTGGACATATACACTCAGCTTTTTTTTTTTTTTTTTTTAATGTTCTAATGTTGTGACTCATCTTTAAAACTGGGAATATTAACTATAGTAAGTGAAATAATAAGGACAATAGTTAAACTTTATTGAGCTCTGGTGCGCTAAATGCTGTGTTAAATGTCTTATCTCATTTAATCCGCATATTATTTCTGTGGTTGTTGGAAGTCTACAAGGATTGTAGTGTATGCTACAGCAAAGAGTAAGGTAATTGAAGAGCTTTTTACATCTTATGCTAAACGTCTAGAAAATAAAGGCAGATGAAACAAATTGTATAAGAGAGGAGATCCTTAAATTCTGTGTGCTTGTCTTTCTCAATATTGAGAAGATTTAATATGAGCCTGGGAAAGAAAAATAGGAGATTAGTCAGTGATTCTTAGCAATCATTAATTCTTTAAACAACCTTTTATTATGAAAATTTATTTGTTTAAAAATGTATAAATAAGTTAAAATATTGTATATTTATAAGCAATGAAACATTACTAATACAGTCCAAATCTTCTGTGAATTCTTTCCCAGTTTTTTGTCTTCCTCTCTTTATGCTAGAGGTAAGCGTTTTTTTTAAATTTGGTATTTGTCATTCTCATGCTTATTTATACTTAAATTTCATATTCACTATATATATGGAGGAAAAACTCCACTTAATCATTCTTTGAGATTTAGGATAGACCTTTTCTTGGCTTCCTGTTATACTTTAATTAAAACCAAAATCCTTAACTCAATATGCAAAGCTCTGGCCCCATATAATGTGACCCTTGCATTACCAGCCTTAACTCTTGCCTTTTTCCTAACTACTCTCTTTGATTCAGCTGGTGTCCTGATCACTCTCCAAATTTTTTCCTGCTCTAAGGTCTTCATGTTACGCTATCTTCTCAACTGGAATATACTTCTCCCCACTATTCTTCAGAATGATTCCTACTCATTCTTCAGACCTCTGTTTAAATGTCATTTCCTCAGAGAAACCTTCCCTCATCCTTCCAATTCAAATCTTGTTTGCCTGCAAAGATCTCACTGCAAACCCTTTAATAACAGCAGATATTGCAATTTTAAATTATGTATTTATTTGTGTGATTTTTGCTTAATGTCTGTCCTTCACCCTGGATTCAATTATTTTATTCTCATGTTTCCCCTTATATTTATCAACAAGGTTTTGTACATTACAGGCATATCATAGATATTTGTTGTTATCAAGGAGAGGAACGTAGTGAATGAAGAAGAAGAAAGGGAGATTGAGAAAGAAAACTACATGTAAACGGAGTCCATGGATTAGTTGATATATACCGTTAAGGTTAAATTATGCAACTTGAATCTAGTTTAAGATTAGGGTGAGAGATGTGGTAGGGACCTTGTTTGTTTCTTAAAGCTAGTTGCAGAATGTATCTATTATCCACTGTTGCTTCTTGTTTTTCAGTGTGATCTTTGACTTTTGTGTTCTCATTTTGGGGATTCTGCATTCCTGAACTGAGCTTTCAAGTTGTAAGCTTATACGGCAGCCCCAGCATTTATAATAATAGTGTGGAGACGCTATAGTGGGCTCTAAAAATCTGGAAAAATTTCTGACACACAGATGAGGAAATACATATGGCATAAGGAAGCGATGAGGCCACTTATAAGACTTTTCAGGTGCATGACTATAACTAAAATATTCATAGTAGTGATATTTGCTGTTATAATGGTAGGTAGTTTGATTTTTAAAGGGGATTATAGAAAAGATTATAAAAAAGGAGTAAAGAAAATGAAATCAGTCTGAAAGGAGAACTAAGGTTTTCAAAATATCAGAATATACTTATGTTGTACTCTGTAAATCTTTGCTGGCATTTGTAATTAAAATCCAAGGCCAAAAGATGGTGCTGAAATTTTTTTTTGATTGTTGATGTGGGAAAAGGAGATAAAAGGGATAAAAAAGAGAATTTAATTAAAATGTCTTAATGTTAAAAGGAGGGGATTTGTAGAGTGTCTCATTTGTGGTCATAGAAGGTGCCATTATTAATAATAGTAGTGTACCTTACATTTTTATTTTTATTACTCCTTACACTTTTAAATGAACTTTTTCATATATTATCTTATACATTTCTTTATTAACCCCATGAGATTGTTAAAGTGGGGGTCTTATTATCTTCAGTTTATAATGAGGAAAACTAGGAACAAACAGGAATCAGAGAGAAGCCAAGACTAAGACTTAAAAGCAATTCTGAGGTTTAGGCAAGACTAATATTCACTCTACTTATACCCTTCCGTAAAGGATTGGAGGGTATAATTAGGTTCTTTTAGGGACCAAGATCATTGGGGTGGATGTCCTCTATAGCAGTGGTCCCCAACATTTTTGGCACCAGGGACCAGTTTCTTGGAAGACAGTTTTCCACAGACTGGGGGTGGAGATGGGGCATGGTTTCAGGATGTTTGAAGTGCATTTACATTTATTATGCACTTTCTTTTTGTTATTATTACATCAGCTCTACCGCAGATCATCAAGCATTAGATCCTGGAGGTTGGAGACCCCTGCTCAATAGGTTTCCTAGACTTAAATATTTTATTTTTTTCAAGTTGTAAAGTAGTTAACCATCTCCAGCAAATAGAACTGAGATGGTTAAATGCATATTGTTAATAGATACACTGCTAAGCCTATTCTAAGTTAAGGCTTACTGGGTGAAGTAATCATTTCCTGATATCTTGTGATATCAGGAGCTCAGTCCTCTCCTGATATTTTGGGGTTCCAAGAATAAGCAGACATGGAATTTATAAGAATGAAATGCCGTAACATTTGACGTAAATAAATTGTAGCTTAAATAAAAGCATGTGATGAAGCAGTGGGTACAAGCCCCTTGCATGGAAACCCGGCTTTTGAACTGAAGATGGACATTTTTTGGCACTCGTTGATAATATTTTTTTTAAAAAGAACAAGCGGAAGGCAATGTGTATATTGCATTTATGCATGTGTGCATGCAGGTGGAGGGGTATTTCTTTGAGAACAAAGAAATGCCAGCAGGTATTTGTAATGATTAGCCAAGAAAGCTGTTTGCTGCATTTAAAGTAAAAGCCAAACCTTGTATTTTTCAATTGGACAAAGAGCCTGGTTGCAGAGAAATTCAAATTCTCACTGTTTCTGGGCCAGCAGGCAGAAGCCTCCCTTAGGTTAAAGGAACCAGACATGTTCGCTCTGAAGTACAGAAGTCTCAAGAGACTCTAATATCTGTCCTAAGATGGATAAATTGCTGCGGTAGGGGAATAGTGTGTACTGTGGAGTGCCAAACCCAAGTTATCAGGTGAAAGTCACAGGGAGCCAGAGTCACAGGAACAGCAGAAGTGCTTTGTAACAGCTATAGTTGTCTAAAAATGGGATGAACTTCTTTGTTGATATAGTGAAGGCCTTGCTACTGGGAGGAATTTGGAAGAAAGATTAAAGTGTTGGATTACAGCAAGTTGTTTCAGTATTGATATTTCTAAGATGTCCTCTGTGTGTTAACTGGCTAAGAAAAGGATGTGAGCCAACATAGCAAGGATGTATTCTTATGTGAAGCCAAGAATGAATGTCATGAAGGCCAGGTTTACTTTCTGGGTTGCTCAGCTCTGTTTACTCTAGTATGTCAGTTAAAAACATCCACCAATTTTTATCTATAGACAGCCATTTGACTCCTAAAATTTCCCCAGCTAAGACCTTTAAACTTCACAGCTATTCTCAAACCTCAGAAGAACTGGCATAAGGGAATGAAATTGTATTGTAAGGGAGGAAAAGAGAAATCTGTTGGTTTCTCCATTGGGTCCAGATACAGAGAAGAAGAATTTATTAATAATATGATTTAGGGAGAACAAATTTAAAAAAATCACTAAATTCACTAAATTCCCTTTAAAGGCTCCTGAACTTTGGTACATTAATAAGATAAAGGATGACGTTTTTAAGCACTTTGGAGATTTTCTGTTAAGTTTCTCCATATTGAGGTAGTGCTATCATTTGAACAATTAAACATATTTAAAAATTAAAAAACTAATACACAAATATATTCTTGTTCTAGAGTACCTTGCATATAGTAGGAAATCATTAGATGTTACTTGAATGAATAATTCTTGAAAAAAGTGAAGGAAATTTTCCTTAATGTCTCTTCCCACCTGGGATTCTATTTATCTTCCCCAAACATATTTACTGTTTTCAATTTGGTTTATATCTTTCCAGCTCTCTTTCTATATAATGATATACATATATACACAAATATTTAGAAATGTGTAGTTTTATTTTGTGTGAGGGTGACATTCTCCCCTTTTACAGATAATTGCTTTATACTTTACAAATCCTTTTTTTTTTCATGAAAATCCTGACTTAGACCTCTGTCAATTTATATATTTTAACTTTATTTTCTTCTATGTAATATTTTACAATACATACATACCGTTATTATACTGATAGACATCTAGGTTATTTACAATTTAAGTATTCTTAGTTGAAATGTTAGATATTTAAAACTTAGGAAATGGCAAAATATGACTTTATTTTTTAAACACATATAAAATGGGCATGGAAAGTTTGTACCTGATTGGGATTATGAGAATTAAGGACATTGAAGAGAAAAGATTAGAATGTGTAAAGGCACGTGTTAGTTGTTTGTTAGTTGCTCAGTTGTGTCCAACTCTTTGCGACCCCATGGACTGAGGCCACCAGACTCCTCTGTCCATGGGATTTCCCAGGCAAGAATACTGGAGTGGGTTGCCATTCCCTTCTCCAGGGTATCTTTCTTACCCAAGGATCAAACACAGGTCTCCTAGGCATAGAGGAGTGAAAAAACTATATTATTTACTCATTCATTAATGAAACAGAAGAAGTCTTTATTATCAGAGGATAATTGATAGTGAGAAAAGGCCATTAATTTCATCCATTTAAAATCAAGTGGGGATAACAACTATAAACTCTGGACAAAACATGAAAAACAACTATTTGAAGATACTGGAGAACAATGCAAAGCAGACTAAATCTTCAGAGGAGATGACATTTGGAAGAAGGGATATTTGGGTAAGTTTGTAATTTTCAGAGTTTCAGTATGAAGGTAGGCTCAGTTTATAAAACTCCAGTAGAAAAACTAGCAGTCTTTCTGGTCTGGAGAACTAGTAGAACAGACTTTGAAGCAACCACAACTACTGGGAAGTGAGGACGTAATCCCGGAAAAGAAACAGTCACAGAAAATGACTCCTAAATTCTATATATAGATTTTGCCCCAGCCTCTGACTGATCTGCAAGCCATACATGCTCAGGACAGGTGTTAAGAGCTCACATAAGGCTCAAAGAACTAAATAGATATTTAAGCTGCTGCCCATTGCAGGTGAGACAGAATGTGCAGTTTGAGTCTAAGCAAATAAACTTTTTGCTAAACAAACAAAAAGTGATACTCTTTAGAGCACTATAAAAGAATCCAGAGTCTCTGTGACATAATGGTCATGATATCTAAGGTGAAGGTGAAAGTCACTCAGTCATGTCTAATTCTTTTAGTCCATGGAGTACTGGAGTGAGTAGCCTTTTCCTTCTCCAGGGGATCTTCCCAACCCAGGGATTGAACCCAGGTCTCCTGCATTGCAGGTGGATTCTTTACCAGCTGAGCCACCAGGGAAGCCAGAATATTGGAGTGGGTAGCCTATCCCTTCTGCAGTGGCTCTTCCCAACCCAGGAATTGAACAAGGGTCTCCTACATTGCAGGCAGATTCTTTACCAACTGAGCTATGAGGGAAGCCATGATATCTAAGAATAATCCCAAATTACTCAACAAAAAATGGGGAAAGTGTTAAATAATAGGGCATTTCAGCAGAGAGAGATTTCACAAGATCCAGATGGGAACTTAAAACTGAAAAAAACCTGAAAGATATGGTATCTAAAATGAGACTAACTTGATGGGCAAATCAGTAGAATAAAAATGACAGGAAAAAGCTAGTGAAATTGAAATAGATCAATAGAAATTATCTGATATAAAGAACACAGAGAAAAAATTTTTAAATGAATATAGCACTAGGGATACATAAAACATTATTAAAAGTTCTAACATATATAAATCCTAGAAAAAAAGGAGAGTAATATTAGGGTAGAAAAAAATGCTTGAAGAAATAGTGGATCCAAATTTCCCAAATTTGGTGAAAGATATAAATCTACATATTTAAGAAGTTCAGTGAACTTCAAGTAGCATAAATGCAAAGAAAAGCACACTAGACATATTGAAATAAACTGTGTAAAGCAAAGAAAAATGTACAGGTAAAGTCTTTTTTTTTCTGGTAATGACAGAGAACAGAGAATATTACTTACCTACACTGGGAATGAAAGAGGAATTGTCAGAGAAGAATTTACAGAGATTAAACAGACAATAGGAGGTGTTATGAATATCTTATATAAAAAATGTATAGGTGTACCTTGGAGATATTATAGATTTAGTTCCAGACCTCTGCAAAAAAGGTAATATCACAAAAGTCACACAGTTTTTTTGGTTTTTCAGTGCATATGAAAGTTATGTTTATATTATATTGTAGACTATTAAGTGTGCAGTAGCGTTAAAAATACTTTATTGCTAAAACATGCTAATCATCATCTGACAATCAAAGTTGCCTCAAAACATCAGTTTGCAGAAACCACAATATTTACTAAATGTAATAAAGCAATGTGCAGTAATAAGAAGTATACTTTTACTACTTAGAAGAAATGAATAAATTGCTCAAAAGAAAAAACAAAAATCCCCAAACCAGAACTTGCTAAAACTGACACAAGATGAGACAGAAAACCTACATAGCACTTTGTTTATAAAAGACATTGCATTTTAAATTAAAAATAAAACTTTTTATTAAGAAAACTTAGGATCCAAAATGGTTTCACTGATGAATTTTGTCAAATATTTAAGAAATAGCATCAATCTTACCTAAACTCTTTTAAAATATAGGAGGAGGAAAAATTTCTACCTCTCAAGTCTAGTATTACCATAATACCAAACCTGAGAAAACATGACAAAAAGCAAATTTTAGACCTATATTCTTTATGTTTATAGATGCAAAAATCCTTAACATCAGCAAATTAAGTCCAACAATACAAAAAGAGTGGAAATAGAACTGCCATATGACCCAGCAATCCCACTGCTGGGCATACACACCGAGGAAACCAGAATTGAAAGAGACACATGTACCTCAATGTTCATCACAGCACTGTTTATAATAGCCAGGACATGGAAACAACCTAGATGTCCATCAGCAGACGAATGGATAAGAAAGCTGTGGTACATATACACAATGGAGTATTACCCAGCCATTAAAAAGAATACATTTGAATCAGTTCTAATGAGGTGGATGAAACTGGAGTCTATTATACAGAGTGAAGTAAGGCAGAAAGAAAAACACCAATACAGTATACTAATGCATATATATGGAATTTAGAAAGATGGTAACAATAACCCTATATGTGAGACAGCAAAAGAGATACAGATGTATAGAACAGTCTTTTGGACTCTGTGGGAGAGGGCTAGGGTGGGATGATTTGGGAGAATAGCATTGAAACGTGTATATTATCATATGTGAAACAGATTGCCAGTCCAGGTTCGATGCTGGTGCTTAGGGTGCTCAAGGCTGGTACACTGGGATGATCCAGAGGGATGGGATGGGGAGGGAAGTCAGAGTGGGGCTCAGGATGGGGAACACATATACACCCCTGGCGGATTCATGTCAATGTATGGCAAAAACCACTACAATATTGAAAAGTAATTGGCCTCCAATTAAAATAAATACATTTATATTAATAAAAAGATACAAAAAGAGAATAATATATCGTGATCAAATAGGGATTAGGCCAGGAATGCAAGGTTGATTTAGCATTTGGAAGATCTCACCATATTAATGAAATAAGTGAAAAATGTCATATAATCATTTTCGTAGATATAGAGAAAATATTTAACAACAATAATTAATAATTAAAAACTCAGCAAACTAGGAATAAAAAATAATTTCCCTAATCTGAAAAGGACATATGTGAAAAATTTACAACTAGCATCATGTTTAATGGTGAAATATTGAATGATTTTTTTCCACAGTGGAGAAAAAATAATGTCTACGTTCTTTCATCTCATTTGACATTGTATTGGAGGTCCTAACCATTGTAAGGAGGCAAGAAAAGGAAACAATATGAGAATACAAAAGGAAAAAGTAGAACTGTCTCTGCATCTTTGGCAAGGTTACATAAATACAAGGTCTTTTATATGCTAATGGATGGGGATAAAAATTTCATAGAAAACAATGGGGATATTATTTTGACTCAATCTTAAAAATTAAAACTAAAATTGAAAAATTACTTTATATAATTGGCAGCATTTCATTTGTATTTGTGCATTCTTAGAAGAATGAATTAACTGCATGATTTTTAAGAATAGTTTTTCAGGTCAAATAGTATGATCACTTGACATGGTATCATTTTTGCAGAGAACGTTTTCTAAGGTCTTTATTTAATCTTTTTATATTCAAATCGTTCTCTTTTGAAAATATACCATGTTAACTCTCATTCTTGGCAGTTTTTGGTTCTTCAGTTTATCTTGGTGAACTGCAGATTCTTGATTTGTCAATAATTTAAACTGGTCTTCGACACTATATTTCTCACAAGTTCTTGCTTTTTTAAAATAAGATTTGCAATTTCACTTTGAATTCATTTCACATTTTTATTTTGAATATTATTTACAATATTCCACAATGCAATTTCATGGCTGCAATCACCATCCACAATGATTTTGGAGCCCAAGAAAATAAAGTCTTGTCACTGCAGCCATGAAATTAAAAGGCACTTGTTCCTTGGAAGAAAAGCTATGACAAACCTAGACAGCATATTAAAAAGCAGAGACATTTCTTTACCGACAATGGTCCGTCTAGGTTTTCCAGTAGTCATGCATGGATGATGAGAGTTGGAGCATATAGAAGACTGAGTCCCAAAGAATTGATGTTTTTGAAATCTGGTGCTGGAGAAGACTGTTGAGAGTCCCTTGGACAGCAAGGATATCAAATCAGTCAATCCTAAAGGAAATCAACTCTGAATATTCATCGGAAGGACTGATGCTGCAGCTCCAATACTTTGGCTATTTGATGTGAAGGACCGTCTCGTTGGAAAAGACATTGATGCTGGGAAAGATTGAGGCCAGGAGAAGGGGAAAATGAAGGATGATATGGCTGGATGGCATCACCAGCTCAATGGACATGAGTTTGAGTAAACTCCAGGAGACAGTGAAAGACAGGGAAGCCTGGTGAATTACAGTCCATGGTGTTGCAAAGAGTCAGACATGACTGAGTGACTAGACAACAACAATGCGATATCCATCAATCAGGTTAGCTTGTTTATCAATCTTGACTTAAAAATAATTATTTGACAATTTTTAAGTGTATTCTTGTTCTTAGCTTGCATTTTAATCAGCTAAATCAGTCTTTGGGAATGGGACCTACGCATCAACATTATTTGAAGATTCCATGTCACTCCAATGTGCACATAAGTTTGAAGCCACTGTAGAGTGATTATCAGAGATACAAAGAAATTTATCTAACTCAGTGAGATACAGTTAATTAATCAGTGAGAGATATTTGAATGAAGCCTAATTTTATAAATGTTAATTTCCTTAGTGAATGTTTTTATATTTTGATCACTTTCACTTCCTATTTGATTTTGGAGACTATGAATTTTGAGTAATAAGAGTATCTTCTATATTCAATGAATGCCAAGTATGTATGACCTAGGAACACAGCAGTGAAGTAAAATGTATGGTGTCCCTTTTTTTTTGAAGAGTTTACAATCTAAAAAAGAGGAAGACATTAAATAAATATTTAATTATAAGATAATAAATATTATGAAGTGAAAGGGAGACCTATCATGGGCTTAGAATCGAGTATGGTGACTCTGCATTAGTGATATTAAAGCTAAGGCCTAAAAGATGAGTAAGAGAGAATTTGGTGAAGAGGAGATATAAGAGGGAACAGAGTTTTTGAAAGGCCATAAATTGGGAAGAGGCTTGCAAGCTCTAGAAACAGAAATCAGGTAAAGATGACGAAGAACAATCAACAGACAAGAGAGAAGCTCTAAGTTGCTCTGTGTGTGTGTGTGTGTGTGTGTGTGTGTGTGTGTGTGTGTGTGTGAAGATAAAACTAGAAAGATAGTTTGGAATCTGATATTAATAGGCTTGTATCTCTACCAAGTAATTTGGAGTTAATTCTATAGGTTATGAGGAAATAACGAAGGGTTTTTAAGCTGGATATTGGACGTGATCAGATTTTATATTTCAGCACCACAATTCAGGTAATAACAATAAAGCAAGATTTCCCCATGTGGTGTCCTCAACTTAGAAAAGAAAGTAAACTTTTCTTTGTTTTGTTTCTCCCGTGTGTGTGTGTGTGTGTGTGTGTGTGTTAGTCACTCAGTGATGTCCAACTCTTTGCCACCCCATGGATTGTAGCCTGCCAGGCTCCTCTATCCATGGAATTCTCCAGGCAAGAATACTGGAGAGGGTATCCATTTCCTTCTCCTGGAGATCTTCGTATATTGCAGTTCTGTTATTAAGGTAGAATGGATCTCTCCTCCAAGTCTCATTACTACCCCATTCCCCAAACTAAATGTAAAACCACATGTAAGAGGAAACAAAAATTCCACTAGCATTCCTCAAGAACCATATGTATACCAATACAAGTAGAATTGTCCTATGAGTTTTCTGAGTTTGCTAAAGACAGCTTTGAAATAAGTCCAGGAGCTTGAAAGCCATGCTCAAGGGATTGACTCCAGAGAACATTATGGCTTCAGCAACCATAGATCTTTGAAGTACTAAAGTGGTCTGAGGCAATTAATTTGATTGCAACAAACATTAAACTGTTCTTTTAGTTTGAATGACTATCAGCTAGTAGGTTAGGAAATGGGAGAGAAAAAATGAAAATATTAATTAAATAATTTTTCCTTTGGCCTCAATTCAGTCACAGATGATATACCAGTTGCTTAGGATTTCCACACATTGATTAATTCAAAAGAGCAGAAATTGAATCCAAACCAGAAACCTATGTATTATGCCCTTCTTTCCTTTAAGCACCATGAAAAATCCAGCATCTCTTGTGATAACAGGAGTTTGCATTTCTAAGACTTGGCTGCATCCAATTTAAAAATGGATTAAAATATGCTGCTAAACATATTAATAAAGGGTTTTTTTTTCTTTACCTGTTTATTGAAAGTAAATAGTGATAGAAGTAGTTAATATTTATTTGTACATTTAAGTGGTAGAAAGAACACATGAAAGCTATGACACTACTGAGTGAAAACACACCTAAAGAATGTTTTTGTTTGTTTCCCAAAGATAAAATACCCTTAACCAATTTATGAAATGAATTAGACTTACCCTCCCCCCATATTACAAAATGTAAATGCCTCTGATATAACTGGTGTCCATTGACTTGAGGCCACTGACAATTTGAGTCTAAGAAAAGAAACAGAATAGTCACAGTTCTATCAGCTAAAGAGCCAATTAGATCTGAAGATAGCAGGTTTTAGGTACAGGAAATTATGTACAGGAGGAATTGAATATTAATTGTAATTGGAAAGCACATAATCTAAATTCAGTTTTGATTATGCCACAGATTAACTCTGTGACTGGGTTTCATTTAGTCCATCTCAAATCTGTACTAGCACTGTACTGTTAGTGCTACTTGTAATAATAATCAATACTGAAAATAATTGAAAGTTTTCAGTGTTCAGTACTTTGTGCCGGTTTGGGCTTCTACCTTTCTTTCTTTTAAAATTAAAGCTCTAGTTAGTGAAGAAACAGGAAAATGGTTTATGTTTCTGGGAAGAAGTACTTTTCCTAATGAAAAAAATCATCTAAGATCTGCCGTATATATTGCTATCTGGCATGTTTGCAAATTGTATATGGCATTCAGTGGGACAGTTCCAAAGAGAGACACACATTTCTAGATCAGAAAGAAAAAAAAATTGCCCTTGGTTCATTTCTGATATGTTAATTTTATTTTTATGCTGCCACCTTTTCTTTCTTTTTCAGCTATGTAGTCAGTGATTGCGCAATAATAGCTAAATTGCCTAAAGCATTCTTTTTTTTTTTTTAGAAGGTAAAAAAGTGCATTTCACTTATGACTCGGCTTCTTGAAATTTCAGTATTTTATCAGTTTATTTTGCTGTTTCCCTAGAGTTGTTTAAACTTTTTTTTAACCCTAAAAATAAGGGTGTGTCAGAATTGTTGCAAGCAAAGATAGAGGTAATCATATATGGTTCCTGTTATAAGCTTTGTGTTGATACTGACTGCTATTTAAAATAAGACCTCTAAAATGAATCTACTTTTAGCATTTTTTCTCTTTTAAGTGACTTTATTGTCCAGAATGTAATCAATTTTTCATAATAGTTACATTTTTATACCTTTATACCTTTATTGTTCAAGGATTAATCTGGCTATCTGAATAAGAAACTCAATTGAGAATGTATTTCTTAATTTCTAAAGACTGCCTTTTAGCTTTTATGATCTTCCTATGCATTCTGATTTCCTAAATAATTTGTTCTTTAGAAAATATAAACAAAATTGAAGAATATGATATTTAAAATCATCCATAATTCCATTACCAGTGATAATCCCTATTAAAATTAGGAGGTAATATACACTATAATTAAGGTTATATCTTATCCAGTTTTAAATTATAATTTTAAAATTTAATTATCTAGCATCTTGCCTTGATGACTCAGAGTCATCATGATGAACATTTGATTCCTGAACTGCTCCTTGAGTTGTCTACTAAGGCTAGTTATCTCTGTGCTGAGTGGGCCCCCAAACGGCTATGCGTTTTGAGTTCCTGTGTCTGCATTTTGAATTTTCTGTCTTTGCCTTTGTTTCCAGACTATAAACTGTCATTTCTTGATAATTAGTGTTTTTACCTACTAATATTAATCCTCCTTCAATACTCCTGTGGACTGCAGTTTCTATTTGGCTCAGTGTTAAATAGATACGAGAGGGAAAGCCAGCATTTTTATAAAGTTCCTGTATGTTGTGCTAATACAGGTGCTTTCACATAAATGATGCTATTTAATTTTCATCCTATGTTCTTGAATATCGGTAGTTCAATTTTCTTAGATAACAGAGAACCAGTTACTGAGCATTTACTATATATGAAGCACTGTGCTAAGAACTTTACATGTATTGTGTTAATTGGGTTCATTTCTGTAATGCTCCAGTGAGGTAGACTGTTTTACAGATAGAAACACCTAGGTATTTCTTGTAACTTGCCCAAGATCATAATACTATTAAGTAGTAGAATCAGGATTTGAACTCAGGTGGGCCCCTCAAATTATTAAAAGCACTATAATTTTATCTGAAGTGAAAGTAAATAGATTCTGACCTCAGGAATTCTTCTTTAAGAAAAGTAAAGGAGCTTTACTATACTACTTTGACATCTGTTTGGGGTTTGTTCCTTTCTAAATCCCTTCATTGCTCTATTATAAGGATGATGCTGAATAAGGTATCTATGGAGAAATGTGGTTGTCTGAGGAACTCAATATTCAGGACAAATTAATCCTAAAAGAGGTTAAAAAATTTATCAAGGAAGGAGTAATTCTTGTTAAATAAGTCCATCTTTCATAATTCATACAATCATGAGTATATTCCCTGCAAAATTTCCTATATCAAAACGTACTGAGTTATTCAAAGGAAAACTATGACAAACCTGGACAGCATATTAAAAAGCAGAAACATTACTTTACCGACAAAGGTCCATCTAGTAAAAGCTATAGTTTTTCCAGTAGTCATGTATGGGTGTGAGGGTTGGACCATAAAGAAGGCTGAAAGCCAAAGCCATGCTTTTGAACTGTGGTGATGGAGAAGACTCTTGACAGTCCCTTAGACTGCAAGGAGATCAAACCAGTGGATCCTAGAGGAAGTCAATCCTGAATATTCATTGGAAGGACTGATGCTGAAGCTGAAGCTCCAATACTTTGGCCACCTTATGTGAAGAGATGATTCATTGGAAAAAACCTTGATGCTGGGAAAGACTGAAGGCAAAAGGAGAAACAGGAAGCAGAGGATGAGATGGTTAGATAGCATCACTGACTCTATGGACATAGGTTTCATCAAACTCCAGGAGATGGGGAAGGACAGAGAAGTCTGGAATGCTGCAGTCCATGGGGTTGNGAGATGACTCATTGGAAAAAACCTTGATGCTGGGAAAGACTGAAGGCAAAAGGAGAAACAGGAAGCAGAGGATGAGATGGTTAGATAGCATCACTGACTCTATGGACATAGGTTTCATCAAACTCCAGGAGATGGGGAAGGACAGAGAAGTCTGGAATGCTGCAGTCCATGGGGTTGCAAAGAGTCAGACATGACTGAGCGACTGAACAGCAACAATATAGTAATTAACCAAAATACCATTGTATTGATCGTCCATAGCTATAATTCTTGGGGAAACAGGTTTTCATCTCTATGTATGTTTCTAATTATACATGAAATAAAAGAGTAATTTTAAGGAAAAAGCCTCATTAGTTTCTTTCAGGGTAGTTCAGAGGGCTTCCTTGGTGGCTCAGATGGTAAAGAATCCACCTGCAGTGCAGGAGACCCAGGTTTGATCCCTGGGTCAGGAATATCCCCTGGAGAAGGGAATGACTCCCAACTCCAATATTCTTGCCTGGAGAATTCCATGGACAGAGGAGCCTGGCGGGCTGTAGTCCTTGGGGTCACAAAAACTCAGACATGACTGAATGACTGAGTGCATGTGATAGTTCAGAGGTTAAGTGGTGGTGAAGAACTTGGTCTTTAAAGTTTTCTGCCTAGCTTCAAATCCTAACTTGCCCATTACTAGCATAAAGTTGGATAAGTTAATGTCTATGTGCCTACTTTCTCATATGTAAAATGGGGATAGTGATAATAATATCTACAAGTTAATAATACTCCCATATGAGTTGTTTGTTTTGTGGACTAAAGTTAATATATGTAAAGTAACTGTTATAATCCTTACTGTACAATAAGTGTTACAAGTGTTACTATTACTTTAATTTGAACTATTTCAAATCTCTGAGTTCTGTAAAAACTGCTAACAATTTTAAGTCTTTGCCTATCAAAATAGTATATTTTTCACTTCACAAATAACCTAACCTGTCTTCCATTATTCCCGTTTTCTTTTCTTAAGACCTACCCTGAAGTTGGCAGTGACCTCACAATGAACTCTGTAACTTCATTTTAGGTCATTTTTTAGAGCTAAGCATAGAAACATCCAAAGTTGCACTATTTTATTCAGAATGGACAAAACTTTCATGAGAGGTATCAACTATAGCGTCTTTTTATTTTCAGATAATTTCCTCTTATGTTGTGAGATTTTTTCCCCCCCTGTCATTTGAAAACATGATGCATTAGGCAATTAGGTCAAAAGTGGAGTCCAACAGCTGACTTGGATGTTGAATGTGCATTGGTATCTTATAATAGAGAGGACTCCTTGTTTATTTGCTAGTTTATTTTTGAAAGAAAGTTGTAAATGGCAATTTACTCTACCACCCCCCCCCCATGGTGTACATGTGCAAGACAAAGATAAAAACTATGTTTCCTTCGTGGAAGGGTGTGGAGGTAGAGGATGATTTCAAATTAGAAATAATGACAGCAATAGAGGCTTCCGATGAAGATACAGTGGCCACCAAAGGACAAAGGAGAGAAGCTAATTTCTGAAGTTGAGGTATTTGATTAAACATTTAGGTTGTTCTTTATGTGTACAAGTGCCAAGTATGTTGTTATTTATGAGCTGAAGAGAGGTGTATTTGGCAGTGTTTGTTGGATAGTTTGATGATGGTTGGGAGAGAAGCAATACTGAGATATTCAGAAAGCCTGTAATAAGTAAAAAATATTTTGATAGGTAAAGACTTTGGTTTTTCAAGGCTTTTGCAATGATTAACTGGGAGAATTGGCTTATTATTAATGGTGGTTCACTATTTTGGATAATAACATTTACTTAGAGAAAAAACTACCAGATTTTGACTAGAATGTCTAATGGTTTCTTGTATTACTTTAATGAACTTCCTTTTGTAGAGACAGCTTACAACTTTGTCAGCCTCAGGTGACTTTGTGTTTATTTTTTAAAGTCTGGTATTGTGCTTGTGTGTGTGTGTTTGTGTTTGTGTGTGTGTGTGTATTTGTATTGGAGGAGGAAATAGAGAAAGAACATGATATTTTAAGGAGATGAAAAGTCAGTGAAAGTTGACATAATGGAATAGAGGTTTGTAATGTAAAAGGATTTCAAGCATCTTTTCTCCCTTAATAAGAAAAATTAAAGTATATTATGCATAGTTCCATGAAGAATGTATATAAATATCATATGCAAAATTATAAGAACAAGCCAAAACTTTCTAAGAAGTTAATGTGTATGATTTAATAAAACTGTAGCAGAGGTAAAGAGAAATTTTTTGAGCATACGTTTACATATAGTGTCCAATTGGGATAAACTTAAACTTTCAACAGTATAGGCTGGGCCATTTATAGATTACAGCACTTTTAATTTTCTCAGTGTTACAAAGTGTTGATTTTGATAAAGAATTTGTTGATGGTATATCAGCTTCTCCATGTGGAGGAGTGCTACTTTGTGATTAGTCAGTCTTGGGGCTTATGGCCAAAATTCAGAAATTGTGTCCCCAGTTCTTCTGGCCTTCTCAAAATGGGAAAAAGCTAGTAAGTTTGCCTGAGTCTTGATTCCTTGTGAAACAAACTCTTCATTATCAAGCATGTCTGTGATTTTCCTCTTTCTTCATCTTCTTTCTTTTTTTGGAGATTCTCTTTTTCTCTCATGTTGTTACTACCTCCTTCTATAGTTAAGTAGATACTAATTTTAGAGATACTCCAGGTTTAAATTAGTTACATGAAAATTCTTTACATTTCTATCATTTTTTACTGTAATTTTAAAGCCAAGGAGTCTAATTTTTCACTCTAAGTTTAAAACTGAGGAATCTAAAACTTGATGAGATTAGTTGATTTGCTCAAGATCACATATTTAGGACCTGGATCAGGATTTTTGGTAATGCTACACTGCCAAATAATTGGTCCCTATTCAGTTTTTCTTTGTTTTTCCATCTTTATGACTAGTGTCAAGATGTTTGTTTTAATCAAATGTTAAACATGTAGAGTTATTTTAATTTACTGTATCTGTCTATTAATAGATGGACATGTTTCAAGGAGATTTGCCTCATTGCTTTGTAGGGCTCATTTGCAGCTTGAAATAGTACTTTTAAAGGGTTTCATCATTTTAAATAAAATTTCTAATTGGATAGAATATGCTAGTACATCTATGATTTGCTTTTGGAGAAAAATATGTTTTTGTGTCTGTTGTGGTAATAAGGCATATGTTATTTTTTGCTTTTCCATAAATTATAGACTTATTTAACAAGTAGAATGGATTTGGACAAAAGGGTAAGATATGGTCTTTTTCACTGCTTTTATTTTTTTGTTATTACAAAACAAACTGTAGTTATTGGGGAGAATTTGGAAAATATAGAAAAGAAAATTAAAAAACTCTATGACATTTAGAGATACCTCAAAAATGCTTATATTGATTATATGCTTCAAGTTTTCCTACTTCGATGCATATATTTTTAAAAGAAAAATATCTTATTGCAGATGCTGTTTTGCAAGCTACTTTTTAAAAGTTAACATATCGTGATGATTTTCCTCATGTCCTTTATTCTTCTGCATAATTTTTCTTTTAAAAAATGAACTTTATTTGCTACAAAAGTAACAGATATTGCATATAAGAAATTTAGGAAACATATAAAAATAAAAAGAAGAAAAAAACTTCATTCTCAGTCCAGATATAATCATTATAATATCAAGGGTATATACATCCAGTATTAAAATTTTATTTCTCCCTCTCTAGTGTTTATATTTATATCTCCTTTTTATACAAAAATAGAATTCTTTGGTAACAAATGCTTTATATTCCACTTTTTAATTTAACAGTATTTCATATCATGTAAGTTTTCCTGTGATACCACTATTACTTTACATCATTATTTTTAATGGTTGCATACTATTCCATTTGTGGACCTCTCATAGTTTAATTAATCATCTATAGTTAAGGTATTTAAAATTTTTCTACTATTATTAACAACATTGCAATAAAGTCTTTTGTAGCTCAATCTTTGCACACATCTCTGATGATTTCTTTAGTTTAAATTTTTAGAAATGACTTGTTGGTTAGTCACTTTTTAAAGATGTTTGTTGCATATTGCCAAAATGCCCTCCAGAAAAGTTGAACTGGTTTATTTTTATCAGCAGTGCATGAGAGTACTCACCTTGCCACATCCATGCTTACACACACTACTGTCATTATTTTCAACCGTTGCCAATATGACAGGTAGAAAATGGCAGATTATTTTTAGTATGATTATATTTCTTTGATTAGTTGTGAAATGAAATACTTCTTCATTTGTTTTTTTTTTATTTTTATAAAAGCAGATGATTTTTTTATTTGCAATTTTTTAAGGAATCTCCACACTGTTCTCCATAATGGCTGTACTAATTTGCATTCCCACCAACAGTGTAAGAGGGTTCCCTTTTCTCCACACCCTCTCCAGCATTTATTGCTTGTTGACTTTTGGATCGCAGCCATTCTGACTGGTGTAAAATGGTACCTCATCGTGGTTTTGATTTGCATTTCTCTGATAATGAGTGATGTTGAGCATCTTTTCATGTGTTTGTTAGCCAGTGAAGCAACTGACAAACAACTAATCTCAAAAATATACAACTTGTGCAGCTCAATTCCAGAAAAATAAATGACCCAATCAAAAAATGGGCCAAAGAACTAAATAGACATTTCTCCAAAGAAGACATACGGATGGCTAACAAACACTTCTTCATTTGTTTATTGTTATTTTGCATTTCTTTTCTTTTTTAAAAAATAAATTTCTTATATCCTTTGAGAAGTAGTTTCAATTTTGGAGTCAACTGTTGGCAACAGAATTTGAATCTTGGCTCTACTTATTAACTCTGTAACCTTAGGTATTTATTTAATCTCTTGGTACTTCAGTTTCCTTATCTGTAAAAGTCTCTTATGTTTCATAGACTTGTTGAAAGGGTCAGATGAATGAACATATATGAAATATTTAAAATAGTCCAGCACAAAGCAATGCACATAACTATAATGAGCAGTTCTTACTAATTTGTAGGAAGCCTTGGTATGCTAAAAATTAATCCTTTATCATATATGATGCAGATTTTTTCCTAATCTTTTTTGTCTTTCACTTAAAGTGTTTAGAAAATCGATTCTCTCTCATTACATCTAAACTTTTATTTTCTTCCTTTTGTTTTCTGCCTTTGGTGTCACTTTTAGGAATATCTTTTCCACCCAACATTATATAATATTTGCATATATTTTATTATATTGATAGCATTATCATGTTTTTTTACATTGAATTTTTAATCCACCTGAAATTTATTTTTTTGGGTGATATACTATTAGGATATAAAGAACCAATTTTCTCAACAGTATTAGTCATATAATCCATCTTTTAAACACTACAATTATCATGGGCTAAATTCTTAGAGATATTTGAGTCAATTTTTAACTTCTTTTATTAATAATTGATCTGATCATCTACTTGGCATACTTTTAACTAGTGACATTTTATATTTTTTAATTGAACTATGTTTTTCAAATTATTTTGGTTATTGCAAGCATTTGTTTTTTCAGATGAACTTTAGAATAATTTTATCATTTCTTCCCCTGCCCACCAAAAAATCTCTCTGATTTTTATAGAAGTATAGTAAACTTATAAAACAGTTAGGGATCATATGATTTTTAAACTGATATGTTATATTTTACTTTAAGGATACATTTTAAATTAAATCCACTGTGCTTAGTACACAACAGGCAGACAGCAGAAGTTGTTGAATAAATGTTAAATATGTTAATAGTAACTGCTGAAAATTTAGGTGGTTTTAATTTTTCTCTGTCATAAATAATACTTCAATGAACAAACATATAAATCTTTTAACACCACCATGATTGCTCCTGTGGAATAAATTCCTAGACATCTAAAATACAGTTCAAAGAGTATTTTTAATGATTTTGATATACTGCCAAATAATTTTCTAGAAAGGATACACTGGTTCATACTCCCATCAACAGTTTGAAATCATACTGTCGTGATCAGCTCTGTGTTTGTATCCCATTGTAAGATGAAATACCAATTTCTAATAAGATTGAAATTAATATTTCATGGTAAAAGAAACATTTTTACTTTTTAAGTGATTGTTTATATTTTCTGAATATAAAAGTGAGGCACATTAAACCTGTAGAATTTACAGTAAAATACACGTTTCCTCTGCTATAGGATAATAAAAAAACAATGTAGATATAAACCCACATGCTTGGGAAGAGTCACATGTGCAAGGAACCAGATGATGATGATGACNATTGAAATTAATATTTCATGGTGAAAGAAATATTTTTACTTTTTAAGTGATTGTTTATATTTTCTGAATATAAAAGTGAGGCACATTAAACCTGTAGAATTTACAGTAAAATACACGTTTCCTCTGCTATAGGATAATAAAAAAACAATGTAGATATAAACCCACATGCTTGGGAAGAGTCACATGTGCAAGGAACCAGATGATGATGATGACAATACAGTAAATATTATTTTAAGATAATGTCTTTAAGTGACTTTTCCCGCTATTCTAAATTATATTTCTCCTTTCTTTGTTCTGTGAAATCACTTCTCCCTCTCTTCTGATAAAAAGAAATTCAGCTTACTTAGTTTTTGTGTTCATCCAGTTTTAATTCTTTTAATAGTGACAGAGTATTCTCACTATTACCTTGCATGGACAATCTCACTCCTTCTATGACCAACTGGCTTTACATTACAATTTTTGTGAGAGGAAAAAAATTTGTATTTATTTTGTTTTGTCTTTGCATTCCTGGGAACTGAGATTTAAACAAGAAAGTAAACTAAGATTACAACTTTGAATAGTTAGATGGAAAGAAACTTATAAACAAAGGGCTTTAAGTATTCTGGTTCCTTTAGTATTTTATTGATCTATTTATTTACCTTTCATTCTTCCTCTTTAAGCGGGTAAGGCTCAATCAGTTGTTACTACTGTATTTTAAAAGTTGAAGTCCTCCTTGCTTGGGAACAAATACCAATAACTCTAATATCTTTGTAGCCACAACTTTTTGTTTTTATAAAGTGTCTTTATCAATTGAGCTTCTAGTTTTCTGAAGAGTAATAGTCCTTAATACTTTTTCTTTTTCTCATCTTTCCTCTTTCCTACCTTTCTACATCTCTCCCATCCACTCTGGCCCCTCTGTTTCCCCCTTTCCTTCCTTTCCTTTCTTTCTGTTAGAGTTAAGTTTAGTACTAAAGAGGTTCAGCAGTCAGCTCTGGAGTCTGAAATGTTCATCAGTAGTGCAGTAGTGCTCAACAGTTGCCTAGGGAGATTTAAGTGGCCCTATTGGAAAAGACTTTGAGGCTGGGAGGGGTTGGGGGCAGGAGAAGTAGGGGACNTTCATGGCTGCAGTCACAATCTGCAGTGATTTTGGAGCCCCTAAAAATAAAGTCTGATACTGTTTCTACTGCTTCCTCATCTATTTCCCATGAAGTGATGGGACCAAATGCCATGATCTTTGTTTTCTGAATGTTGAGCTTTAAGCCAACTTTTTCACTCTCCTCTTTCTTAAAACTCATATAGTTTGTGTCACAACTATAGTTTAATAGTGAAATTATATTTCTTTTGTGCACTGGTATTCATAGATATACATGAATAATTTTCTGCACAATGTCATTTTCTTCTCCCATTGTTCCTGATAAATAAATTTACACACTATGATATTACATTTGTCACAAGAGTTAAAAAGTTGTTGTATCTCATGAGCATCNTCACTCTCCTCTTTCTTAAAACTCATATAGTTTGTGTCACAACTATAGTTTAATAGTGAAATTATATTTCTTTTGTGCACTGGTATTCATAGATATACATGAATAATTTTCTGCACAATGTCATTTTCTTCTCCCATTGTTCCTGATAAATAAATTTACACACTATGATATTACATTTGTCACAAGAGTTAAAAAGTTGTTGTATCTCATGAGCATCACAAGTTCTGAACATAGCTCATTTTAACTAATGTGGAATTTTATAGCATCAGAAAAAATAATGAAATGTTGTCTAAATAATGAGTAGGAGTTCATAGAGAATGAAAGAAAACATATATCAGAGCTTAAAGTTTTAATTAAGGATCTCTGCATTCCAGTTATTCCAACCAGGTGTTCTGCCAGTGATGACAAAGTTACTCATCTATCCTGTCTTCATCCATTGCTGCCAGTATGGTTAATGACTTAATTCTTCTATTGCCTTGCTTTTATTTTAATTTTTGTTCAATTCTTCTTCTGTGAAAGATGTTCAGCTTCTTGTGACAAGAGGTTAACTGTGTACTTCTTTTGGAATCAATTATTATTGCCCTCACTCAACTGGGCTTATCTTGGTGTGACCTTTTGAAGAAGTAGCCTTTCCAACGAAGTCTTACTCTGAGCTGTCAACCTGAGTCTTTGTTAGTGCTCTTTTCTCCCTTATGACTGACATGGTCTTGACTGGTTGGCTCCTCAACTCAGCTTGCCATCTGTCTCTACTTTCCCTTTCTTTTTGCGTCTTCTTTCTATGCTGTTAATTTGTCATTCTTTTTGAGATCTAATTGATAGATAGCATTGTATAAGTTTAAGGTGTACAGCATAATGATTTGTCTTATGTTTCATGTGAAACGATTACCACAATAAGTGTAGTTAACATATCATTATTTCTTCTAGAAAAATCTGTGTTTCTCTATAGTACAACTTTAAAGTCTTTGGAAAGCTCTGGTGTATTTTAATAACACACATAATGTGATAACATGAGGAGTCGGAATGATGAAATTTTCTTCTCTGTTGTTACTTATTTTGGTAATTTTGACTAACCTGCGTTTTGTAACCTATATTTTTATGGGTCTAATAATGTATGTTTCACTAAGTAATCAATAAATCAGCCAATTATTTATTTAATTAATGTGTTAAGTACTGTGCTAGAGGTAAAAGAAGCTTAAAATGATTCTTGCTTTCAGTGAGCCTGCAGTATAAACAAATCAGGCAGTATATAATGTTGAATTTGAGAGCATTTACTTGTTTTTCAACAAGTATTAGGTGCCTTATATAATAAAAATTATTGACATGTACTGAATTATCAATGGGCCAGGCATATTGCTAATTGCTTTAAGTGTATTATATAATTTAATCCATTACATAATTTCTAGGAGCTAGGTTTTATTACTACTGCTGTTATTATTTTATAATGAAGAAAATAAGGCACAGAGATCAAGTAACTAGACTCGAGTCACAGAGTTAGTAGATGTTGCAGCAATAATATAAGCCAGACAGGCTGACTGCTAAACACTGTGCTACGTATTATGTGAATATATGTGTTAGGATTATAAACAAATTTTGAGGTTTTGATAGAAAAGTATAAGTAATTTTGGTATAGTCCTTACTGCAGTATTAGAATTTATTACAGTTTTACTCTTAAAAATATATAAATCTGTTTAATATAATATAAAACAGTTTAATATAGTAAAAACTGTTTAATAAAATATAAAATTATTTAATACAGTTTCATTCTTCAGAATATGGTAAATATTGATCATGTATACATATATATGTCACACTGTATTTCTATGTGTGTTTTATATTTATTCATTCCTTGTTTCTTTGGGGTTTGGAGTTTCATTTGACAAATGTTTATTGAATACTTACTATGTGTTGTTGTTTGTTGTTATTCAGTCGCTAAGTCATGTCCAACTCTTTGCAGCCTCATAGACAACAGCACACCAGGCTTTCCTGTCCTTCACTATCTCCCAGAGTTTGCTTAGATTCATGTCCATTGAGTTGGTGATGCTATCCAACCACTGTGTCCTATGCCATCCCCTTCTTTTGCCTTCAGCCTTTCCTAATATCAGAGTCTTTTCCAGTGAGTCAGCTCTTCCAATCAGGTGGCCAAAGTATTAGAGTCTCAGCTTCAGCAACAGTTCTTCCAATGATATTCAGGGTTGAATCCTTTAGTTTGATCTCCCTGTAGTCCAAGAAACTCACAAGAGTCTTGTCCAGCACTACAGTTTGAAAGCATCAATTCTTTGGTGCTCAGCTTTCTTTACGGTCCAACTTTTACATCTGTTCATGACTACTGGAAAAATCATAGGTTCGATTATACAGACCCTTGTTGGCAAAGTGACATCTCTGATTTTAAATATGCTGTCTGTCTAGGTTTGTCATAGCTTTCCTTCCAAGGAGCAAGCATCTTTTAGTTTCATGGCTGCACTGGCCATCTGCAGTGATTTTGGAATCCAAGAAAATAAAATCTGTCACTATCTCCACTTTTTATCCCTTTATTTGCCATGAAGTGATGGGACTAGATACCATGACCTGAGTTTTTTGAATGTTGAGTTTCCAGACAGCTTTTTCACTCTCCTCTTTCACCAAAAGCTTCTTTAGTTCCTCTTCATTGTTATGTACCAGGCACCATACCATATGGTCATTGAAGATATATCAATGAACTAAACAGAAATTCCTATCCTCAAAGAGCTTATATTATACTGGAAGGAGAAAGGCAATATGGAAAATAAGTTATTATATAGTAACTCTGAAGATAAATGCTATGGAGAAAAAGAAAATAGGTAAGGTGAATAAGGAGTGCCAAGTGTGTAAATATGTCCAGTTTTAAGTAGGATTGTCATGGAATTTTTCATTGAGAAGATCTTTTCTCATAGACTTAACCATGCATATATCTAGAGAAGAGTGCGTCAGGCAGAGGGCATGCCCAGAGTAGAGACTTTAATGTTGAAATGTGTTTGATATTCACACAACTGGAAAGAGAGCAGAATGGTTGGAGATGAGTAAATGAAAGAAAAATAATAGAAGTCAGAGAAATAATAGGAACCAGATTATTAGGAACTTGTGTATCATTGTGAGGATTTTTGCTTTTATTCCGTGTGAGATGGGATGCCATTGGAACATTTTGAGCAGAGGAGAATATGATATTCTTGTGTTTTGAAAGGATCATTTAGATTGTCGTTGGGAATAAATCTTAGGGATGCAAAAGGGCGGAAGCAGAATGACCACTTAAAGGCAACTACAGTAATCCAAGTGAAAGTTACTGGTGGCTTAGCGTAGCAATGGAGGTGGTAAGGAGTGGTTATATTCTGAATATAGTTTTAATGAAGAACTAACAGGACTTTCTAGTAGACTGGATATGGAGGGTGAGAGAAAGAAAGGAATCAAGGATGACTGAAGAATTCTGGCCTGAGAAGGTATAAGGATAGAGTTGCCATTAAGTCAAGTGGGAAAGGCTTTGAGAGGAACAGGTTTTAGGAAATATCAGAAACTCAGTTTTGGACATGTTAAATTTGAGATGTATGCTAGCTATCCAAAAGAGGTAGGGAGTAGAGAGGAGAGAGAAGTGGACTGGACATAAAAATTTATGATTCTCTAAGCTTATACATGGTGACCCACTCCAGTACTCTTGCCTGGAAAATCCCATGGACGGAGGAGCATCGTAGGCTGCAGTCCATGGGGTCGCTAAGAGTCAAAGACGATTGAGTGACTTCACTTTCACTTTTCACTTTCATGCATTGGAGAAGGAAATGGCAACCCACTCCAGTGTTCTTGCCTGGAGAGTCCCAGGGATTGAGGAGCCTTGTTGGGCTGCCGTCTATGGGGTCGCACAGAGTTGGACACGACTGAAGCGACTTAGCAGCAGCAGCAAGTTTATGCAGATATGAGTACAGTACTTCTAGATCTCAATTTGTTCTGTTTGAAAGACTTGTTTCTCATTCTTTGGTTAAGATAATATGGAAAAAATCTGTATTATGTTTAGTTCCTAGTGTAAATTCTGGTTCAAATGTAAATTTATTCCATTGTCAGTCTTCTGGTCTGCCTGTATAGTCAAGCATAGTCACATCTAGTCAGGAGAATGAAAACCATGATAAACAGTTTAAGTGGATGGGACTTAATTGAGGATACTTGCTATACAGGTATTGCTGCTGCTCCTAAATCACTTCAGTCATGTTCGACTGTGTGCAACCCCATAGACGGCAGCCCACCAGGCTCCCCCGTTATTGGAAGGTTGAAAAAACAAAAAGGGAAGTCAATAGTTCCTATATCTATATGTTTCCAGATATAACTGTAGCGAGCAGCTGCCAGTGATGCCAGCTTCCATTTGTGTGGAAGGAACGTGGCTTGTTTGTGTTTAGGAACTTGGAAAAAAATTATGACTGGGTTAGATTTCTGGGGAGAGGGTGTGCTGTGTGACTTGCTCAGCCTACTGAGGGAAACATGACATGGCTTCTGCTCTAATCACTGAGAGGAGAGTTGTCAGCTGGTGTTGGTATCTTTGAGGGGGTTAGGCAGCTGGTATTGGGAGTGCTAAAAGAAGCTAAGCTGATGGGAATGTAAAATGGTGCAGCCATAAGCATATTTTGCTGCTGGAGGGATTCTCTCACAAGCTAGAAAAAGGAAGTGTCTTTTCTCCTCCTCCCACCTTCTAATTTCCCACTAGTCCCTCTCATTGGCTGAGCCCAATAGGAAGCCAGCTGGTAAGGGAGCATGGGAAATATAGTGCCTCAGAATTACAGAGCAAAGTACTGAAGGGTGATGTGGGAGTCAGAGGCAGTAAGTAAATAACTGGCACATGTACTGTGAAAGTTAACATATGAGTAAAAGCTTAAGACCTCATTCCACTGAAATGTTCAGCAAAGTGGGACACTTTACATTTTAAGCCACAGTACTTTGGCTGTTTGTTGATAATAAGTAGAAAATAATATTTGGTGTTAAAGAGGATAATAACTGATTACTTTTAAGAGTGACTTGGTTTTCAGTATTTTAAGCTACTTTCTGTCTCCAGGCAAGAAATTAATCAATTCACTCATCCAGCGATAGGTACTATTCTTGCACTTAAAATATGTTAGTGAATACAACAAATAATTTTAATTCTCACAGAGTTTATATTACTGATGCGACAGACAGATAATGACAAGCATGATAAGTAAGTTATATATCAATTAGAATTGTATAAGGTCTATAGGAAAAGAAATTTAGAGTAGGATAAGGTACACTGATAATGCAAGGAAACAGTTTTATTAAATAGAATGATTAGAGTAGGAGTCATTGAGAACATGACATTTGAGCAAAGACTTAAAGAAGGTAAGAGTGTAAGCCATAGGAGAGGAAATTGCTATTTTCCATTTTTTTTTATGATAGCCTGCCTAGTCGATGTCATATTGTATTTCATTGTGGCTTTGATTTGCATTTGCCTAATGATGGATGAAAAGGCAAAAAGATAGGACATTGAAAGATGAACTCCCTAGGTCGGTAGGTGCCCAATATGCTACTGGAGATCAGTGGAGAAATAACTCTAGAAAGAATGAAAGGATGGAGCCAAAGTAAAAACAGT
Organism: Neotragus moschatus; assembly: GCA_006410615.1. NCBI lineage: Eukaryota > Metazoa > Chordata > Mammalia > Artiodactyla > Bovidae > Neotragus > Neotragus moschatus. The sequence continues at coordinate 201,661 of SJYA01002117.1, read as the reverse complement.
ACCCAGCTGTGGATGTGACTGGTGATAGAAGCAAGATCTGATGCTATAAAGAGCAATATTGCATAGGAACCTGGAATGTCAGGTCCATGAATCAAGGCAAATTGGAAGTGGTCAAACAAGAGATGGCAAGAGTGAACGTCGACATTCTAGGAATCAGCGAACTAAAATGGACTAGAATGGGGGAATTTAATTCAGATAACCATTATATCTACTACTGTGGGCAGGAGTCCCTTAGAAGAAATGGAGTAGCCATCATAGTCAACAAAGGGTCTGAAATGCAGTACTTGGATGGAATCTCAAAAACATCAGAATGATCTGTTTGTTTTCAAGGCAAACCACTCAATATCATGGTAATCCACGTCTATACCCTGACCAGTAATGCTGAAGAAGCTGAAGTTGAACAGTTCTATGAAGACCTACAAGACCTTTTAGAACTAACACCCAAAAGAGATCTCCTTTTCATTATAGGGGACTGGAATGCAGAAGTAGGAAGTCAAGAAACACCTGGACTATTCAGGCAAATTTGGCTTTGGATTGCAGAATGAAGCAGGGCAAAGACTAATAGAGTTTTGCCAAGAGAACACACTGGTCATGGCAAACACCCTCTTCCAACAACACAAGAGAAGACTCTACACATGGACATCACCAGATGGTCAACGCTGAAATCAGATTGATTTTATTCTTTGCAGCTGAGGTTGGAGAAGCTCTAGACAGTCAGCAAAAACTAGACCAGGAGCTGACTGTGGCTCAGATCATGAACTCCCTATTGCCAAATTCAGACTTAAATTGAAGAAGTGGGGAAAACCACTAGACCATTCAGGTATGACCTAAATCAAATCCCTTATGATTATACAGTGGAAGTGAGAAATAGATTTAAGGCACTAGATCTGGTAGACAGAGTGCCTGATGAATTATGGATGAAGGTTTGTAACTTTGCACAGGAGACAGGGATCAAGATCATTCCAAAGAAAAAGAAATGCAAAGAAGTAAAATGGCTTTCTGTGGAGGCCTTACAGATAGCTGTGAAAAGAAGAGAAGCAAAACGCAAAGGAGAAAAGGAAAGATATGCTCATTTGAATGCAGAGTTCCAAAGAATAGCAAGAAGAGATAAGAAAGCCTTTCTCAGTGATCAGTGCAAAGAAATAGAGGAAAATAATAGAATGGGGAAGACTAGAGATCTATTCTACAAAATTAGAGATACCAATGGAACATTTCAGACAAAGATAGGCTCAATAAAGGACAGAAATGGTATGGACCTAATGGAAGCAGAAGATATTAAGAAGAGATGTCAAGAATACATAGAAAAACTGTACAAAAAAGATCTTCATGATCCAAATAATCACGATGGTGTGATCACTCATCTAGAGCCAGACATCCTGGAATGTGAAGTCAAGTGGGCCTTAGGAAGCATCACTACAAATAAAGCTGGTGGAGGTGATGGAATTCCAGTTGAGCTATTTCAAATCCTAAAAGATAATACTGTGAAAGTGCTGCACTCAATATGCCAGCAAATCTGGAAAACTCAGCAGTGGCCACAGGACTAGAAAAGGTCAGTTTTCATTCCAATTCCAAAGGAAATCAATGCCAAAGAATGCTCAAACTACCACACAATCACACTCATCTCACACGCTAGTAAAGTAATGCTCAAAATTCTCCAAGCCAGGCTTCAGCAATATGTGAACTGTGAACTTCCAGATTTTCAAGCTGGTTTTAAAAAGGCATAAGAACCAGAGATCAAATTGCCAACATTCACTGGATCATGGAAAAAGCCAGAGAGTTCCCGAAAAAATCCATTTCTGCTTTATTGACTATACCAAAACCTTTGATTGTGTGGATCACAGTAAACTGTGGAAAATTCTGAAAGAGATGGGACTACCAGACCACCTGACCAGTCTCTTGAGAAACCTGTATGCAGGTCAGAAAGCAACAGTTAGAACTGGACATGGAACAGATTGGTTCCAAATAGGAAAAGGAGTATGTCAAGGCTGTATATTGTCACCCTGCTTAGTTAACTTATATGCAGAGTACATCATGAGAAACGCTGAGCTGGAAGAAGCGCAAGCTAGAATCAAGATTGCCAGGAGAAGTATCAATAACCTCAGACATGCGGATGACACCACCCTTATGGCAGAAAGTGAAGAAGAACTAAAGAGCATCTTGATGAAGGTGAAAGAGGTGAGTGAAAAAGTTGGCTTAAAGCTCAGCATTCAAAAAGCTAAGATCATGGTATCCGGTCCGATCACTTGGTGGCAAGTAGATGCGGAAATAGTGGAAACAGTGGCTGACTTTTTTTTGCAGGCGGCTCCAAAATCACTGCAGATGGTGACTGCAGCCATGAGATTAAAAGACACTTGGTCCTTGGAAGAAAAGCTATGACCAACCTAGACAGCATATTAAAGAGCAGAGACATTACTTTGCCAACAAAGGTCCATCTAGTCAAAGCTATAGTTTTTCCAGTAGTCATGTATGGTTGTGAGAGTTGGACCATAAAGAAAGCTGAGCACCAAAGAATTGTTGCTTTTGAACTGTGGTGTTGGAGTAGACTCTTGAGAGTCCCTTGGACTGCAAGGAAATCCAATCAGTCCATCCTGAAGGAGATCAGTCTTGGGCGTTCATTGGAAGGACTGATGTTGAAGCTGAAAGTCTAATATTTTGGCCACCTGATGCAAAGAGCTGACTCATTTGAAAGACCTTGATGCTGGGAAAGATTGAGGGCAGGAGGAGAAGGGTACGACAGAGGAAAAATGGTTGTATGGCATCACTGACTCAATGAACATGAGTTTGAGTAACCTCCAGGAGTTGGTGATGGACAGGGAGGCCTGGCGTGCTTCAGTCCACGGGGTTGCAGATAGTCTGACACAACTGATCGACTGAACTGAACTGAATGAATGACAGATCATGTTGAACATCGTTGCTATATTTATTGTCCATTTGTAGATCTTTGGAGAACTGCCTGTTTGAATCCTTTGCTCATTTTTGAATTGTGCTTGAAATTGTTGCTATCAAATTGTAGCAGTTCTTTATGTGTTCTGAATATTAATAACTTATCAGATATATGATTTGAAAACTTTTCTTTTCCTGTGTGTTGTTGTTTCACTCTTCTGATTGTGTCCTTTGATGCACATAAGTCATTTAAATTGATGAAGTCCAGTTTATCTATTTTTCTTCTGCTGCCTGTGCTTTTGTGTCATATTCAAGAAATTATTGCAATGCAACATCATGAAGACTTCCCCTAAGTCATCTAAGGGTTTTGATATTTTAGCTTTTAAGTTCAGGTCTTTGATCCATTTTGAGGTGATTTTTGTATATAGTGTAAGGTAATGGTTTAACTCTATTGTTTTGTGTAGGCATTCAGTTTTCTTAGCACCATTTATTGAAAAGATATTATTTGGTTTTTATCTGAACTTTTTGTAAATATTGATACGGGGTAAGAAGAGATTAGAAATTATTGGTTTTTTACTTGTCTAATGTTTTTTACATTCTTTTTTCTCTGTCTCTGTTGCCTGCTATCATTTGCAAAATATAATACAAATGCTGGTTAACTGAATAATTATTTCATAATGAATATACAGTTAAAAGAATACTATATTAGGTGTAATGTTTGCTAGGAAAGTTACTTTTGAAACATACTTTTATAATATTTCCTACTCCGCAGCAAATTTCATAGACTTTATGTTTGTGTATATATATTATCTAGCACTAGACAACAATTTTTCTGTACACTATTATCAGTGTTTGAAGTCACTCAGTCGTGCCCACCTCTTTGTGACCCTATGGCCTGTAGCCTACCAAGCTCCTCCATCCATAGGATTCTCCAGGCAAGAATACTGGAGTGGATTGCCTTTTCCTTCTCCAGGGGATCTTCCTGACCTAGGGATCAAACCCGGGTTTCCCGCATTGGAGGCAGACGCTTTAACCTCTGAGCCATTATCAGTGTTTAATCCATTGGAAATATGGGCATTATAACTTTTCCATCCATACTTTTTTGCCTATTAGCTCTTAGTATTTTTAATCATCCATTTTCATTTTGTGATGTGTCTAAGCTGAGGGTAGGATTGAAAGTTGTATTTCATGATGATTTGTAATTGCTTGGGATAATTACCTGAGGTTAATCTCATACTTCACAGGGACGTGTTCTTTCTTTTTCTCTTGCCTTGCACTGTGGTTACACATTATTGGCTGCGATGAGAGCTAGTTCTTTTCTTTAAGCCCCAAGGAAGAAAATGTGGTTGCTTTCTATGTCATAACTATGAGAATGGCTTGGACTCTCGTGGCATCATTAGAGCTCTCAGTGGAGAGCATGCTGTCTCTCTTAGTCTATCATGAATCTGGCATGCTATAAGAGAAGGTACATTTGAAACATTGTTCTTTGCACTGCTCTTGTTTCCTGAATATAGTTCTTATGTTGGGCCCAATGGAAAATGTGAGGTATATTTATCCTGATGGTGACAATTCCCATTCCAAAGACAATACAATGTACTTCAAATAAGGAACTTTACTACTGTTTCAAACACAAAACTAAAATCAGATTACACATAGATGCAAAAGCTGCTTCATCAAAATCCATCTGATACCTTAAATCTAGTCTGAGGAGTTAGATTGCAGACCCAGATTTACCTTCTCTACTTATTACACTTGAATAAATTTCACGTGGATGAGCTGGTTACTCTAGCAAACTTCTAATTTCTGCACCATACTTCATAGGACTTGCTGATTATTTAATTTTTGCTGACCCAGTAGGGTCAAGTCAATTTCATGAAAGCTTGGTATGTATGTTGATGGTTTTACACTCTTACACTTGTCCTGTGATTTTTGTACTTGGGTTACAAATTTGGGATTTGATGCTATCTGTTAGGCATGGTAAAGAAATGAAAGAACTAGATAGAAATTTATAAATTGTGACACTGATATGTATAAGAAATATTTCTATGTTAAATAGTGATTCATCTTGTGTACTCTAGATACCTAGTACACTTGCATACATCTCAGTGCAGAAAGGAATTATGATATGCCAGGCTTAGCAGTTAATTTACTCTCTATGGCAGTCATTGACCAGTGAAAGCATGGAATTTGGACATCTATCTAAATCTTTGCTTTGTAATTTACCTGTAGTACCCTTAAGCCTTTCTCATAAGTTTTTCATCAATAAATCAGAGATAATCTTACTAGAATTGCCATACACTTTGGAAGGATTAATGAGGTATTATTTGCATCTCTTTTTCTAGTTAAAATAGTTTTCCGTAGTATGAAAAGTATTTCTCGATGTGATTTGATTTAATTGTATGTAGATAATTTTTTAATGTACTCCTCTTCAGGATGTTGAATAATCCTAAAGGATTCAAGAATAATCAGAGTCCTTTCTAACCAGTCCCTAGCAGCTGATTAAACACTGTATAGAGAACTGGGAAATATGAAAGATGGCAAATGAAATCCTGGCAGAAAGAATAGTCTAATCCCAAAGGACATTTTCAACAATAGTCTGGGCCCTATGCCTAGTACTTAGAGGGGCCTATGGTACAAAACTCCTGCCCCTCACTGTACCATTCCCAGAATCTTATTTGTTAATGCTTGGCTTTATTAATAAAGTCATGACCACTTGTTCAGCACTTCATATGGTTAGTTGTGATTTCCAGCTGCCCGTTGGGCTAAAGTGTAAACAGTGAGTAGATTGTTATGTTCTATTAAGCTTAAAGCTGTGATCTCATGTCTGTACCACATATGTCTGCAGCCAGAAATATATCCTTTTCCTGATCTCGTGGAAGAGAAGCGGCACTGTATCTGAAAAGAATCTGAATTCATTAGTCTAAGGGCTTTTAACTTTTCTTCTTACTGAAACCAAAGAACAAAATAAAAGCATAGAGCCGTGAACATCATCAGTAGGATGTCAACATGACACCAAACAGCATAATATATTGTCAAGACGAACGTTTAATCTGGTGACTGAAATTTCTATACATTTGGCATTTTCACAGAAGACAGAATGCAGGCAATAATCCAACAATCCAGGCAACAAAGGGAGCCTTAGTACAGTGGATTTGAAATAAGCACAACAGTTTGTCTGAATGACTGAGAAAATGCCCATTGATAGAACTAGCTCCTAAATTCTGGCCCAATTGCTAATATGCTAGGTTAATTAGCATCTAAAATTTTGCTTTAATATGTTGATCAGGGATACTGTTGTTATTGTTGTTGGTGATGATTTTTTCTTTTTCTTTTCTTTAGTTTTTCTTTTAAAATCAGCTTCAGCTACTTGACATTACAGATGTTTCAGCTGTTCCCGCAGTGTGAATGCTAGATAAAAACCTGAAGTTCTAAGCTCTCTGGAAAAAGAACGTTATAATGATACCATTTTATATCATACAAACAAGATGCTTTTAGATGTATATTTGTAAATATTTGTTACTTATTCTTCAGAGTAGTAATAGCCCCCATTTTCAGATGAGGAGGCTGTTTGTTTAAACAACTTTTCAAGGTCACAGAGTCTGGATTCATACACAGGGCCAACTCTGTCCTTGTGATCTTCCAGCTAAGTCACATTGCTTTTGCCTCTTTATAAACTGATTTTATAAGGTAGCTTCTGGCCTCTAAAATATGCAGTATTTCTGAGGAATAATACTAGTAATTAATTGTAGTTCCTTTTATTTGCATGGTGCTTTATTCTTTTTAAATTGATTATGGCCATTTGCTCATATATTCTACCTGATTACCCTTTTGGGATAATCAGGGTAAGTATTATTACCCCTGTTTTACAGATGAATCAGATAACCTGAAAGGGGATAAAAATTTTGCCTAATTTTATTCTTTAAATTTATTTTTATTGGAGTATAGTTACATTACCATGTTGTATTAGATTCTACGGTACCTACTGGAGTCTTTTAGCTCAGGGTATTGGTCTAGAAGCTGTTGAAAATTCTCTGGCTTGACTGGAATAGAGAAATTTCAGGGAGGAGGAAAAGTTAGATTTGAAAACAAAATTTTCTTAATAGTTAATTTTTTGGATAATGTGGTATGCCAGTAGCACCATATGGTAGGTGTACTCTGAGTATTGGTAGAAATACAAAAACATTTAATAATTCTTCTTTCCTTCAAGGAACCTAGGACAGACAGTTTTATGATAGAAATGAACACTGGGCTTGATTATCAAAAGAGCTGGATTTTGTTGCTAGATCTCCATTGACTGTCTGTGGTTTTGGGCAAATTTCTGCCCTTCCCTATCAGTTCCTTCATCTGAGAAGTAAGGAGAAATAACTAGATAACTTTTAAAGGTACCTTTATCCCTAAACTCTTTCAACTCTTATCTCTTGACCCCATTACAGAAAAATTGTGTTGAATTGCCTGGTACTAGTAAATTCAGAGGTAAGCAAAGATGCAGAGACTCTCACTTCTGGGGAGCTGACTTTAATAACTGAATAGTCCTTAAAAATAAAGCCCTAATCAGTGACATCAAAATTATGAGGCACATCTAGAATCGTTCTAGGTCAGGATACAGTTCTTAGCTCTACCACTCACCATTTGCGTAACAGTAGGTAATGTATTTTACCATCCTGAATTTTAGTTTCCATAGCTTTACTATAGCAATTACCTCCTTTCTGTGAAAAAACTTTTACTGACCATTAAGCGTTATGCTAGATGCTGAGGCTATAAGGTGAACTTTTTCCTTTAGATGTTCAAAGTGTCTCTGTGCTAGGGGGTTTGCAATTGAAGCCTCTTCTCTAGTAATGGAGCCATAGAATCTTCGAGGTGGAAGAAATCTTGAGGTAGTTCAGTTTGGATTTGGAGTGTGAGCTTATGAGGGGAGAAACTTTATTTTGTTCACTATTTTATCCCAAGAATCTACAACTATGTCAGGCATATGCATATGCATACCGAATGAATTAATAAGAGAAAAATAAAATAAAGGGAAAAATCAAAGTGAGAAAAATAATATTTGACTTATATAGAGCCTTCTTTACCTGGAGCCACGTTGCTCACATGTCAGACTGGCAATGTGCCAAGGCTTATGGGCATCTCTGTGACAGAAGGGGTAAACAGGGATAGCCTCTGTGGGCATAATCATGCTGACTGCTGCTTCAGTGAAATGTCTGACTTGTCATCCCTTGCATAGGAATGTTGAAAGCGTTTCATGTGTTAGTTCTGAGAAAGGGTGGATTTGTTTGTTGATCTCTGTTCCTCAGGAAATTGTAGAGCTCTGAAGAAGCAGTTTCCTTTACTCTGTGGCATAGAGTCCTTCGGCCATAACAAACTCTAGATAGAATTTACCTGCTTTTTAAATGTTTCTTCCATTTTCAGACCCTAGTTCCCCGTACCCTCACGTCCTCCCCACAATGCATATGGCGTACCACACAGTGCTTCTACATAATCACCCTTTATTTGACTTTCTTTGGGGGAATTATGCTGCGCTCTATGGAGAAATTGCTTTATTTTCAGGGTTCTAGATTTTCTCTGGGTTTCCTTTGGCATTTCCCTGAATGGAGTCATGAGGCTTGTTTTTCCTGGGTGGGGTGGAGTCAGAATTACAGAGATTGTTACACTGTCCAGACCCAGGAAGGGAGAAGTGGAGTTAGGGAACACTGATATGGAAAGCAAGAGGGCTTTTTTTCATTACTTATTATTTCATTTTCAAGAAGAAGATGTGGTTTCCTCAAAAGAGCAGAGAAATGAGACTTATAATTATCATGCTTCAATCATTATCTGTTTAGCAATCACTGTTAACTTTTTTTCCCCCTGTAACACAAGAGGCTCTTTTTGTTTGTTTGTTTTTTGAGAGAAAACCACATGATATATGGAAAGGACCTTTGTTTTAGAGGACCTGGTCTTTAGTCCTGGCTTCTTCACTTCCTAGCCAAAAAACTCTAAAAAGTTATCATCTCTGAGCACTATTTGCAGAGGCTAATTTTGTAGAGATGATAACATGATAACACTACCTGATTGTACCAGGTTATTGTATAAATTAAAATAAATAAGATATAGGAAAATGCTTCATAAATTTTATATTGTGAGTTATATACAAACCTACATCACTTGCCTCCACTTTCCATCATCTCTCAATTATCAAGAATCTCTTGTTGCCTTTTAAAGTAGAAATATATCTTGTGTTTTTCTCCCTGACTTTCAACAGCCTCATCAAATTTGAAAGATTTGGAAATAAACATTCTCTTTTCCAGTTTTTCCTAGGAAAAATCAGGCTATTTCTCTGGCACCCTAAACAGCTGTTGTGTGTGTCAGTCCAAAGGTGGTTGCGTTTCACTGGTTCAAGATTACATGATTCTGGTGTAGAGTTGCAGAGTTTTTGCTAATAATGGTTGATTGCTCTGAGATATGCTATATAATTTGGTATATTAATGAGAGGAAGTCAGGATGATTCTTTATAAGTGACAGAGACTTTGAGAAAATGGCACAACTCTATTTTTTTTTCTAAAGAGAAATGCTTCTCAAAATTTTTTTTTTTTCCTGTCTCATTTTTTCCTGTGAGCTTTGTATCTTCTGCTCAGGTTTTTTTTTTTTTTTTTTTTTCTCTCCTACTTTATCAAAGCTCTTCTTTCCATATTTCCTCTAGTCCGTGTTTACAGCAGAAGTGATATTATGAGCAACCTAGATAGCATATTCAAAAGCTGAGACATTACTTTAATGACTAAGGTCCATCTAGTCAAGGCTATCGTTTTTCCAGTAGTCATGTATGGATGTGAGAGTTGGACTGTGAAGAAGACTGAGTGCTGAAGAATTGATGCTTTTGAACTGTGGTGTTGGAAAAGACTCTTGAGAGTCCCTTGGACTGCAAGGAGATCCAACCAGTCCGTTCTGAAGGAGATCAACCCTGGGATTTCTTTGGAAGGAATGATGCTTAAGCTGAAACTCCAGTACTTTGGCTACCTCATGCGAAGAGATGACTCATTGGAAAAGACTTTGATGCTGAGAGGGATTGGGGGCAGGAGGAGAAAGGGACGACCGAGGATGAGATGGCTGGATGGCATCACTGACTTGATGGACATGAGTCTGAGTGAACTCCAGGAGATGGTGATGGACAGGGAGGCCTGGTGTGCGGTGATTCATGGGGTTGCAAAGAGTCAGACACGACTGAGCGACTGAACTGAATATGTGTTTTATAATTTTTTTTAAGTGTTAAGAGTTGTTTAATCTTAGAACAACATCTGTTAAGTGAAGGAGGAGGGCATGGCAACTCACTCAAGTATTCTTGCCCAGAAAATCCCATGGACACAGGGACATGGTGGCCCCATGTCTATGGGTTCTCAAAGAGTCGGACATAACTGAAGCACACAGTATTTTTAAAGTAGTCAAGGGAATGCTGACTCTGGATTGACACTGCATGTATTTGGATACTGACTCAGCTACTACTTATTAGCTGTGTGACCTTTTGACAAGTCACTTAAATTTTTTGTTCCTTATTTTCTTCTGTAAAATGGGTGTAACAGTAGTACCTACATCATTGGCAGTTATGAGGACTGAATTTATATATATGTTTTTATATGTAGTGGTGGTTTAGTTGCTAGGTCTTGTCTGACTCTTTGCAGCTCCCGAGACTGTAACCACCAGGTTCCTCTGTCCATGGGATTCTCCAGGCAAGAATACTGAAGTGGGCAGCCATTCCCTTCTCTAGGGCATCTTTCCAACACAGGGACTGAAACTGCATCTCCTGCATTGCTCCTTACCATCTGGCCTTACCTGGCGGCTCAGTTGTAAAGAATCTATCTATCTACCTATATATATTTGTTGTTTCTGTTCAGTCTCAGTCGTGTCCAGCTTCTTGTGACCTCATGGACTGGAGCACACCAGGCTTCCATGTCCTTCACTAACTCCTGGAGTTCGCTCAAACTCATGTCCAATGAGTTGGTGATGCCATCCAACCATCTCATCCTCTGCTGCCCCCTTCCTCTGCCCTCAGTCTTTCCCAGCATCAAAGTATTTTCCAGTGAGTCAGCTCTTTGCATCAGGTGGCCAAATTATTGAAGCTTCAGCTTCAGCACCAGTCCTTCCAATGAATATTCAGGGTTGGTCTTCTTTAGGAATGACTGGTTTGATCTCCTTGCTGTCCAAGGGACTGTCAGGAGTCTTTTCCAGCAGCACACATATGTTTATATAACATATATATTAATTATATGTAAATATGTAGTCAAGTAGACACAGGTTCAGTCCCTGCATTGGGAAGATCCCCTGGAGAAGGGAAAGGCTACCCACTCCAGTATTCTTGCCTGGAGAATCCCATGGACAGAGGAGCCTGGTGGGCAACAGGTCCATGGGGTTTCAAAGAGTCAGACATGAGCACACACACACACACACACACACACACACACACGCACGTATATTTAGCTGTTGTTGTTATTATTACCAAAAACTTACTGCTATTAATGTATATTTGGGACAATCAATACATTATACAGCCCTAATATGTGCTTAGGATTCTGCTAGTAATCTTGGGAATTCAAATTGTATGTCACGATTCTTGTCTACCTCTAGTGGCTTGGTTGAGGGTAATGTAAGGCATATTTGGATAGTACAAGTTGCCTGAAGATTTTCTGCAGGGCTCTTATATGGCTTGACTGGGGACACAGAACATAAACAGAACAGGAAGCTGACAAATACGAATGTATTGATCAAGGTAAATGAATATTACAGACATAATTATAGTACGAATGCAATAGTGGGCTGACAGTCTCTTGAAAGGCTTTTGGAGGAGATATTAGCTGAGCATAGAGTGTAGAATATGGAAATGTGGCGATAAGGAAGGGTCTCATTTTTGGGAGGAGCAGGGAATGGGAATAAGAACATTATAATGCACCAGATTAAAAAGCAGAGACATTACTTTGCCAGCAAAAGTCCATCTAGTCAAAGCTATGGTTTTTCCAGTAGTCATGTACGGATGTGGGAGTTGGACCATAAAGAAAGCTGAGCGCCAAAGAACTGATGCTTTTGAACTGTGGTGTTGGAGAAGACTCTTGATAGTTCCTTGGATTGCAAGGAGATCCAACCAGTCCATCCTAAAAGAAATCAGTCCTGAATGTTCATTGGAAGGACTGATGTTGAAGCTGAAAATAAAATACTTTGGCCACCTGATGCGAAGAACTGACTCATTTGAAAAGACCCTGATGCTGGGTAACATTGAAGGCAGGAGGAGAAGGGGATGACAGAGGATAAGATGATTGATGGCATCACCGACTGGATGGACATGAGTTTGAGTAAACTCCGGGAGTTGATGATGGACAGGGAAGCCTGGAATGCTGCAGTCCATGGGGTCACAGAGTCGGACACGACTGAGCAACTGAACTGAAGACAGACCAGGGTTAAAACTCTGGTGCTGCTTCTTACTGTCTTTGTGACCTTAGTTAAGTAACTTAATCTTCCAGAGTCTCAGTTTTCTATACTGTAAAATGGAGGTAATGTTAGTTTTTTAAGTTTTGTTGTTCAGTTGCTAAGTCATGTCCNATTTTTTCCTGTGAGCTTTGTATCTTCTGCTCAGGTTTTTTTTTTTTTTTTTTTCTCTCCTACTTTATCAAAGCTCTTCTTTCCATATTTCCTCTAGTCCGTGTTTACAGCAGAAGTGATATTATGAGCAACCTAGATAGCATATTCAAAAGCTGAGACATTACTTTAATGACTAAGGTCCATCTAGTCAAGGCTATCGTTTTTCCAGTAGTCATGTATGGATGTGAGAGTTGGACTGTGAAGAAGACTGAGTGCTGAAGAATTGATGCTTTTGAACTGTGGTGTTGGAAAAGACTCTTGAGAGTCCCTTGGACTGCAAGGAGATCCAACCAGTCCGTTCTGAAGGAGATCAACCCTGGGATTTCTTTGGAAGGAATGATGCTTAAGCTGAAACTCCAGTACTTTGGCTACCTCATGCGAAGAGATGACTCATTGGAAAAGACTTTGATGCTGAGAGGGATTGGGGGCAGGAGGAGAAAGGGACGACCGAGGATGAGATGGCTGGATGGCATCACTGACTTGATGGACATGAGTCTGAGTGAACTCCAGGAGATGGTGATGGACAGGGAGGCCTGGTGTGCGGTGATTCATGGGGTTGCAAAGAGTCAGACACGACTGAGCGACTGAACTGAATATGTGTTTTATAATTTTTTTTAAGTGTTAAGAGTTGTTTAATCTTAGAACAACATCTGTTAAGTGAAGGAGGAGGGCATGGCAACTCACTCAAGTATTCTTGCCCAGAAAATCCCATGGACACAGGGACATGGTGGCCCCATGTCTATGGGTTCTCAAAGAGTCGGACATAACTGAAGCACACAGTATTTTTAAAGTAGTCAAGGGAATGCTGACTCTGGATTGACACTGCATGTATTTGGATACTGACTCAGCTACTACTTATTAGCTGTGTGACCTTTTGACAAGTCACTTAAATTTTTTGTTCCTTATTTTCTTCTGTAAAATGGGTGTAACAGTAGTACCTACATCATTGGCAGTTATGAGGACTGAATTTATATATATGTTTTTATATGTAGTGGTGGTTTAGTTGCTAGGTCTTGTCTGACTCTTTGCAGCTCCCGAGACTGTAACCACCAGGTTCCTCTGTCCATGGGATTCTCCAGGCAAGAATACTGAAGTGGGCAGCCATTCCCTTCTCTAGGGCATCTTTCCAACACAGGGACTGAAACTGCATCTCCTGCATTGCTCCTTACCATCTGGCCTTACCTGGCGGCTCAGTTGTAAAGAATCTATCTATCTACCTATATATATTTGTTGTTTCTGTTCAGTCTCAGTCGTGTCCAGCTTCTTGTGACCTCATGGACTGGAGCACACCAGGCTTCCATGTCCTTCACTAACTCCTGGAGTTCGCTCAAACTCATGTCCAATGAGTTGGTGATGCCATCCAACCATCTCATCCTCTGCTGCCCCCTTCCTCTGCCCTCAGTCTTTCCCAGCATCAAAGTATTTTCCAGTGAGTCAGCTCTTTGCATCAGGTGGCCAAATTATTGAAGCTTCAGCTTCAGCACCAGTCCTTCCAATGAATATTCAGGGTTGGTCTTCTTTAGGAATGACTGGTTTGATCTCCTTGCTGTCCAAGGGACTGTCAGGAGTCTTTTCCAGCAGCACACATATGTTTATATAACATATATATTAATTATATGTAAATATGTAGTCAAGTAGACACAGGTTCAGTCCCTGCATTGGGAAGATCCCCTGGAGAAGGGAAAGGCTACCCACTCCAGTATTCTTGCCTGGAGAATCCCATGGACAGAGGAGCCTGGTGGGCAACAGGTCCATGGGGTTTCAAAGAGTCAGACATGAGCACACACACACACACACACACACACACACACACGCACGTATATTTAGCTGTTGTTGTTATTATTACCAAAAACTTACTGCTATTAATGTATATTTGGGACAATCAATACATTATACAGCCCTAATATGTGCTTAGGATTCTGCTAGTAATCTTGGGAATTCAAATTGTATGTCACGATTCTTGTCTACCTCTAGTGGCTTGGTTGAGGGTAATGTAAGGCATATTTGGATAGTACAAGTTGCCTGAAGATTTTCTGCAGGGCTCTTATATGGCTTGACTGGGGACACAGAACATAAACAGAACAGGAAGCTGACAAATACGAATGTATTGATCAAGGTAAATGAATATTACAGACATAATTATAGTACGAATGCAATAGTGGGCTGACAGTCTCTTGAAAGGCTTTTGGAGGAGATATTAGCTGAGCATAGAGTGTAGAATATGGAAATGTGGCGATAAGGAAGGGTCTCATTTTTGGGAGGAGCAGGGAATGGGAATAAGAACATTATAATGCACCAGATTAAAAAGCAGAGACATTACTTTGCCAGCAAAAGTCCATCTAGTCAAAGCTATGGTTTTTCCAGTAGTCATGTACGGATGTGGGAGTTGGACCATAAAGAAAGCTGAGCGCCAAAGAACTGATGCTTTTGAACTGTGGTGTTGGAGAAGACTCTTGATAGTTCCTTGGATTGCAAGGAGATCCAACCAGTCCATCCTAAAAGAAATCAGTCCTGAATGTTCATTGGAAGGACTGATGTTGAAGCTGAAAATAAAATACTTTGGCCACCTGATGCGAAGAACTGACTCATTTGAAAAGACCCTGATGCTGGGTAACATTGAAGGCAGGAGGAGAAGGGGATGACAGAGGATAAGATGATTGATGGCATCACCGACTGGATGGACATGAGTTTGAGTAAACTCCGGGAGTTGATGATGGACAGGGAAGCCTGGAATGCTGCAGTCCATGGGGTCACAGAGTCGGACACGACTGAGCAACTGAACTGAAGACAGACCAGGGTTAAAACTCTGGTGCTGCTTCTTACTGTCTTTGTGACCTTAGTTAAGTAACTTAATCTTCCAGAGTCTCAGTTTTCTATACTGTAAAATGGAGGTAATGTTAGTTTTTTAAGTTTTGTTGTTCAGTTGCTAAGTCATGTCCGACTCTTTGTTAATGTGAGTCTTAGAGCTAACTCATGAAAAGCAGCATAGTTCTTGGCTCATAGTATTCAGTGAATGATATGACTGGGCATAGAGTGTAAAAATTAAAAGCCTGGGTTTTAAAGTCAGGCAGGACAGGCTTGAATATTCTCTACCATTTATTAGCATTATAACCAAAACCCAGGTACTCTAAGCTTCACTTACCTCATTTGAAAATGGGGATACATTGGTAGCTTTATTGTTGAATTGTTTGAAATTTAGTGAGGTACTGAGAAGCATAAGTAACCAACAAAGCACATAGTATGTACTCAATATACATTAGCCATTATGTTATGTTTATTGGTATATTATCTCTCTTCTTCCTTCCAGGTATTCCTTTTGTGATTATTCATATTCTTTCATCCTTTCCTCCCCCCATCTCTTCGTTTACCTCTTTTCAACAACATTTATCAGTAGCAGCTATAGAGACTGAAAACAGAGACTTAAAGGAATGTGGAGGTAGAAAGTAACTGGTTAGCACCAGTCAGTACCACATGCCCAGCAGAGCACCAAGGACAAGATAAGAAGAGCGAAACTAAGCACACATAAATACAAGTGACAGGAGCATAAACATATATACAATCTTCTGGATGACTTCTTCTTGAGGCCACTAGGAATTTTTTTCTTAAGGGAAATTCAGATCACATAATTCCTTTGATTAAACTCCTTCAATAATTTGCTATTTCCCTGAGAATAAAATCCAAACTTCTTTGAATTGCATTTAAAATCCTTTCCAATCTGTTGTTAGCCCGTCCTGCCAGATTCTTTCCCTCTTACTTCCCACTACACATCCCATATTCTAGCCACTTTAAAGTTCTTCCCCTTCTTTGAATATAGCCATAAGCTTTTGCAGCTTCTTGGCTTTGTACATCCTGGGATAATGGACATCCCTCTTATTTCCACTAGACAAACTTCTA